>OX419347.1:3897571-4140071 GCA_948470475.1 Galaxea fascicularis
ATTTCGCCTTTCGGTCGCTTTTATTTTGTTCAATCCACTTTTCTATTATTTCCAAGACGTCTTCTTCAGCTGCAATACAAATTTCGTCACTTGAAATCCAACTACCGACCTGTTCGGCTTTCAAGTTAAGGAACTCGTCTGATTCAGCAACAGAAGCAAAGTTCTCGAGTATAAACTTTCTGCTGCTCGCAACAAGATCTTCACACCGGTACTTCTCGGCAAAGTAGAAGGTCGAAATACAATTCCAGACCGTCAATTCATCCTGTAGGAATCGTCCGCCGACGGTTTTCAGGCACACAAGAAGCAAGTAATCGGCAGCGATGATCAGATCCTTCGCATTTTGTTCGTCATCTATCTCGGCATTGCCGGTGTAGATGAATCCCAAAACGGCTTCCATAACTGACGCTGAAATTTCCTCAAACCGGATAACCCCTTCTTCCTTTTCCCTCATGTCACTCTGAAGAAGCTTTGCAAAGAATGGACTCGCTGCCGAAAGCACATTTCTATGAGCCTTGAATTCGTTCCCTTCTTTCGCGACCAAAGTTATGTCGCACAAGTAGCCTTGTCCTCGCTGAGTGTTCAATCGCTTCAGTAACTCAACACAAAATGAAGCTGGTTCAGTTTGACAGATTGGTTCGAAATCTTCCATTTTCGAGTAAAACAGCTTTAGTTTTGTAGAATACGGCAACAACTGTATGCGTGTACTGCTTAGTTCAATCAACAACCGAAAGGTTTAACTCCTTCCCAGGCCTTCACAGTTATGAAAAACTTCCGGGTTGTAAAAAAAACATTCCGGTTGGACGACAAACTGAAACCCCAACGAATTGTTTTAAAAACTTTGAACTTCTTTGGTGAAATTAAATACGCTTCGGTTTTTCCTTCTTTACATAACTGCGGGGGAAATTTAGTAAGAATGAGGCAAACTGTGCCGAATAGTCCGCGTACTTTTCCCTGAAATGTGACAGTGAAATGTTGAACATTGGACAAAAGAACGAGGAGGGATTGGAGAGAGGAAGAAAAGTTCGCGCTACATACTTAGGAAAAGAAATCACAGGGCCGGGTTTCAATAATTTTTGAAATAGCTGCCTGAGGTAACCAAAGTCAGGGCCCGCGGAGTAGTTCTTAAAGTGCGGGGTCCCGGCTCTCGCCTCTTCAACCGAGGGGGAAGGGCTGACTCTAAAAATAGTTAAAACACACCTAACTCAGTTTAATTTTTGATCTATTCCACCAGCTTTAGCCAACCACTATTCTCTCGTGAAAGGACTGTTCGCTTTTCGAAATGTGGCTTTCTAAATTTGTTATTTCAGTTTTACACAAAAAGTAGGGAGGGCCCAGTCCCTTCCCCTGCGTGGTCCCTGAAAGTAGGTGGTGACCGGACGATTTTTTTTATTCAGTTGAGTGAAAATCAGACAAAGTGGGCGGCGGTGAGAGGTAAATTCTGACAAAGTTGGCGACCGTTTTCGCCGGTTGCCGGCTTCCAATGAAACCCCTACAAGAAGAGAACAAAGCTCGAAGTTTACTAAGAAACAGGCCCGGCCAGGGGTTTTGGGTATACGGTATGTGGAGCCCTTTTTATACAGGTATATGGTATTTTTTGGTCACAATTTGGGTATAGAGTATCTTGTTTTTCCTGGATTTTAGGTATGCAGTAGATAGACATGAAATTAAATGTATATGTAATTTAGGTATTTAGTATCACACTTTTTACAAGGTATATTGGTATCTCATGGGGAAAAAATCGGGTATATTGGTATCCCATTAAACCTGGGAGCGAGTTTGTGTCAAAAGCATGCCTAAGGACCGATTTACACGAAACGATTTGTCGCGCGCGTCTGGGCGTATGCGACATAACGTAGAACAAAGCTGTGCCGTGTGAATGCTCCTACAACTTCTCTACCACAGACGCACGCGACCTAAAATTTGTCGTAGGATTTTGAATCAGGTTTTAAAATCATACGACAGTCGTAGGTATAGGTAAATTGAATGACAAGTGTCGTATACGATTCTTTGCATGGCGCGAGCAGCGCGCGGCAGACATGAAGGATAAAAATATACTTAAACGACAACACTGTGAAGTAATCATTAACCTCCCGGTTCATCAAGCTTCGTTGCTCAGGGCAGAGCAGGCGAGCAAACATGTTCCCCTCTCATTTTTTTAATCGTTATAAAGTAATAAAAAATTCGGCTTAAGTTACACCAGGTAAAATCAATACTTATCACGCGGCGAAAGGCAAACGTCCTTTGATGGTGTCAGAGAAGTACGATAATGCAGTTCGGCCATGGTTTGATGCTGCTTTTTTTTGGTTACACCTCACGACCCAACGTTTCGACACTCCTGTCTAGTGCTCACTAATTAACGACCTTTTCTTTTAATGAGGTGTAAATAGGTGTCGAATTAAAGGCCACCATCCTCACTTCATTGACGTTACCACGATCTTCTAATGTTTACTTCATCCTTAACAGTTGATACTCGTTTCGATTAAGGGAGAATTCGCGTGGAGAACGTAACGTTCAAACAGCTTCAGTTTCCAGGCCAAGTCGGTTGTTGTAAGGTCAAGATACTGTTATTTCACAATTCTGCGAGTCGATTTCATGGAACAAGTCGCCAGGTCTGATTGACTAAATGGGTGGGGGAGGGGGGGTTCTAATTCTTTGAGCGAACCGGAAGTTATAAACTAGTGTAATCAATTATTATTGGAAAATAATGTAACTATGCTACTGAAGAAAATGTACACATTTTCCACTCTTACGTCATAACGTCTACATGTAAATTTAAAAGATTGGATACCATTTGCCGATATGACAACTGGCACTTTTTTTTCACATACATACAACAAATGTACGCTGTTTTTAGTTGCGCTTTTTTTTTTTTTTTTTGCTCTGTTCTAGTCACACTGGATGGAACTGCATGGTTTATCAAGCACTGCTTTGGGAAGTTTCATTGCACACCCTTTGAATGAAGTAAAATCAAAAATAAAATCTCCTCGTATCTTGTCCACTGGTATGAAGGTCTTTTGGGTCCACTTGTTTACTGTGGGATCATAGCTTTCGACTGAGTCCTCGGGTGTGCAATATTCATTCCGGCCCCCCAGCACGAACAGTGTTCCATTAACACACACCATGCTTCCCCAATAACGTGGAACATTCAAGCTTGCAATGAACTGCCATTCGTTTGTAGAGATACTGTACACCTCACATGTTTGCAAGATGTTTGAACCATAGGAGGAACTTATCCCTCCAGCCACAAAAATCATTCCTTGTGCTGCTACACCAAAGGCATCTTCTCTAGCTTCCTGCATATCTGAGATTTGCTCCCACTTGTTTTTCACAGTGTCAAATCTATCACCTTTTGTAACATACCCACCAACTGATCTTACCGGCACCCCACCCAAAACGTAAATACAGTTGCCAGCTGGAACAACACAAGAGCAATACCTGCAACCCTCATGAGATGTCAGAATACTCTCCCATGACCATGACTTCACATTGTATCGTTTAATTGTTGACTCGTTTTTGTCATTGTCAACATCAATAGCATACATGTGCCCTCCAACGACTGCCACCCGCTTTGAAGAGGAAGAAAGCTGCATATGCTGCGAAGGAGACCAACTGTCAAGCACTGGATCATATCGTTCAGGGGCCTTATCTCTGTCAAAAGTGAATAACTGAGCACGGAATGTTATCATCTGTGTGGAATAGTCTTTTTTATTCTGGCTCTTTGCCAGAAATTTCCACTCGTCTCTCGGAGAAAGATAGCACAAAGTGTGTTTCCCGCCACAAACCACAATGGCTTCAGTCGTTCCGAGACTTCTTCTTGGTGACTGCATGATGTCATCTTCACTTGCACCATTAACTATCGCTATAGCATCCAACACCTTTTCTAAACAACTATGGTTTTCTCTCACCAAGTTGTGCGTCACGACATCCAATAAAGAGTCACGCGATAGGAAAACTGCACGAACATGACCAAACAATTCTTCAAACTTCGTCTTTCGATCGATTTCATTTTGTTCAATCCACTTTTGTATGATTTTCAACACATCTTCTTCAGCTGCAACGCAAATGTCATCGCTTGAAATCCAACTACCCACCTCTTCGGCTTCCAAGTTTAGGAATTCGTCAAATCCTGCAACGGAAGTGAAGTTGTCGAGAATCAAAACCCTACTTTGAGCGACAAGTTCTTGACATTGGTATTTCTCGGCGAGATAAAATATCGAGACACAATTGAAGATGGTAAGCCGTTCCTCGAGATATCGCGTCGCGATGGTTTTCAAACATAAGAGAAGTAAGTAATCGGCAGAGATGATTAGATCTTTGGCTTTTCGTTCGTCGGCTATCTCCAGATTGCCTGTGTAGACGAACTCCAAAATTTCTTCGAGAATCGACGCCGAAATCTCCTCAAACCAAATAACCCCTTCTTCCTTTTCTTTTATCTCACTCTGAAGAAGCTTTGCAAAGAATGGACTCGCCGCCGAAAGCACATTTCTATGGGCTTTGAATTCGTTCCCTTCTTTTGCTACCAACGTTATGTCGCACAAGTAGCCTTGTCCTCGCTGAGTGTTCAATCTCTTTAGTAACTCAACACAAAATGAAGCTGGTTCAGTTTCACAGATCGGTTCCGAATCTTCCATTCTCAAGAGAAAAAACCTTATTTTTGTAAAAATACAACAACTGTATTGCTTGGTTCGATGAACCCACCGAAAGCGAAAGTGTTACCCCCTCCCCAGGCCTTCACGGTTATGGAAACTTCCGGGTTTCACCGCGAAATGGCGGCAATCCCTAAGAATATTTTCTTTAACGTCCTCCTCAGCTTTTCGCGAAATTAAAACATGGGTGCAATTTCGTCAGAATAAGGCACACTACGAGTAGACGTACTTTTTCCTTCAATTTACGTGATGACACCAGGACAATGAAATTACTACAAATTAAACGAGAGAACGAGCGGGGATTGGGGATAGGGAGGAAAAATTACTAAAGATTGAACAAGAGAACGAGTAGGGATTGGGGACAGGGAACAAAAAATATCGAAGTGTCAAATCGATGACAACAGGGCGTCAGATAGATCGAATCCATATCATTCCATACAGTTAGTTATTCTTAATTGATATCCATCTGAATGGTGCTTGAGGATACAAAATTTATCTCTTAATGAGTTCTTAAGGCCCTGGCAAACGAGGACACATTGTTGCGGACACAAATGTTTCCCCGTTTACCCGCGCGCGCAACATTTGTTGCAGACAAATGTTTCCCCGTTTGTGCAGCATGGAAACACAACATTCATTGTGTGTCCTTCGCGTTTGCGCGCCCAAAAAACATCATGAGCAACAATGTGTCCACCACAATGTATCCTCGTTTGCCAGGACCTTTAGGTTGTGCCAGTTCTTTAGACATCGTGCATGCCGGGACTCGCGAGTCAGTATAATACTCTTTGACAAGCCGTTACTTTCGGAACCCCACAGATGGTGTTTTTAAGGAATACCGTTTCAAGACTTTTTAAGTCCCTGTATCAGTAGAAAAAAGATAGGGTAAAGGCGTGAATTTCAAGAAATCGTGGTTATGTCTGATGTGGTGTTCCGATTCTTTTAGCGAATTGGGGATTATAAAATGATGTAGTCAATTATTCTTTTGGCAAAACATGTGAAAACTCTTAAAGAAAATGTACAATTTAGTACGCTTAATATCACAACTTCTACAACAATGTAAAGTTTTTATAATAATAATAACAATCAACACTTCTATAGCGCATATACATAATGTTTTATCCGCCTTACAGAAATCTGAATTCTAAAAACTATATCATAATCTAATATACTAAAACTAAATTAAAAGAAGAAAGAAGAGCATTAATAACTTCAAATAAACCGACACTATCCAAAGTGAGACTTAAAAGGGTGAGTTTTTAGGCTTGATTTAAATACAGCAACGCTTTCTGCTGAGCGCACATGCGAGGGTAATTTATTCCATATTATTGACTCATGGACAGCAAAGGCTCGGACACCATGAGTGGCTGCATTGAGGAATTTAGTATAAAGCAGTCTGCGAACAGCGTAAGACGAGCGCAACACTCTTGCCGGCTTCTAAACTACTAGCAAGTCCTGCAGATAACTTGGAGCTTAATTATGAAGAAACTTAAAAATCAATAAACTAATCTTAAAAACAACGGGTAGCCAGTGAAGGTCATTTAGTATCGATGCAATATGCTCAAATTTACCCATTCTAACAATGGCGCGTGCAGCAGCATTTTGAACATACTGCAACTGAGCAACTAAATGTATCGGTAAGCCATATAAAAGCGAGTTACAATTGCCAATCGTAGACATGACTAAAGCGACAACGAAAGCTTTAGTGGTTTCATATGATCGATACTTCCGAATCTTGGCGATGCTCCGAAGATGGTAGGTAGAACGATGATTTAACCAAAGTACTGTCAAATATTACTCCAATATTACGCGCATGCTCGGATGGATGAAGCGTGTCCTACCCAATAGTTAGTGAACTCAAGGGATTGTAAGGGCGAAATCTAGGGTGAAGAACAAGAAGCTCAGTCTTATCCGTGTTCAGTTTTACTTTATCGATGGTCATCCAGTTGTTGACATCAGCCATGCGCATTTCCATTCGGCGTTTAACAGCAGCAAGTACTTCACTGTCCTGGCAACTAAAAGTAGAATACACTTGAGTGTCGTCCGCATAGAAGTGACAGGATTACCCATGCCCACGCAGGATCTCGCCAAGAGGAGCAGTGTATAGTAGGTACAGAGGCGGACCCAGAACAGATCCCTTGGTAACACCACAGTCCAGAGGGTGTGTCCTAGAAACAGCATTGTCGATCTTAACAAATTGGGTGCGATTTTCCAGATAAGATTTCAACCAAGATAGCAACCTGCCCCTGAAACCGAAACAACATCAAAGTGTTCCGCAATATGACGATTATCAATTAGACAACCGAAAAACGTAGGGTTCTAGTTGCTACATGAGCTCCGCCGTCCCTTCATACTTGCACTGATTGTTTAAAGCGTGGCATGTGTCTCTTACGCATACTCACGTTTATTTCGTATTATTTCTTTCAATACTACTGAGCCAGTTTTGAGAGTATTATGTTTGTGTTATAGAAGATTATAGGACATCTGTGAAGGCCGTAAGTTAGATAACTCGTTTAGTTAATTGCGTCACCTTCGTTAAATAAAGAATATTGTATTGTATTGTATCTACTTATCAAAGGATTATCCTTGAGAAATGGATGGTTTATCAAGCACTACCCTGGGAAGTTTCAGCGTACAGCCTTTGAATGAAGGTTTCTTTTTTCCTGAAATCCTCTCAACAGGTAACGTGGTCGTTTGTCTCCACTCGTTCACTGCGGGATCATAGCTCTCAACCGAGTACTCGGATGAAGACGATCGCTCACCCCCCAGCACATACAGTGTTCCATTAACACAAACCATGCTTCCCGAATAACGTGGAACATTCAAGCCCCCAATGAACTGCCATTCGTTTGTAGAGATGCTATACACCTCACATGTTTGCAAGTTTCTTGATGACCAGAAACTACTGCTTCTCCCTCCAGCGACAAAAATTCTCCCTTCTGTCGCCACACCAAAGGCATCACCTCTGGCTTCCTGCATGTCTGCAATTTGTTCCCATTCGTTTTCAACAGTGTTGAATCTCTCAGCTTTTGTAACATGCACATTTCCTTGCGGCACGGGCGTCCCGCCTAAAAGGTAAATACAGTTGCCAGCAGGAACAACACAAGAGTCTTCCCTGGAACCCTTATCAGAAATGAGAATACTTTCCCATGACCACGATCCCACATTGTACCTTTCAACTGTGGACTTGCTCGTGTTGTGATCAACATCAATGGCATAGATGTTCCCTCTTACAACTGCAACCCGTTTCCGATAAGAACTGAGGGTCAAACCCTGCAAAGAGGCCCAACCATTATAAACAGGATCATATCTTTCAACAGTCTTTACGTGTTGAAACGAGTATAACTGATCGCGGACCTTTAACAACTGCGTATCACAGCCCATGCTCTCTGACAAGTTGTTCGCCAAACGTTTCCAAACGTCTTTCTCGGGAAGATAACAGAGAGTGTATTGCCCTCCACAAGCAACAATAGCGTGCGTTTCAACTCCTTTTCTAGGTGAATGCATGATATCGTCCTCGCTTGCAGAACTTATTAACGCTATAGCTTCCAGAACTTTATGCAGGCAACTAGGGTTTTCCCTCACTAATTCGTTCGTCACGACATCAACGAGCAAAAAGTCACGCGACAGAAAAACCAGTCGAACGTGACCAAACAGTTTTTCAAATTTCGCCTTTCGATCGCTTTTATTGTGTTCAATCCACTTTTCTATGATTTCCAAGACATCTTCTTCAGCTGCAATACAAATTTCGTCACTTGAAATCCAACAACCGACCTGTTCGGCCTCCAAGTCAAGGAACTCGTCTGATTCTGCAACGAAGGAGAAGTTCTCGAGTGTAAACTTTTTGCTGCTCTCAACAAGATCTTCACACCGGTACTTCTCTGCAAAGTAGAAGGTCGAAATACAATTCCAGTCCGTCAACTGTTTATCTAGGAATCGTCCAGCGACGGTTTTCAAGCAAAGAAGAAGTAAATAGTCCGCAGCGATGATCAGATCCTTCGCAAATTGTTCGTCATCTATCTCGACGTTGCCGGTGTAGATGAATCCCAAAACGGCTTCCATAATTGACGCCGAAATCTCCTCAAACCGAATAACCCCTTCTTCCGTTTCCCTCATCTCACTCTGAAGAAGCTTTGCAAAGAATGGACTCGCCGCCGAAAGCACATTTCTATGGGCCTTTAATTCGTTCCCTTCTTTCGCCACCAAAGTTATGTCGCACAAGTAGCCTTGTCCTCGCTGAATGTTCAATCGCTTCAGTAACTCAACACAAAATGAAGCTGGTTCAGTTTGACAGATTGGCTCGAAATCGTCCATTCTCAAGTAAGACAGCCTTAATTTTGTTGGAATACAACAACTGTATTGCTCTTGGTTCGATGAACAACCGAAAGCGAAAGGGCTACCCCCTTCCCAGGCTTTCACGGTTATATGTATACTGCTTGGTTCAATCAACAACCGACAACCGAAGCGAAAGAGTTACCTCGTCTCCAGGCCTTCACTGTTATGAAAAACTTCCGGGTTGCAAAAAGCATTCCAGTTGGATGACAAATTGAAATCCCAAAGAATTCTTTTCAAAACTTTGAATTTCTTCGGTGAAGTTAAATACGCTTCGGTTCTTCTGGTTAATTCTTCCTACTTTACTTCAATGCGGGCGAAATTTGGTGATAAAAAGGCAGACTGCGAATATTTCGATCTGCGTTCTTTCCACTGAAATGTGACAGTGAAATGTTGAACATTGGACAAAAGAACGAGGGAAAATTGGGGATAGGAAGGAAAATTTAGGAAAAGAAAGAACAGGGTCGGGTTTCAATACCTTTTAATTCAATCATTTGAGTGAAAATCAGACAAAGTGGACGGCGGTGAGAGGTAAATTCTGACAAAGTAGGCGATCGTTTTCGCCGGTTTCCGGTTTCCAATGAAACCCCTACAAGAGGAGAACAAACCTCGAAGTTTACGTAATATATCAAACACGAGAGACAGTGTTTCATCGGGTGATTCGAACTTTCGAGTCAGCGGGTAAACATTTTAAGGTGACCATTAAAAGGAAAACTACCACGAAACACTGTTTCTCCGGCCTGTCTTAGTACAAGACAGTTTTAGTCATCGAATGTTGATCAGTGTGGAGGTTCTCCTGTTGTCATGCGAGTGCTCCTGGGATCAAGACCTCGGGGATTAGGACACAGTAAAAACGCATATCAAAGAACCTATGCTTTTCAGTTTCAGGCTGATGCCTTTCTTATATATTGGGTGCTTAGTGAAAAATCACCCTCAAGCTCTTATTATCATTATTATTATTATTATTATTATTATTCATGGAGGCCCAAAAAGAACTCATCGAGAGGGCTTACTTCAAAATAACATTAACAGAAAGTAACTGATACAATTTGTGCTTTGGACATAGAAGACAACCTGTCAGTAAATATGCGAGCGGCAGAGGAGAGCAAATTACTTCTGGGGACAGAATAAAGTAAACATTTTTACGTATTAACATGTTCTTAAATTCTGTCAGAAAATTATACACTGTATTGCACAACTGACACTGCTTTAATAATTTTCTCCATCCTCTCAAAACAAGGGACTGGTGATTAATTAATGGGGGGTTGCTGGCACAGATTAATGAGAGGTAGTGCCTTTGGAATAGGTGCTTGAACGTAATAACCAACACAGCAACATAAAAATTAACCCCAGCTAAATATGCTGATACCCAGTATTTCCTTATATATAAGAACCAGTTAAATTTATCAGGCTGAATTGGTTCTTATGTACATGGTGTTCTTTCTGCCAAATTTCAGCCTGCAGGTTCTTCATCAACTTGTTTTTTCATGTGGGTTTTTACTGTACTCCAACGAGATGATCTCGTGTACCACCAGTCTGGAGTCCAATAGATAAGAGCCGCCAATTGGAATTCCAAATGAGGTGATCGCATCTTAAGGTTCTTACCTTAGAATAAATACTTTGAACCACACTAAACAAACAGTCCTGCGGCGCTATCACATCGTGTGGTTCCGTTCGTATATTCAGTTACAGACTCAAAAGTTAGAACGACCTTGTTTCGCATAATATATGAACCCTGAAAGGAACTACTGTTCGACTGTAGCTGTGACTTACGAGTTCGGGGTAAAGCTGAGCCATCGGAAAGGAAAAGCCTCTTTACTTGACTGGGATAGTTAAATATGTTTAAACTTGAATAGACCTTCAATAACTTAACTTTGAGTTAACAACCCTAGACTGTCAATCAACTCTGAAGCAGTTTGGCTCAACGCATTTTCAATTCTTGTTTTAGAAAGTTTGTAGAACATCCACCTTACTTTCTGCATGTTTCTATAAAATTGGACTTAAAAAATGGGTTGAGAGCCTTAGGCCGGCTATGAAAAACTGGGAGCGACTTTATGTGTCAAAAGAACGCCTAAAGGCATAGGCATGAAGGATAAAAACATACTTAATCGAAAACACTGTGAAGTAATCATTAAACCCCCGGATCATCAAGCTTCGTTGCTTAGGGCAGCGGGTGAGCAAACATGTTTCCCTCTAATTTATTTAATCGCTGTAAAGTAATAAAAAAATCGCTAAAGTTACACCAGGTAAAATCAATACTTATCACCCGGCGAAAGGCAAACGTCCTTTGATGGTGGCATAGAAGTACGATAATGCAGTTCCGGCACGGTTTGACGCTGCTTTGGTTTAAAGATTGAAGAATGTAACTTAAAAAGTTACAACTCACGACCCAACCTTTCGACATTCCTGTCTAGTGCTTACTAATTAACGACCTTTTCTTTTAATGAGGTGTAAATAGGTGTCGGATGAAAGGCCACCATCCTCAGTTCATTGACGTTACCACGATCTTCTAATGTTCACTTCACCCCTAACAGTTGATTCTTGTTTCGATAAAGGGACAATTGGCGCGGAGCAAGTGGCCAGGTCTGATTGACTGAATGGGGGGAGGGGGGGGGGGTCCTAATTCTTTAAGCGAACCGGAAACTAGCGTAATCAATTATTACTGGAAAATAATGTAACTATGCTACTGAAGAAAATGTACACATTTTCCACTCTTACGTCATAACGTCTACCTGTAAATTTAAAAAAATGGATACCATTTGCCGATATGACAACTGGCACTGTTTTTTCAGATACATACAAGAAATGTACGCTGTTTTAATTACGCATTTTTTTTTTTTTTTTTTTTTTTTTTTGCTCTGTTCTAGTCACGCTGGATGGAACCGGATGGTTTATCAAGCACTGCCTTGGGAGGTTTCATCGCACAGCCTATGAATGAAGGCAATGAAGATTTACAATCTCCTGGTATCTTGTCAACAGGTATGGAGGTCTTTTGGGTCCACTTGTTTACTGTGGGATCATAGCTTTCGACTGAGTACTCGGGTGTCCAAGATTGATCATACCCCCCAAGCACATACAGCGTTCCATTAACACACACCATACTTCCACACGAACGTGGAACATTCAAGCTTGCAATGAACTGCCATTCGTTTGTAGAGATACTGTAAACCTCGCATGTTTCCAAGTATTTATCAGTGGAACTTATCCCTCCAGCCACAAAAATCTTTCCTTGTGTCGCTACACCAAAGGCATCGCGTCTAGCTTCCTGCATATCTGAGATTTGCTCCCACTTGTTTTTCACAGTGTCAAATCTATCAGCTTTGGTAACACACCCACCTGTTGACATTACGCACTGCCCTCCCAAAACATAAATACAGTTCCCAGCAGGAACAACACAAGAGTTATACGGGCAACCCTCGTGAGATGTCAGAATACTCTCCCATGACGATGACTTCACACTGTATCGTTCAATTGTTGACTCGTTTCTGACTTTCTCAACATCAATAGCATACATTTGCCCCCTAACCACTGCCAATCGCTTTGAAACGGAAGAAAGCTGCATATGTTGTGAAGGGGACCAACTGTCAAGCACTGGATCATATCTCTCAGCGCGATTAACTCCGTCAAAAGTGAACAACTGATCACGGAATATTATCATCTGTGTGGACCAGCTTCTATGTTCATACTGGCCGTCTGCTAAAAATTTCCACTCGTCTGTCTGAGGAAGATAACACAAAGTGTGTTTCCCTCCACGAGCCACAATGGCTTCAGTTCCGAGACCTCTTCTTGGTGACTGCATGATGTCATCTTTACTTGCACCATTAACTATCGGTATAGCATCCAGCACCTTTTCTAAACAACTATGGTTTTCTCTCACCAAGTTGTGCGTCAAGACATTCAATAAAAGGTCACGCGATAGAAAAACCGGACGAAAATGACGAAACAATTCTTCAAACTTCGCCTTTCGATCGATTTCATTTTGTTCAATCCACTTTTCTATGATTTTCAAGACATCTTCTTCAGCTGCAACGCAAATTTCATCGCTTGAAATCCAATTACCGACCTCTTCGGCTTCCAAGTTTAGGAATTCGTCAAATCCTGCAACGGAAGTGAAGTTGTCGAGAATCAACGTCCTACTTTTAGCGACAAGTTCGTGACATTGGTATTTCTCGGCGAGATAAAATGTCGAGACGCAGTTGAAGATGGTAAGCCGTTCCTCGAGATATCGCGTCATGATGGTTTTCAAACATAAGAGAAGTAAGTAATCGGCAGCCATGATCAGATCCTTCGCATTTTGTTCATCATCTATCTCCACATTGCCTGTGTAGACGAACTCCAAAATTTCTTCAAGAATCGACGCCGAAATTTCCTCAAACTGAATAACCTCTTCTTCCTTTTCCCTCATCCCACTCTGAAAGAGCTTTGCAAAGAATGGACTCGCCGCCGAAAGCACATTTCTATGGGCTTTGAACTCTTTCCCTTCTTTAGCTACCAAAGTTATGTCGCACAAGTAGCCTTGTCCTCGCTGCGTGTTCAATCGCTTCAGTAACTCAATACAAAATGAAGCTGGTTCACTTACACAGATTGGCTCGGAATCTTCCATTCTCAGGTAAAACAGCCTTATTTTTGTGAGACTACGACAACTGTATGAGAACCGAAAACGAAACTGAGTGTTACAGTCTTTCCCGTACTAAACCGTGAACACCAGAAAAAATTTCTGGTATGTTTATTCTTTCGCGACCAACCAGAAGCAACATGAAACCACAACCTAGGGTGCTTTCCATTATGCCAAAGATTCCAGAAATTTCGGTCGGAAATCAAATGGAAAGGTCCGTTTCGGTTTCTTCCGACCGGAATATTCAGGATCACCTCTGGAGGTGGTCCTGATATTCCGGTCGGAATATTGCGACCGAAATTTACCGTTCCATTTACTGCGTTTCTTGTTCCCAATACCGCTCTTCTGTCACTTGCTCGACCATCATGGCCGATATGGCGAGGATGCAATCTTTCTCTTGTTATCAATGCTCAATTTGTGGATAAACAACGACAGATTTATCAGAGGTATTAATGCATTCTTGTCGGCGATGACTGGTATGTGTCTGCATAGCGTTAATACAAAAACATGTTGAAAATGTTGTTGTTTCGTGCATTTTCCCGCGTTTTTGTTTTTCAATGGTTCAAAAGTCGGGGTTGATCCTTTGGGAAGGTCAGGAGGTATACGCTTTCTACCTCTATTCGAGTTAGTCAACAATGGCTTTGCAATTCGCTTCTCAAACTCATTAATAATTCATCAAGTTAAAACAAAGAAAATCATAAGCGTAAAGGAGGTTTGGATACCCGGTCTTAATTAGCATAGATTTTGACGATTTTACTTCTCCGTTTACTCCTTAGTTTTTGTTTCGATTGAGAAGATATATCAAACACTCGAGACAGTGTTTCATCGGATATCCAAACACCTCGAATTTCGTCAAAAATACTCCGCTGCGCGTCGTATTTTCAACTCTCTTCTCGGTGTTTGGATATCCCGATGAAACACTGTCTCTCGTGTTTGATATATTACATAAACTATACAGCGGAACTGTAGCCTGAAAATAGCCGAGTACACGATTCAGATCGCCTCGCATAAAGCTAAATGCAGCACCTAAGAGTAACAACCCATCGGACTCTTCAACAAGCTCATTAAAGATTTCGGATTCTTCGGAATCTTCACCAAAAAGCACAACACTCAAGTCCTCCATCTTTGTTTTGCAAAGCACCGTGCGTGAGAATGGGCAATAGGTTTCGTCGATCGGAATGTGTCGTTCCATTTCTCAGCGGTTGGTCCCGAGTTCTCTGACCGGTCAGTTTTGAATAATGGGAAGCACCCCTAATCACCGTTGCTGTTTGCGGTTTAGTTTTCTCACGCGTGATTGGCTTTTTACTTGAAACACAATAACATCCCATAGATATTTCTCGTGGTGTTCACGGTTTTACGGGAAAGACTGTAAACGTCCTCCCCAGGCCTTCACGTACGAACTTTATCATAATTTCAACCCAGTTGGCAAAGCTAAGTAGGATCACCCAGCTAGCTTGACTTGACGAGTTGTATGCTCCAATACATCGTACGGTCACTTCTGAAGATGTATGTTGGATCAGATAAAATGTCAAATGAAATGAATTCAAGTTTTAAATTCTGCGTAGTTCGTGTGCCATGTTTAAAACCATAAAACTCGTCCTCTTTGACATCTATCTCAAACGTTTTTGAAATGCCACCTTGTATTTTGGCATGTACTAAAACCCGAAACGACCGAAACGAAACCACCGAAACCACCGAAACAAACACTTTCAAACAAGTGTTAACCGCTAGGTTTTACGTACGTGTGTTTGCTTAGATATATTCATGTAGATTTCAATGCGTCAACTACTACTCGGCATTGGGCCATAGTTTCTCTCTACACTGTTACTCATCTCTTCTACCAAGTTCAGTGCGTGTGTCAAGTTTACAGCACGTGGTTTACTATACCTTCTTCTTAGCACGTGATTTTGTATGGAACTTTAACCTCTGTCAATTAAACTATGTTTACATCGTAGTTAGAAGTTCTTGTCGAGTTCGTTTGTAACCCCACGCACTGTACTTCAATGTGATTACATGGATTTTTGGTCTCCTATATTCTGTCCTTGTAATTCACAATCTCCTCCCCTACTATACAGTGAATACTTCTTTCCCTAACTTTTCAATTTTCCTTTCTTTTCTTTTCTCATCTGCTTTGGTCGGTGCGTCGCCCTAAAAATACATAAAAAAATACAAAACCATTTTCTTTCGTAAAGTCCTAAATGTAAGATAATTCTGTCGTTTGCTGGCTCGTGGCTTCGTTTCGTTCGTTTCGCTTGTTTCGGTGGTTTCGTTTCGATCGTTTCGTTTCGTTGTTTCGGGTTTTAGTACATGCCTGCATTTTTACTGTCGTTTCGAGAAGGTAAACAGAAGTTATTGATCAGAAACAACTGAGTTGTGTACCGTCATTAGATGATACAAAGACTCGGGCTATTGACTTGATCAGTCAGTGGAGTCGCAGTGTTGTTGGTCGCCTCTGCTACTGAGAAAACTGCTGACAACGAGTAGCGTTCTGGTATTGGGAGTTACCTTGGAAAGGCCGTAGATTCGTATCGTGGAATAAAAATAGCTCTGGTGCAGTTTTTTCTACACTGGACTGTCTTCGTCAAGTTTTAGCGGAATTGCAGCGAATGATAATCAGAGACGTTTGCTGATGTTGTGAATGAATTTCGCTAATTCACAGCTTCCACTTCTTGGAAACAAATTATTTTATTTCATCCACATTTTTTAACTGTCAACATTTAGGATCTTTAACACAGTGACTTGGGAGTAACATCTATTTCTATCAACTTTAACTTGACAAGTTGACTCTCAATTGCAGGTTGCAGTCGTTGATCTCAAGATATTTAATTTATCGCAAACAGTAAAATCGAGTAATGCTTTCCGTTAATAATCTCTATTACAATGTTATATCGTTAATAGCTCTTTATACTTTCACAACGGGAAGTGTCATAGCAGTGTCCACTCTGACCTTTGTGTTCGATTCTCTTGTTTACCCTGAAGAGTGGATGAACAAAAAAATAATTAACAATTTCGTTCTGAAACTGATGGAGGTCATCGAAACTCAACGTATTTTAAAATTAAGAAAAATCATTTCATTATTTAGCTTAGCCTCCTCTTTAAAACGAGTCGTTGGGCAGGATTTTCTCATGGATAGCAGTATTATTTGTGAGTGAGAACTCGTTTTCAAAAAAAAAGATTGGGCACGAAGCTTCAATTTGACAAAGAGGCTCAAACCACTTGGAAAAGGCCTCCGATGCAGTCACCCTGTAAGATCTTGAAGTTATCAACAATCTCTTATATTGGCTCAGTAATATATATAACGTAATATATCCTTACTACATACAATGGTCGACAATTCTAGTAAGGAAGGATCGTCTTTCTCCTCAACCCCACGCGTGACACGCGTTTTTGAACTCGTGTATGCGTGTTCACCACGCTCGACTGTGTCTGAGAGCCAGAAAGAGGCACTGTTAGTATGAATGTTAAAAGGAAAAAGACTGACCTCATATTGGCTCATCTAACAGGCCCGGCAAGTGTGTGGACATTCATATACAGTAAAGCTTATGAACTTCCAGTATTGACTTGAAAACCAATTTGAAAAGTCGCACAACCTTTGTCGTATGATGCACCTCATGGGATCTTGATCCTGGCAATAATCTGAAAATATGGTGTCGAAAATTACCTTAGAAGTTCTCTTTGGGCGCCAAGTTACATGCACTAAAAAGGCATTACCCTTTTTTGCTATTTAAGGGTACCCGATTTCCCATCAAAGCAAAGAAAGAAAGAATGTCAAATGGTAAAATGATAGGAACCCAGCATTCAGGTCTATTTTAACAACTTCCGGTAATTTTTCCTCATTTGTTTTGCCGTTTTGGAATGTTGGAATGGGCAAATTGCCCAAAATTAAGACTTTTGTTTCCTCCATTCATCTATCACGCTAATTGCTCTCTCCTTTTACGATCCATAGGAACGAGTTTGATACCCATTTTTTTACGGAATGTTTGAATTGTTAATATATTTTCAGCGTTAATGTTTTAGTACTTAACATAACGCAACCGGATACGCTTAACCTTTACCGCCCTTTTTAAACAGTCCAACGTTAAATAAACTTATCCCAGAAATTTTCGTAAACAGTGTCACTTCAATATGAACAACGCAAAGTTTAGTTTTTTTTCTTTCCCTCTATTTTTTTTTTTTGAGTCTCAAACCCGCGCTTTAACGTTTTTCTTCTTAGACATTTTTTTCGTCGTTTTACGCATCCGAATTGACATTCCATAGATTCTCCACATCCCCCCAGATCAAAATTGATCCCCGTTTTCACTTTTTTTAACGACTAAAAACGTGGAATTCATCATAAACAGGTCAGTCAAGGTTACTTGTCGAAGATAGCGTGATTATTTCTCAAATTGGCCTCAACTGATGAATGAGGAGAGTCCTCAATTAATTGCGTCAACGGCATTTATAAGGTCAAAGTCATAAACAGACATTTGAGGTAAGTTTGAAAAACACGAGGTGGAATATTCGGGGATGGCTCTTAATTTATATAGTGGGACTAATTCTAACTGGAAACCTGAAAATCATTTATTTTTTGTCCCCTAAACGATGCTCTTGGAACCATTCAAATGACAGGTTTTGAACAGTAGTTCAGTTTTTAGTCTTGGTTTATCGTACATTCTGTGGATAAAATCTTAATTGTGAGTACACTTTCCTGTGGCATTGTTTTTTACGTTGTACAAGGTGGTTCCAAATTTTGAGTCCAAGGATGAAATCCTTAAGCGCGACACTAAGGTTAACACTCCCCTGTTTAAGCCGTGGTACACAATTTTGAGGCTACGGATAAGATCATCAACTATGAAGTGTGAACTGTGAATCAAACTCTACCCGGTATTTTCCTGTCATTGCACAAACCTATTTTCAAGTCCACGGATGAAACGAAATAAGAGAAAAATAACAGAGATCTGTTTAGGAGTGCTATCCACGGGCTCTAGTTTTTGATTTATTCCCATTTACCGCGACATTTTTCAGATCCGACTCCCAAACGGTCTCACCTCTTCTTTCTATGCTCCTTTCCTCGACATCTGCGGCTATTCTTCGACGAAACCAGTCATCAACTTCGTCAGCTGCACTGGAAATCTTTGGAGCCATTAAGGCCACAACACAAATGAACAAAATCCAGGTCTTCATCTTGGTCGAATGTTCTTGTTGTCGTATTCTCGCAGAACTCACGAAACTGCTACAACTCATGCACGTAAACCTTCTGCCAACGGCGTTTGCAACTCTTTTATATCACCGATGAGCGTCGCTTTAGTCGGATGCTATTGGTTGGCAATGAAACCATTTAAAACAACAGCGTATTTCCAAAACTGAAAACCGTTAAAAGTTAATAGCTTTCAGTGGCTGATGGCAAAACTGGATGACAGATGGTCTTACACAACTGACACAAAAGATCACAGATTAGCTTGGCGCGGGTAACGGATATAGTTGAAATTGACTTGTGTTGTATTACTGTGGTTGTCTAGACAATATATTAATAGATAAAATTGCCGCGACTCGCCATATCCCTAACTAGTAGGTTCCCATTCAAACTCGTCGCTTCTATGGCCAGTGAGGCACAAGGCCGCTCTGTGTATATACCCAACAAATAGAACTCTTCATGGAGGTATGCCATCGAGTTGCCTCCACTCAACAGAATGACCCAAATAAACAATACACACTAAAAGTGCACAGGTCCACAAACGTACTTGATTCTTAACCCATGCCGGAAGACGAGTCGAGCTTTTTTTGTATGTTTTTGTTTTGCTTTGTTTGTTTACGGAGGGGGTTGTTTTCGGATCACAATGGCACGCGCATGCGCCGAAAGATGCCACATCATTTACAGCACCAGCACCAAGGGTTCGCCCTGTTCGCTCTTAATCTAAATCATCGAGCCTTTCGCAGACACCTCTTTGTCAAAGTGATTTGATTACTAAACAGCGAAAACCATGAAACGGGAATTTTGTCTACAATATTTTACCATTTATTACGCATACTAGAAGTCACTACCAGTATAGATTGAACTTCAAAATATTCCCTCGTCACCCAGTGTATTTCTCTATCCTTATTTTATGTGTTTCAGGAGGTTTGAACTGACTACAGATGTTGTTAAAGATTTTTTTGAATGTGCCACCGCATATCTGCATAATCTACTAGCGCCAATCCGCATCCACGCATCAAATAGAACGCTGATTATTTTTGCGAATCGGAGATGTTCTAACCCTAATTACAAACTAAAGTAAACAGTAAAAGATATTGGTGTACGGGCTTGTGACGTCATAACTGCTGAAGTTGAATAGGTCACGATCACGTGAACGTTTCCCATCAGCACTGTACGATATACACAAATGTGGATAGCTAAGCTACATCTTTGTAGAAGTTGGGGTTTTCATTTAGGGTTTTCAACTTTTGCATTTGAGCCGAGGTGTGAATGGTGTACTGAACGATGGAGCCAACTGGAAGCTCCAAGTCTGTATAACAAAATTTAAATGTAATATTATCGTTACATATTCCCTGTCGCATGTAATGCTTCCAGCCCCTGGGAAAACCCCATTTGTGCGTAAATGGGAGCTAAATGGTGGATGTTTATATGAAGTGGTAGTTCTTGCATTACCAGATGGAGGAGCCTGTTAAAAGTTGCCTTCTCAATCACTATAATAACATACATCTCTATATTGTACCAGTGGCACATGTTCCGCCACTTTTCCTAGTACTCCACTAGCTAACTTAACCCCGGCAGATGTTATATCATTTTCAGTTCCTTCCCCTGTAGACATTGCCCTGTTTCGGACAAGTTCAGTTGGGATGAGCAGCTAAGAAATCCCGGATGTGTTTGTTCACGAGTTCCGGTTCATCCATTTGGACCCAGTGGTTTGAGCCTTCAATGAGTCTGTTAAATGGTGAACATGGAGTTATTAATTATGCAAGCTATTGAATATTGATTACTGGAGTGAAGCAGGAGGAAGAGAGAGGGGTGGGAGGGGTCAAGAAACATGGGTTGGAGGGGAATAGGTGATGGGAAGAAACAGGAATGTAGTGAAGGGCGGGAAGTATACGGGGGGGGAAGGAGGGGGATGGGAAAACAAGGAGAGGAGAAGCAGGGAGGCAAGGAGAGAAGGAGTGTGAGTATGTGATGGGGGATGGGATGGAAAAAGACAGACGTAGACAGTACGAAAAGAAAGAAACAAGGGGGAGGGGGTAATTGGCTTAAGAGGGAAGGGGTATGGGAAGGCAAGACAAGACAAGGATGTGTTGAGGGATAAGGAATAAGAACAGAGAGTGGAACAGAGAAACGAAAGACGAGAGAAGCGCTGAGGAAAGCGAAAAATTTTGGAAGTAGGAGGAAGGGGGGAAGGGGAATAGGAAGCGAATAGGCAGAGAAAGAATGGGGGACCAAGAGGGAAGAGAACAACAGAGTCAAATGAACAGAGAACTGAATGGAACGGTGGATAGATTTGGAGAGCAAACAACAAATGGCATCCTTACGCAGTTGTCAGATCTGTGACAAACTGTTCTGTTCCATTTAAGGTTTCCACCGTAAGTGCGCTGTCTCCAGTTCCCTAAATAAAACAGGACTCCTTGTCAATGAACATATTCCAACCAAGATCTCTGCAAATGATTGTTTCGATCAGCAGAAAAAAATTTCTACCAACTGAATGTCCCAAGAGAAAGGCAATAAAACTTCATATACATTCTCTTGATCAGTCTTCTAATATTTCATAATACAAGCTTGAGTGGCAGGCACTGAGTGAAAGGGGAGGGGGATGGAGAATGAGAGAAAAAATGGTTCCGCACTCCCACCCCCCACCCCCAACCCCCTTTGGACACCTGCCACACAGGCTACTATACTACTAGTTCGTAGAATTTGGTTAAGCATCAACTGTGAAGCCGTTTCATGTTATGATCATTTCATTTATTCTCATAACCTGTGTCAACCTTGTTCCCAGGTTCTTGCTTCTTCCTGTCCAGAGGAGCGACAGGAAGAAGAGAGACCCTGGGAATGAGGTTGAACTTGTGTTAGCTTTAATAGTGATACTGTAACTGGAGAAAGTAGGCTGTGGTCACTGTTAGGCTTTAAAAAGGTTATCAGTTATCCCTCACTTAGTGCAAAACAAAATAACTTATTACAATGGGTGCATTGTGCTTATGATTATGTGTAAGTCTTTGTTTATTTTTTACGAATTTGCATAGAGTCCCTATCAACACATACCCCCGTAAAATTGCAAAATCAATATACAGATCAAGCATTGAATACAAAATTAATTCTTGTAAAAAGTAAATGTCGCATAGCATAAAAGGAAAAGAAAAAAATTGTAACACAAATATGAAAAAAGTGAGCACATTCTTTAACTCATGGCTGAAGCAAAAAAATGTAATAAGTACATGTACTTTGAAAATGGAATGTAAGATAGGTGAAGGACCTCACAAGCCCCAAGCACACAGACACAAGCATGAACCCACACCCTAAATTTACCTCCCCCCCCCCCCTTTATGAAATTCAAAAAGAAGAACGAGAGTCTTGCATTACACTTCCATCCTTGTGGTACTTACTGGTACTTAACACATTTATTCATAAAACTATGTGCTTGGTCTCCACCTCCTGGACATGGATAAAGAAGACTTTCATTTTACATAGTTTTGTATGTCTGGTCACACTATAGTTCATATTATGGAATTTAGTAAGCAAAATGTTTTGTGACATTTCTCTTAAATATTGCCACTTTTAGAGTAAAAAACTTACCCATACAACAAGAGTTGGGGCCTTTATCTTTGTGTCGTAACATCCACGAGGCATGTCAGACCTCAAAAGTGAATTCCTGTAGTAGTTCAAGGGTCCACTGACCCCAGATTCACTTAATGCATACTTGTAGGCTTCCACATCATCTTCTGTGAAATTCTTTACCATCTGATTAAAATAAGGACACAGCAATAACTATTATTACACATTTCAAACTCGCTATCTCTTTAATTTCTGATTGGCCAAAAGCATACAGTGAATTTTCAAAATCAGCGCTTGTGATGTGATTCCTGCAGATTATACAATAATCATGTCAAGGTCACTGGTAATCATGTCAAGTACGACCACGGTGCATGATTTCCAGGGATAATCATGTCAAGTTCGCACACTTTCTGTGGTTTGCAGTTGGTGAAGAAGCAAAACAACGTCCAGGTTTGCAAGTGAATGTTTACTGTCGCAGCATTTAATTACATTCACTATTACATTATTACATTCGGTTTTTGTGATATCCAGAATAATTAAGGTCTTCGTAAGGGTTATCAGCTGAAGCCTTTGCATTTGGCTGATACATCTTACCTCGACCTTGATTATTCTGGATATCACAAAAACCTCATGGAACAATATTGTTTAATGTTAGTGTACAACAGGATACCCAGCATAAAGCATTATGCTGGGTATCCTGTCATAATAATACTATTATTGCTACTTTCCTAAATAAACCATGCATTAATTGACTAGAAGAACTGGATATTGGTTCCACCCTCAGATGGGAAGCAAACCCAGTTTCCACCCTTCCCACCAGCCAAAGTCAATATCTATTACTGTGCGAATCCAACAACCGTGAACACTTTGATTTAATTTTGACATTTCCCATCGTGAAGCAACCAATCAAAAGCCACATAAAACCACAAACTAATGAAAAGTTACAGTTTGCAGTTAAGTTTCCTCACACGTGATAAATATTTCTAGTGTTCACGGTTTTAGGATGTTCACAGTAATAATCTAGTCTTTGTTCACTTAAAGTGTGGCCCCCCAAAAAAACAGATTTTATTTTAATTGACATCTCTGCCAATAATATTGATAAAATTTTGAAAATGCATCATTGTAAGGGTCATCTCTGCTAATTAGTACCTTGTAAACTGCACCTAACATATGGAAGTCGTTCATCTCGATGGCAAACTCCGGAAGATAGGGTAACTGAAAGAAGAACATGTACTGGAAGAAACAAAAAGAAAAATAATAAATCCCTCTTGTTGTAGCTTTATCGATGCATAATGCACGAGAAACTAAGACAGATGGGACAAGCTCTTGATTTTCATGTAGAAAACCAGCATGGCTGCTGAGCATGAGGTTCTACTTCAATACATCATGTAATATAACATGAAATGTCCATAGGTCAGTCCAACATGTATATCAGAAGACTGTGACAAAGTGTCCAACACAAAATATACTTAAACGGCGAATGATACAACACCTCTTACTAACCAATTTGAGGTCCACACTGTAAGTCACAGGCCAGGTTTTTTCCCATTGATTTATGACCCAAGCACAAAGCGCGGGCAATAAATCGATGAGAAAAAACAAGGATCTGTAACTGACAGTACGGACAGAGAAAAAAGCCCATACAGTAGATTACCGCCCACAAAATTGAACAATCACAGTGCACATACTAACTGAGAGATATAATAATAATGGTGACTAAGGATCAACAGACTATATGTAACTGAGTTACATATTTAAGTTGTTCATCTGGGTACCGGTAAGCCTAAAAAAAATACATGTATCACACTTCTTTTTTACTTAAAATAGTTTAACGTACCCAAGAAGCAAAGAATTGCTTTCGTGAGGACTGCAGACACTTCCTGAAGCACCTGAAGGATCAAACAAAGAAAATCTGTTACTATGTGAGTCCAATTAAACTGTGAACACTTCGATTTGATTTTGACATTTCCCAATGTGCAGCAACCAATCAACAGCAGATGATTGCTTGATTGGATTGGCTTTACTTGAAAAACAATAATGGGTTTTCAAAAATATTCCTAGTGTTCATGGTTTTACAACTTTCACAGCAACATGTGAAATCAAAGTGCTTTAAAATCAAGTAACAGAGGAAAAGTAGAGAACATATATAACATGTAGTAAGTTCTAAATAATTATTTCAACTCACTTTGGGTGAGGAATGTTGCAACATATGAGCTTGTCAACCACTTCTGGATAAATGTGTGCTGCAGACCTGTAAAAATGAATTTAAGAACTTGATTAAGGAACAACCAAAGAAACCATGTAAAACTATACAGAGAAAGGAGTATTTATACGATCACTGTTTGAATGACTCATTACTAAAGAAACTAATATTGGCAAGGAACATTCTTTTGGAGTGGAACCGGCCTCACTGGAGATTCAAGTTCAGCATCAAACAATGAAAAAAGGAAGGATGTGTGGTGAGAAATATTATATGTATTTGGTTGTTAAAAACATATTAAATATTATGTTTGCTACTGTACAGTAGAAACAGCTTTGCACTTGTTAAGTGTTGGCTGCTTATAGTTTGTGGAGGTCTCATCACTATCATAGGAAAACAATACTACTCTCTCTGTAAACTCTGTATGATTATCTGCTTATGATAATTTAAAACATTTTATGTCTGGTAAGAGCTTCTACTCAAGAGCTCTACTATAATGTTGAAACAGTGGTTTGCCGATGTACAGTGCATTTCACACCCCAACTCCCCTTTTAAGAATTGATCATAATTCTCAGTTTCCACATGACATCATTAAAATTAAAAAATGAGGAATTATCAAACCTTTTGAGATTTTAGTTTGATTAGTTATTAGAACAGCTGAAGACGTAACTTTTAACAAATTTTCAGTTTGATAGGGTTTTTCGTCTTGTGATAAAGCAAGGTTGAATTACTAAGCTTTTGGGTGACACAATATTAAACTGGCCGCCGAGAGTGATGTCATGTAGGTTAAAAAAGTTACTCATCCCCTGAGATTTCACTATCTGAACAGTCCTTGAATGAGGATAAATATTCATATAGATGTTTGTGAGCCCTCAGAAGATGGCTACAGGCTTTTCTAGCAAAATTCGAGACATATGTTTTTGCTAGCTTCCGGCTGCCATATTTGTGCCCCTCAAAGGGACACAAACATGGCACCTCCATGTTAGGCCTTATAAATTTGAGTAAAACATTTCTTTGAATATCTCCTGCACGAAACATTGCACAGACTTGAATCTTTGCAAGACTGTTTGAATATTCCTCTTCTTTTATCTCTTTGATCCTTGATTTTATTTGTTGAATGGTTTAGATGATGGTGTGACAGTGAAAATAACCCCCAGATATTGCATTTCATTTGAAAATAGCCCTTTCATTATACACATGCATTTATTCAGAGCATACATGGATGCTGTGGTTCAATTTTATCCTTGATTTAAATTCTATTTTCTCTTATTTCAAACTGATTATCATGCATTACTAGACCCCAAAACACCGAAACTTAAATTTAAATCAAGAATAAAATTGAAGCACAACATATACAACAACAGAGGATTGATCTCTTTCATATTTTTCTGTGGTTTTTGCTCAGTCATCCTGTAAAAGGTGATGAGGTCAGGAGTGTGTGGGATGAAAGATACCACAGTGCTGGAAAGAATAATATTTTTCCACAACAGGACATTCGTCCTTTCAAATTTTCGTTTTGGTCAGACATTTTACCAATAGGCCATTTCCGAATTCATGTCTGCCTCCTCTTCAAAGCGAGTCTAAGTGCGAAGTTTTTGTGATGGTAATTAGTTCTACTTTACATATGAATGAAAACTAATTTTCATAACAAAAACTTCGCACTTAGACTCGCTTTGAAGAGGTCAGGCAGACATGAACTCGGAAATGGCCTATTTGATTGGACATTAATTAGCATAACGTAATTTAACATGGTATTTTGAAAACTGTATTTCAATTTGTTTGGATCATAATGTAAAATTGCCTGAACATTTTCAAATGGTTGGACAATGTCCCATGACCGACTGTTATTTCCACCACTGTACCACAACAAAGTAAAAATCTAACCAAAGGTGTATAAATTTGAAAAATGGATTAATTTCAAAGAAAGTTAAAGGAAAGCATGGAACTCATTTATAGTATCACAATTAATTTTGAACATCCTTTATAGCAGCAGTTGTTTCATTATCTTACCATGTTAGACTGAGAAAACTCAGAAAAAAAACCCACAACCAGTAAAACAAAATTAAGCAATCCAAGGATAATTAACATATCCAGTCTTACCATCCAAGAAATCCACCCCAGTCATGGCATAGCAGAGTACCAGAGCTGTATCCCAGAGCCTCTATCTGTAAACAATAAATAAATAAAGCTTAATTAAGACCTCTTGAGGTTTAAATCAAGTGCTGTAGGGAGCTAAGATTGGCATCGAAGGTGCACAGCATCTATTTTAGGGGCATCAAACATGCCTGCTTTCAAACACAGACATTCAAATTGGATGCAGCTGAGTCCAACAATTTCACTACAGCAAGAACTTGAAATGCAAGGCTTTTTCCACACACTAGAAGTACATACAGCTGTAAAAAAGACATTTTGAATATCTTTTCATGCATTCATTTAGCAGTGCCTTAGAAGAAATTCCTACTTACAATTTCTTTCACATCCTTCACCAGAACAGAAACCTTGTAGAAGCTTTGTTCTGTAGGGTGATCACTTTCTCCATACCCCCTGAAATGCAAGTGACTTAATATAAATATGTAACACATTATTAAAGCAACTGATATTGTGATAAGGGTTAGTGCTTCTGTCCAGAATGCAAGCAATAACACCTTGGGACACTTGCCAAACTTGGGCAAAAACTGGGAAATTTCACTACACACACTTCTATCCTTATAACACCAATGTATGTTGCTCTGTTACTGCATTTTGTAGAAGTCCCCAAGTTCCCCCAGACAATGTTGAAATGATCAAGTCATCAATGGACTAATCTGCATTTTTGGGACCACTAAAAATCAACATTGTAATGGGGAGGTGGGGAGGAGGGGGTAAAGCAGGAAATGTCCCTAGACTTTTGTCCTGCATCGTAGATGAATACAGGGCCTAAGGTATTGACATAACAGGGCTGTCATTAAGAGCCACTAGCGAGCACATTTCCACCAACTGTCACACAACTTTGTGCTTGCTACTTTTAGTGCCCCAGAATGAAAGAAATTGTATTTGTGAACTTCATGCTCGTTATGATCCGTAGTCACTTACTTCAACCGATTCATCCATCTACTTTAAATCCTAGTGACACCCCTCCCTGAATGAGCTTTCCATCATATCATATGCACATTTTTAAGAAAAATAATGTTATACTTGGCAAATTGGAGTAAGTCAGTTTATTGTTGAAAATTAACACACAGGAGCTTTATACAGGCAGGAAAGGTGGGTGGGTTACATAAAATTTGATCTTCAGTGGAAGGGGTGGTGCAGTTAACTTTGTACTCAAAGAGGGGGGTGGGCTAAACCCCCTTCCAATCCTCACAACATTTCCTAATGGGTTAAGCCCTCTACCACCCTACCACCCCCTCATCTGTCATTTAGCACTCCAGAAGCATACTCATTAGAGAGGCATCTTGTCAAACTTAAACAAAGGAATTTCTACAATTCTTACAGTACTTTCTGGGGTTTTATTGAAAGCCAAGAACCGTCAAAAACTGTCACACGCTTTGTCAGAATTTACCTCTCATTGCTGCCTATTTTGTCCAACTTTCAGTCAAATGATTTGACAAAAATTCATCAAGTCGCCACCTACTTTGGCCAGCTCAGACAGTTATAAAAAAAATACTGAAATCCCTGACTTTAGTCATTTTTAAATTCTACTTAAAAAATCTCACTGATAATTCTGTATATCTCATGACCCAAAACATAAATATTAGTGTAAGAATGGATAGAAATACAAGTACAGTTACGTTTTTTAACAATGCTATTTACACAATTTGCATTTTATATTGTATCAAGTCCTGAAACACTTGGCTGCACTTTTTTTTCCTAAAACTTGTTACAACACTCCTAGCTATATATCAAACACAGCTGTTAATTAATTAGCTATGCTTTGCATCACTATACCTTAAATCTACAGCAACCACCCTGAAGTCATTACTGAAAGCTTTCAACTGATATCGCCATGAATACCAGAACTGCAAATTGACAAAAACAGGAAAAACCACAATTTTATTAAAACTTTCTAGATCCTGTCGGTCAAAGCATAGTTAGCGCTAACCATTGGTTAATGCTTTCAACCCTAAGATCAAAACATAAATTCTCACTTATTGTCCCTTCACATTTCTTGTAGATGTAGTAGAGAGAAATATCAAACAAATTCCTCTTGAGTGGTCCCGTCCTCAATTCTCATCATTACTCTGTTTTATAAAGCATTGATATTGCAAGGAGAAATTTGATGCTGATCATTCTTAGGGTTATAAAGGTAAAGAGCCATTAAAACTGATAGGTTGCCATGGTATTTAACCTGTGTTAGCACTAACCATACTTCAAGAAACTCAGCCCTGCATGTCAGGGGGATGATGTCAGACTGAGCACAAGACAATATTACAGGTGTAATTGACTCAATAGTGAAACATTTCATGCTTACAACCCACTGAAGGAGTCACCTGTTTTTTATGATTTACTGTAGTAACATTTGCCTAAAGACTGAGCAATTTTTTAACTTAATGATTATTTAACTCAGAACAGGTGAAATTTCCACAAAAGAGAGGGGTTTGGCTTATAGTTAAAGTTAATCACCTTAACCCTTTCTTGTCAGGCCGTTTAATGTACTTGTCCATATGGACCAGTACATTCTACAGATGCATGGTTACTCTTTAAGAATTGGAAAGTTGAAATGAGGCATTGATACTTTGAAATGGTTAGTGCTTTGAATTTTAACACCCCATAAATGCGCTACCATGGCCGATTTCCATTGAACATGACTGTTTGGTTCCCTACAAAACCCAAACTGTCCGAAGTGAACGCCCTCAGACAACACCAAAATATACGATTTTTGTCTTTGAGTTTCCGATACAAAAACTCCTCCTGGTGCCCAAAAACGACATTTGCAGTAAAGTTCAGCTCCAGCACTTTAATTCTTTGCCACATTTTTCTGCTCACTTGTTTAGCACGCCGAGGAAAAGCTGTTGAAGAAGAGCTATCCCCACTCATCCGAAAGGTTCGTCGTCATGAGCGAAATGAATTCTGGGTAATTCCTTGATAACGGCGACATGGAAGTCCGCCAATTTCTGTTTCATAGGTTTTTTATAAGTGTTGAGCCACCCAGTCCTGCTGGCGAAATATTGTACTGATTGCATTATTTAGAAGTCAAAACAAGCCAAAACTGCCACGCTAGGTCCTGGAATCCATCCTCAGAAAGGCCAGAAAGACAACCTCACTCTTCAACCGTCATGACTCGGCGACACACTCGTGGCGGCTAAATCGCTGTGAAATTGTTTTTCACCTCTGGTTTCTTTCAGAGGATTGCCTCTACCCCCAAACCAGCTTGATGATGCCAGGCTAGGGGCTTCTGAAGTGGAAAATGACTCGAAAAAACACTTATAAGTCGCATACTTACCAAATTTCACGCCGAGTGCTCGCTTGAAAACAAGCAACAGCTAGCGTGACCAGCGTGACAAAAACAAGAGAGCCTTCAGTGCTCAAGATCAGCGAAAATCACCAAGGTAACGCCAAATAAGGAATCGCCAGATCGTCTCGATCGCTGACACTCAGAAAATTTCAGAAATGGCTCAAGAAAACTTTGACAAGAAAGAGTTAACAGCCAAAGTGATATGCATAATTTATTATTAATTTTGCTGTTATATCAAAGTAATTTTTTCATGGTCAATCCTTCAAGGAGTTAAATAATAATCAACACAAATTCAGCTTTAGGAAATCTATTTACTTAATACAACATTCCACCAATTCTACATGTTATAAGTAACAATGAAATGAAAATGACTTTTTAAATCCTACAATACAAGGAAGTAACACCACGAAACTACATGTCCTATGTAATTTATTATACCCACTTTAAAACCAGAAATTGTGGCATTGGGTTTGAGATCAAAACACTCCCAGCTATGACTATAGTCCACGGTGATTAGGTACATTAATCAGCTGTTTCATAATGCCATATTACCACTTTATACAATTGGTGGAAAATCTTTGGTGGAAAATCTGTGGTGGAAAGTAGAGTTGAACTATGAGTTGTTTTGAATCGCCATCATCTTTGGACCAAGTTTCCTGTATTATTGTAGCTATACCAGTATAAGGAAAGATTTCCACACACCCCCATACATTATACTGTACATGCATTTTGTGACTCAAAATTCTTAATTTCATTTTTGGAACAGGATTTAGCATGACAGTGATGCATGTATGATTTATGTGTGGGGCTGTGTGGAAATGTTTCCCCAGTATAATTGTATTGTGCGGGTTTCTTTCTTCATACCAAATTATTTCTTTTACTAAATGTGAACAGTATAGAAAGTCATACCAAAAGAAACATACCTCAGGGAAACCATGCAGGCACAGCATGAGTGGTTTTCCTGTGTCTCCTTTGGCAACATAATGGACCCTAACATTTGATGCTGTCCTTAAGAAGCTATGTTCACCAAGCTCGGGATCAAGCAGGCAGGAAGGAGCTACAGGTGAATAACAGAAGGAATTTACAACTAACAGAGTGACTTTCAAAGAGGTGCTGTAAACCCCAAATTAGCCTGCACAGCAGGCGTATTTTCTGGCGGACGCGTACTATTTTCTGATCGAAAGTTGAAGGCACCATATTGGATTGGTAAGATCGAGGAAAGCCTGGAGCTAGTAAAATAATGGCCTATGCGCTCCAGGCTTTTCTCAACCTTACCAATCCAATATGGCGCCTTCAACATACGATCGGAATATTTAGCATGCGCCCGCCAGAAAATACACCTGCTATGCAGGCTAACCCCAAATCAAAGCACTTATACTCTGGCCTGATACAAAAGACATAAACAGTGCAATCAACTAATCAAAGTTTTTAAGATATATTTTACTTGAAACCAGTGTCAAGTGCAGGAAAATGGGTGCAAGAAAGTTAAAATTGGTAGAAAAAAAGAGTGGTGAAATTTTTTCTATAGGGATAGTTTGTGTCTTTCATAATAGGCTGGGGATTTGCCAACCACCGACCGGTTGGCTCAGTTGGTAGAGTGCCGGATTACTGTGCAGGAGGTCGTGGGTTCAAACCCCGGCCAGACCAACACTCAGGGTCTTTAAATAACTGAGCAGAAAGTGATTCCTTTGCCAGGCCATCTGCAAATGGTTAGACTTTCTAGTCTTCTCAGATAAGAATGATAAACCGGAGGTCCCGTCTCACAACTCTTCACGATTGATTCTGTGGGATGTTAAAGAACCAATAGAGACGGAAGGAACCCTGGCTGTGACCACCCCTAGTGCTGACCTGGGAGCAATCTCAGAATACCCAGCCACTTCTGACCACTATTGTCTTCTTGTAGCGGCATCGTTTGAAGAACGAGACAGATAACAATACATACTATTCACATGCAAATAGGTGGGCCACTTCTGACCACCATTGTCTTCTTGTAGCGGCATCGTTTGACGAACGAGACAGATAACAATACATACTATTCACATGCAAATAAGTGGCGGGGTATTCTAGAATCAAGCCCTGACCTGTTCTATTCAGCAAGTGGCCGGGTTGGCGTTGTTATCCTAGAAATGCTTATGGTGTATGAGGCCGCACGCATAACAGGCATAAGTCAATGGGACTTTGCCGAGTGCTGAAATCATGTAGATGTAGATGTTTCCCGTATAAAAGGTCCACCTTGTATCGAGGGTTTAATATCGGAATTTTTTTTAAACAGTGCATTCTCCGACGTGCGATCAACGTGACATCAATGAGCAATGAGCTTAAAATCAAATAAACTAAGCCTAAATGTTACGCACAATAAAAGGTTTGGACATACGTGTTTCGCGTTTCTTAGCCCTCGATGGTATTCTTACATTCCGAATGATGTCCCATAACAGTGCCAAACACACCAGAAGGCCATAAAACAAGCTCAAACTGTAAACAAACAACGCCCCCACCACCTTATTCGCCATTACTTCGCGGCAACTGTGTCCGGCTCTCGTTCCGCGTGCCCGATTGTGCCCGAGTGCCTGGGGCGTTCAGGTTGATGATTGTTCATCTGAGTGTTCTCTCAGCCAATCCTGTAAGATCTACGAGCTTTCAATTGTTATTTGGGATAAGGGCGGGGCCTCAGGTGCGATAGCCTTGTCCAACGCGCTGTAAAGGAGCTGGCAAAACGAGAGATCATGGCGAGAAGACAATGGAAGTTTGTGGGGTTGAAGTTACCCAAAACAAAAATTAATAATGGTAGTGGGACTGAGTGGAGTCCAATCGGTCTGTAATCATACGGGTTCGGACGACCGCGCAGCGGAAGTCCGATTTGTTTCATCACGAGTATGATTACAGACCGAATTGGACGACACGAAGTCCTGTTACCAATTAATCGTATCTATAACGAAATTCGAGAAAGAAATAAGAGAAAACCTTTCCCAGAAAAATAACAACAATAAAAAATAGACAATAATATAATATCATGCTTGAGATTATGAATCAGGAATAAAGGTAAAGGTGAACTGTTCCAAGTTCTTATAACTCTTGGGTAAAAAGAATATTTATAAGTATCATTAAGTGTGGCAAGTTGGCAAAATGGTGCACAATTAGGAAGTCTTGAAACTCTTGTGTTACAAGATACTTCAGGTGGTAAATACCAACAAGCCCTTTGTTGATCTTATAAAACAGAAGCACTTGGTTAGTCAATCTACGGTATTCCAAGGAGTCCAATCCCAGGGCACTACTGGCATACTCCAGTTTAGGGCGTACAAGTGTAAGATATGCTGTATTCTTGACCTCCGGAGAACACGAGAACCAGATAAGATTCCTCTAACTTTGATAGCTTGCACTTTGAGAAATTTGGTCCAATACATGTAAAATGGTATGCATATATTCTGAGTTGAACTTCAGTAAGTCATTTATCCTCAGTAAGTTTTACCTCCTGGCGGCTCTTTGTAAAACTGAATTTTTAAAAGTATAGTCTGAAATGTCAGCCGTTAGGGGGAGGAGACGGCTGACATTTCAGACTATTTTATAAGGAGCATTATGCAAAAACACAAGCATAATTTTCGACATGATGCTGTGTTTTCAGGGGTGACGCTAAAAGGCATATTGCTCAAATTTTCGAGCTTAATACATCTAACCCTAGGCCCAGCAGTACCGTTCTGTAAAATTTCCCGACTTTGCGAAGCTATGATTCAGCGATTTTAAAAGATGCAATTTCAAAACGTGGTTATTGTACTAATTTTAAGATGCTCTTTCGAGCAGTTACATGGCCAATATTAAAAGTCCAAAAAACTGTGAGAAGGTCTATTTCATCAGATTCGATATCACGTTCACCTCGGCAGTCTGAAAGAATGAACGTTTCCTCAGTATGTTGCCATCGGCTATCACATAGTATTCCACGTACAGACTTTTCACTGTCGCACCGAAAAATACTAAGACCTAAAATGGTCTTGAGATTTTTGGGATATTTTTCTAACCAAGTCGTGCACTCAGCCTTGTTCGTCTTGCTCATCTGTTTTGACAGCTTACTCGACGCATGTGCACTCATAGACGCTTGACATTTTATGACCTATGCAGTAGCCACCGTAAAAGAGTTTACATTTTCACCAGAAGTAAGCCTTTTTCAGCCCAAGTGCGAATTTTTGTTTTCTCGATTGCTCAGAAGCTAAAATACAAGTAAAGCAACATTTGTAATTCTTGTTTTCGAAAGTATTCTAACGCATTAATAAATAGCAAAAAATTAGCGTTTTGTATTTATCTCCCACTCCCCGTTCTCTTAGACTTCCCGCTTCCCGCCCTTTCCTCTCCCGTCCCCTAATTTTTTTTGGGTAGACCCAAAAAAAAATTAGAAGGGTTTGTATGGAATTTTGTAAGCATAACTGGGCTACGATCTCAGAGACAATTTGTCCCCAAATGCTCATTTTTGGCAAGCAGGCCTCTTGGACATTGTTCTCTCAGAATATCCTGACAAATCCCATAATTTCAGAAATTTCATTTTTATGACGTCATCACTTTAGTACTCTATTCTTCCGGGCTTCCGCCCGGCCCCTGTCCCCCTCCACTCTTTGGGTTGTCTGTAAGACGATCAGCCAATAACATCATTAAGAAAGTGGTTGTGAGCTTCCTTAATAAGTTTTGAAACAAGGTTGCGTTGATGCTTAAACGCTTTTCAATATTGGTTATTTTTGGAGCGAATAGCCTTATTTTTAGTCTATTAACGTTTATATTTACCTGCTTAAATTTTGTTAGCCTGCGGTGCAGCCGGACTTGTCACTCGAGACCTTGGTGAAAACCGAGAAATAAGGCGCGTTTACACTACAGAAAAAATGAGTCCGGACCCCATCAAAAAAGTAGTACGGACCCATAATTCTTGTAAAGAAATACTGGAGTTTCCGCAGGGCAATGTGGAAACTCCAGTATTTCTTTACAAGAATTATGGGTCCTTACTACTTTTTTGCCGGGGTCCGGACCCATTTTTTCTGTAGTGTAAACGTGCCTATAGTCTAGTGTTCACTGTCTGCGACGCAGGCTAAAATTTTGTTTGACCGCGAAAAACCCAACTCGAAAACGCCAAAGATTAATCACGTTTTTTTTTCCATGTATAAAAACTTGCCATTTTTGCTGCAAATAACTGTTGCTACAAATAATGACGTTGAGCAAAATGTCGTGATTTGTCAGCGGGTGAGCAGATCAATTTATTTGCCACGGACGAACGGACGGTAACCAGAAGTGAGGCGTTTTGTCTTTTAACTTGCCTTGGCGCTACCGCATTTGTATTACTGAGTGTCTTTACCTACAGAGACGATTAACTTGAAAATTCGTGTAAAACGTCCACTTCCGGTTCCTGTCGGCCGTGGCCGCCCGCCCGGTCCGCTCGTTTTCCCGCGCAAAAGTTTGCGAAGTGCGGCTGAGTGACAGGAGCTGGTGACAGTCACAGAAAACATGGCGCCGAATTTGAAGGTTGTTTTCGACGGAAAAAAACTTGGCATTTTTTGCAACAACTTCTCCACTAAAGCGCAAATTCAAGTAACGGGTAACTTTTGAAGCATTTTCTCCCTCATCTTTTAATATTTGACTTCACGACAAGTGACTAAATACAGCTGAGAGAAACTAAAATGGAGGTCCATTTTTGCCGTTCACAGGCTTCAAGGTAAGCTCATAAACATGTTTACTCGCTCTGTTCTTAACAAGCAGAAACTTCTTCATAAGTAAGTAGAATCTAAATTAATGGTGGTAAATGGTGAAAAACACTGTAGATGTGAGGTTAGACCAAAAAGGAACAAGGATGGAATTATGCATACCGAACTATCGATAATTTACCGACCACGTGCAGTCGACGGTAACTGCAGTATGGGGCCCAGTTCTCGGCCACAAAAAACGTAAACTTGTATTTCTTACCTTGGAATATACGTAAGGGCTTGAAACTTCACACACAACTAGCTTCAGCATTCAGTTTACACATGTAAAACTATCGACTGCTTAACGCTGTTTTCACCCGAGTAATAACGAAAATGGAGGCTTCGTTCTCGGCCGCAAAAGAGTACGCGCTATTCCTCAGAATAAACAATGCTTTATTACAATTTTTTGTTGTTAAATCACTTATAAGGCTTGTGTTTTGATATTTCAATCACAAATTATCCTTAATGAGCTTTGTTTCATGTTAGAAAAGGAAGTTTTTTTCCCACCTAGTTAAACCATGTAATTGGAGTAGCCGTAAACAAACACGTTTCGGGGAACCCAAATTCACCTACCTTCGCTTCACCTCGACGTGCTCACAGTATTTAGTAACTGTAAATTCAAAACTTGGCAGAACGAAAGACAAGGAATCAAGGTACCTTTGGAAACAATTGCTTTTTATTCAAATTCATATGTAGAGCGAAAAATAAACGTTGAACAAAAAGTGGCCGAGAACCGGGCCTCATACTGTTTGAATCGGAAAACGATTTTTTGCAATTTGGTCATGTGATAAAAGCCGTTTCTTTGTGTAAGCATAAGCACCTGTTAACTCTCTTGGGAGGGGGCTTGGGGGCTCTTGAAATGAAACAAAAAATAACGGGGCCAGTACGAATGGAGGAAATGTTTGACTTATGCACGGGTCAAATGTCGAACTTCACCTGCTAAATCTAATGCAAATGAGGGAAAACAATAGATTTTTCTCATTTGCACATGTGAAGTTCAACGTTTGAACTGGGCCTTAGGGAAACTTGCTTGAATTGCAATATGAAAATTCTTTCAAGCCGGCCTTGTCTGAACTTTAACAGGAGCAAAATCACAACAGAATTTTCTGAATAAAGCATTCTTAGAAATTTTTTATGCCCAATGAGTGGCTTTCAGCTTGCCAAAACAAATTAATTTGTGTGATATTCTTGTCACTCCAAGCCACATCCCACAAGCCTTACACTTTCATTTCAGTTTCTTCTTGGTTAAAATTTTTGGTTCACTTGGATGAGTAGCACAATCACCATTCCCATTTGGGGGTGGTAGAAAAACTTTTAGTGGTTTATTTTGTTTAACATCTTCAACAAAGCCAGATCTTTGCTTAAAGCTAAGGTTGTGCCTGTTTAATAATTACTATAGTTGTGTTGAAAGGGTAAACTGTGCTGCTATTTTGAGAAAATAATGGGAAAAGATAGAAAAATGGGTAAATCTTGACTGTAATGCATGACACATATTAACTACATGGTCACACTTTGAGTTATAACAAAGGGAAAAGTTAATCAAAAGTGTTGATTATAAACTGAGAAATAATAGCTAAAAGAAGTCACGACAAATTAAAGAAATGCGATTATGCAATAATATTTTTTGACCACTCACCTATTCCTTCTTTGCCTTGAACCAAACAAGTTACAATCAGGATCTGAAACTGAGCAGATCTGATTGCTCACAAGTTTCCCTTGTTATTTTGATACTTTTGTCCTCATAGCTTTGAAAATGGTTGAAATATTAGTTTTTGATTGAGTCGCTATGTTTTTTGCCATGTAAACACCATATAGAAAGTGGAGTGTGGCCAGAAGCGTTTTGAAAATCTGCAGTTTACTTCGTGGAGACACCTTGCTTTCGTGTCAAAGAAATAGCTTAGTAACCATTCCAGAAAATGGATCTTATTGGGGAGGTCTGAGGCATTTATTCAGGACCATGAGTTGGGCAAAAATTATTTGTACAAAGACCATGCCCACAAAGGATCATGGGTAAGTTAAACATTTGTTTAAACAAGACGAAAATGTAACAGTTTTCCGAAAGTCAGCAAGATTGGTAAGTCTGAATGTAAAATAAACCTAAAGAGGAGATTTTGTCCCCCAAAACCAAGTTTCAACATGTTACAGAACTCGTTATGGTGATTGTGCCACTCATCTTATTTAAGGTGGCCAAACACAGTTTTCAAGTGCCTATGCCTAATACACCATTACTTTTTATGCTTTGGCCCCCATTTTTTGCAAGAGCCAAGTTTAACTACGGAAGTATTTATTCTCGCATTTTGGCCAGGATGTGTGCTGTTGCCATGGCAACAGGGCTGGTTAAAAACAAGGCTTAAAAAATAGTTTTTGTTTATTTTAAAAAATCCAGTCGTTTGATTGTTTTCATCGTTTTCCCACTACGAATTGACAGTAAATCCCGTCTGTCAACACTGTTCTAATAAAATTTTGACATAGGCGATTTTCGTAATTCGCCGTAAATCGTTTTCTGTATTATTAAAAATTCCCTATGTCAAAATTCCTATTTTTCTTGATAGATCATTCACGTGGTTGATGAACTATTTTCTTGCCAACTTTCTTGAAATTCTAACGACTGGATTGTTAGAAATCGGCAAGTTTGTGCAAAAGCAATCGGTCTCAATTTTTTGAGCAACTGCGCATGCGCTGCATTTAACTGGGTTCTTTCGATTCGGAAAAATCCGAGAATTACTGGGTACTTTGCATCGTTACCTTTTCTAACATACCTTTGTTATATAAAAGACTAAAGCCATCAGTGCACTGCGGTCAATTGTGAAGAAAATAGCAAAGATAGAGCGGGCATTGAGCAAATAAAATGATCGCTGTATCAACAGCATGTTTGTTTTTGCAATCCTTGTGCACGCGCTGAATCGCATCAGCAAGAGCGCGCACGAAAAACTGTGTTCGGCCACCTTAACAAAACAAAGATTTCATTTCCACAACAGAAACCTATAGCTTGACCACTAAACCATGCAAAACAGAGTTTGAATGTATTCTAAAGGCCCTGGCAAAAGAGGATAATTTTTGCCAACACAAATTAATGTTTCCCTGTGTGCCCGCACGCGCAGCATTTGTTGCGGACGCAAATTTTGTGTCTGCAACAAATGTTTCCCAGTTTGCACAGCATGGAAACACAACATTCATTTTGTGTCCTGCGCATTTTTGCACCCAAGAAAGCAACAATGTGTCCTCGTTTGGTAGGGCCTTAAGAATAATGTGTAGTTCCAGAAAATATCCATACCCCCACCAGGGAGGGAATTTCATATGGGACCCACCCCACCCCTTCGGGTTTTCTATTTTAGTGAGGATGCCGTAACCCCCCACCCCCCTGGAAATTCCAAAAGATGTCAAACACCCACCTATAGCCCCTGGAAATTATCTTCTTCAAAGCAAACAACAAACAAGAGGCTGAGTATCCGTCATCAGGCATGTATTTGGGACGATTTTGTAAATATTGCGTACATGAGTAAGTTAAAAGTCGCGAATTAGCCCAAATACATTACCTTAACTTTATTATTTTTAAGTATACAGAAGCTGTTCTCAAATGTAAAATACTGTACAGTATACATGGAGGTAATACCAAACTAGTGGCAAATTAACAATTTTGGAGCTGTTTACAAAATGTGCTGAGACATTAATTTTGCAAGCACATTTAACAATGCATTTTTTCAAAATTATGTAATGAAGAAAGAGAAATTGAGAGACTAACAAGTTAATAGCAAGTTTTCTGTACTCACCTTCCCAAATGACAGCTGAATGTATAAAAGATGCTTCACAAATGTAGTGATTCTGACCACGAGAAATATGACCTGAGATAAAAGCAGCATTGCAAAAGCAAAACATGACCTAGGTAAACCCCCAGGTAACCACTCCTGGGTGTTGTACTCTTTGGAGACTGGTAATGAGTAATGGTGGCTCCTTTCAAAATCATCTTTATTTCCTGGCTTTATTTGGTGCTAGTTTGCTTCCAAAGCACTATTAGGAAAAAGGAAAACTTTCTTTGGCAACAGCACTGTTAGAAGTATCATAATTTAACTACTTAAAACTTCAGAACGTCCCACAAAAGTTGGTAAGTGACACCTTCTAATGTATATGAAGTAAGTTGATTGATTTCCTACCATCTGGACGTGAATTTCGCCTCTAACCCCCCTCCCAGGGCTGTGCTCTAGTGGCGCCCGGTCGCCCCTGGCGACTTACTTTTGCCATCGGGCAACCAGGAAATATTAGTTTTTGCACCAAACTTATATGCTGGGCACCCTGGATTTCAAGGGTTTAGAGGTTTGGGCGCCCAAGCACTTTTCTTAGAGCACAGCCTTGCCCTCCCCTCCGGAATTTCCTGGGCCTTTGACTGACCCCCACCCCCCTGGAATTTCCAATTCCCTCTGTGGTGGGGGTATGGATATTTTCTGGAACTACTCATTTTTTTTCATCAGGTACAGAGAATGTGTTCCCTTGGGACATTTTACCTTTATTGGTGATTTGATTGGCTTCAATTATTTTTGTTTTGATTATTTATTTTTGATTTGCACATTTTTGAAAGTCCATGCACGCCATTGAGCTGTTTTCAATGGGTCCGTTTGTTGGCTGTTGTTTTGTGGGGAGTGTAGTCTTGTGTTTGGGAGCATTATTCGATATGCATTGTAGTATGTATAGTTGGTTAAGTTATCACAGCTTTCAAACTTTGTATGTGACACATGGAGGAAGACATCTGGGTTTTTTTTCTGTTGTTGGTGGATTGTTTCATTGAAAAGCAGTGTCAACAGTGCTGTTGCGAGTTGATTTGCAACAGTCGCCAGTGAGTTATTGTCATTCATATGCCTGGCTTTCCAGTGGAATTATGCATGGAGGAAGACGTTTGTGTACTTTTTTCCTGTTTTATGTGGATTGTCTCATCAAAAAGCAGTGTTAACATTGCCGTTGTGAGCTGATTCACAACAGTTGTCAGTAAAGTATGGTGATTTACACGTGGGGCTTTCAAGCAGAATTACGTATGTAAGAAGACGTTTGGGTACTATTTTTGTCCTGTTTTAGGAGGATTATTCATCGAAAAGCAGCATTAACATTTCTGTTGTGAGCTGATTTACAACAGTGGTCAGTGAATTATGGTGATTTATTTGAGATTTTACTGTCTGATCAGTAAAATACTGTTAATGGAACATGACTCGCAATAAGTAAGCCATTCATGGCGTGCTGCTACTAGGTAGTCCAACGTCCAAGGTCACGGCAATCAATGGTTTCGTTGTAGCTAAGTCTAAGATAAAAGCCTTGTTCTTATAGTTAGCATATTATATCGAACAACAATATTGGCCGTATCTATCAAAGCTCCATTGATAACTGCCAAAATACATGTGTAGGTCTTGCCATTGCATGGTAAGATTGGCTAAAGTATGCATTGTGACAATTTTTCGTTCAGTCACTTCACATGTGGATGGCACTGTTATCTTTGTGGCTGGTCGCCCAGGTTAATTTTATGAGAGTTCTTGGTGAGAGCATTCCTCACATATGTTTTAAGTCAGGAACTGATTCCGGGCGCAGTTCAATTTTAAGATTACATATGCATAAATCACTTATAACAGCTGCTATAAAACACATACGTCGGGGTGTACTTCTGAGATTCGATCTGAAATGATTTGCTTAATGGTGCTGGAAGAAAAAGGGTAATTTCTCTGTGTTTATTCAGGTTTATTCAAGGTTCCAATTACAGTGTAAAATCGGTAAAATAAAGTCTTGGCATAGCCAATCCTGCAGAATTTATCTCTGCTTGACAACTGTAGTCATGACTCCTGCCATACATAGTTTTTTGTGTCTTCGATACTTGTTGATTGAAATCAATCAAAGCTGATAATCACAAGAAAGTGTGTGATCAATTGTTATTGACATCCGATATTTGTCAATTGATTAGTATCGAATTTGATCGACAAAAATTGATTTTTATCGACTATAGAAATTATTGACATGTTAGGTGCTGAACATATATAGAACGAGATTTGAATTCCTTTCTATTCTTGGTTTTCACATGACGTCATCAAAATCCAAAAATAAGGAATTATCTATCCTTTTGAGATTTTAGTTTAGCTAGGAACTAGAACAGCTGAAGACTTATCTTTTCACAAATTTTCAGTTTGATTGGTTTTTTCATCTTGTGATAAAGCAAGGTTGAATTTCTAAGCTTTTGACACGATATTAAACTGGCAGCCAAGAATGCTGTCATGTAGGTTAAAAAAGTGACTTAGCCGCTGAGATTTTGCAAACTGAACAGTCCTTGAATGAGAATAAGTACTCATGTAGATGTTTATGATCCCTCAGAGGACGACTATGGGCTTTTTATAGCAAAACTCGATGACATATGTTTTTGTTAAAGCTTCCGGCTGCCATATTTTTGCCCCTCAGAGGGACACAAACATGGCATCTCCATACAAAAGCCTTAAAATTTAAGTAGAACACTTCTTCAAATATCTCCCGCACGAAACATCGCACAGACCTGTGTGAAATTTCATCTTCTTTTGTCTCTTTGATTCTTGACATTTTTTGTTAAATGGTTTTGATGAAGGTGTGACAGTGAAAACCAGCAATATTTTATTTTCACTAAGGTGTTGCGCTGATCATGTACATGCCTTCTCAAATACATTGCATTTTTTAAGTACATCCAACATTTGTGTTGATAAAACTGATAACACAGCGAAGGCGAAGATTACATGTAAAACTAACACACTTCACAGATGCCATAGAGCTGACAATCCACAAACTGCAGTATACAAAATATATGAAGTAATGATGACTATAGTCATAAAAGTAATAGAGATTACTTCATGGTTGGGGAGCGCGTACGATTTTTATTCACGAGTTGTGAAGAATAAAACGAACGAGCGAGGAACGAGCGAGTGAGTTTTATTCTTCACAACGAGTGAATAAAAATCGTACAAGCGAACTAACCATGAAGTAATTTGTTTATTATATAAGTACTGAGATTTACTCTAAAGAAAACACTGTCAATTGACTGCAAAAGATCAACAAGCCGCGAACATAATGCCGGCTTTATTTTGAGCTTAAACTCAGGGTACAAGACGCCTCAAAATGAATTAGAATTTTTTTCAAATACCTGAAAAAAGGTGAAAATTTACTTATAAACGATTCTTTTAAAAAATTGTGAAGCTTTCCGAACATTACGCGTTTCCCTTTAAAGAAAATTTAAAGTTTGACAGCATAACAGTTTTCCGTAAACAGGGGCCTAAACAGACTTAAAACAATAGCTCACAACGGGCGTTCCAGTGCTTTAAGCCTATTTACCTCTTTTGAGAAGGCTTTCCTCAGTTTCTGAAATTGCCAAGGTTATCGATTGAAGAAAGGCTGTTGATAGAAATGCTGAATTGACCACCATGAATAACAGCTCCCGCAAATAGCGACGTGCTCAATGTTGATAAATATCAGATGCGAACAAACAAGGTGAGTGGAATTGAGGTCGACTATTCAGCAAAGCGACATTCTGTAGAGCTTTGTTTTGGAGGGTGTGTTTTCGTTTTGTTGGCCTTCGACGAATTCCTCCCATGAAGAAATATCTGCAACGCTTGAACAACCTTATCAAGAAGCCACGACTTAAAGGGAACAACGAAACTTCGTGTTTTGTTCATTCATCATTGGCTTCGGAAGCCCTCCTGAAAGGCGGGAAAACCAATACTATTTTTTTCACTAGTGAAAAATTTCGTCTGCGGCCTGTGATTGGTCAGATGATGTTTTTCACTAGTGACAAAAATCGTCCGACCAATCAGATTCGTTCTAGTTGTTGACGGACCATTTTTATTTGACATCTTTGTTTAGAGTAAATCTCAGTACTTATATAATAAAAGACGTTACTTGCATCTTCGCTTTGATGTGTGGATTCTTTATGACCCAACATGATAATGGCTGCTTTCCTGTTGATTAGAGACCGGCACTGCCACACTCAAAAAAGATAAAACAAAAATGGACTGTCAGAAAGTTTACCCATTCATCATGTACCAACACTGCAAATACTTCGATCCAGGGCATCCCACGTGAACACTACTTGGCATCTTGTTACTAGGTGTGAAGCTCCTTCATTCAGTCCTTTGCTCCCTCTTTTGATTCCTGGTTCATTTCCACATCCATTGATTAGTGCATAAAACCACTTTGTAACCAAAATTACCTTATGAAAATTGCCATTGTGTTGTACACGTGCTGTACAAAAGACTAACAAAAGAGATATACGTACAGAAAAAGGAAGGAACTTGCTTTTGATAGTAATTTTATGTTGGATAAATGCAACAGATATAGCAAAGATCTATTTGTTTCGAAGCTGTTAAACTTATATTTGACCCTTCAAGGACAAGATCATGAATAAACTGTAATGCAAGTGTTGTTTTTCTCGTTTGGGGCTTTTCAGTAGCATTTCCTTACAAAGAATTCATACACCAGTAAATGGTGTATTATTCACTTTCTAAGTTTAGTGGCTCTTTGATTTGATTTTTTTTTTTTTTTCACTTTCAAGGTTACCACAGATAAGGAAATAATAAAAATAATGTTAGGTTCTTCTTTAATTTCAGGTAGTTTTAAGGCGGCACACTCTCAGGGAGTTATCTAGCCGATGCCATCCATGCTGCTGAGAGAAAATGAGAAACCTGAGGAATTTTTAAAATTTTATCCTCCAATTCATGCTGTGGGCAGTTGGGCACTTTGAATATTTTGGCTGTTTGTTCCAGAGTTGAGAGGACAGTATGGCATAAGGTGAGAGTTGGCTTTTCTGGCATGTTTCTTGGGTTTTATTCATCATGTTGCAATACCACAGTTTTTTCAAGTCAAATTTTGAAGGCATAAGATGGTTGTCTGCAAACTGTGTACCTGAGGAAATTTCTCACTGTTAAACAAGTCAAACTGAGCTCCTTTATTGTGAAGCTCAAGGAAGTTGAATTGGAATAGGAGAGCACTGACCTAACTAGATTTTCACACAAAAAATCAAATGGAGCTGAGTTTCTGGGAATAGTAGTGATCGGTTAATGTTTTCGGTCAGGGAAAAGGGAGCAGTGATGCAGTGATGGCGCAGTGGTGAGAGCACTCGCCTCCCAACAATGTGGCCCAGGTTCGATTCTCAGACTTAACGTCATAATTATGTGGGTTGAGTTTGTTGTTGGTTCTCTTCTCTGCTCTGAGAGGTTTTTCTCCAGGTACTCTGGTTTTCCCCTCTCCTCAAAAACCAACACTGCTAAATTCCAATTTGATCCGGAATGCTCAAACATTTAATACATGAGCCCCTGGCTTGGGAGATTGGGCAACTACTCCTCACGCTATCGAGCTTAAATAAATTACAAATTCGGGAAAATATCCATACTTCCCCCAAAAAGGTCACTGGAAATTCCAAGGGGGAACAAGGTGACAAAAGCAAAATTCGTGAAAGGTTTGAACCCAGGAATCTTAATTATCATAACTAAGTAGAGTATAATCGTCCAGGTGAGTGTAGTCCTGCAAAGGACCTGTTTTAGGGGGCTGGAAAGGGTTTTTAGCTGCACGCACACGTAATCTACACACCATAACTAAGATGCAGGCGTCAGCTGAATGAATCAAAATCAGCACACTGGAAGTTATATATATGCTGCATAAAATCACACAAACCAGAAATAGCTTGAAATTTTGCTCAGTGACCTATCTTGATTTTTTACATGCACGTACCGTTCATGATGGCACTTCAAAATTTAATATCAAAGTTTTGGGGAAAATTATCTAGTAGAATTTTCTGTACGCCATAAAATGCTTTTTTTTAAAAATATATTTAATTCTACTAGATGACTTTTTTCCATACTGTCTGAAAAGTTAAAGAATTTAGGGAACTTTCCAACAAAGAAATAAAAACAGTAGGTCACTGTAGTGTACCGGAAGTGACACTTAGGTCACATGGTTAGGTAGACACGAGGCACTGATGTGAGAACCGCCCTTTTGAAATACAATGTTGTTGTGTTGTTGAATCTCGAAGTGTTTATTGTTCAAAGGTAGCTATTACAGTCACCGAATTAGTTTTTCAGATAATTACAAAAACTAAATTTTAGAGGACGTTTTTGTGGACCTTGTTTTTGGATATTTTCTGGAACCACACATTTCTAGCAATTTACTCTGAACATAATAGATCTGTTTTCATTTGAGCATTACAGTCAAAATACTCAGTGCGTTCCGCCTTAAGTACTCGAGAATACTTTTGATTAACTGTGAAGTTCAGATTGTATTATTCATTTCAAACTTTCAAATTTAATTTGAATATTGTAATCATCCAACCAATTAGCCTGAGTGTGAGTACCTCATTTGAACTATTGATTGTTGATTGTTTTATTTCTCACGTGGTGTGAAGGCTTTGTTCCATTCATGTCCAAAATTGGCCTTGAGATAACACTGTTAGAGATGAAATAGGTGTTGGCAGACCAATTCCCACTTCTCCTGATGTTGTACTTTGACCCTTAGAGTTTTGTATATCCTTTAAAGATTTCCCCTTTCTGTGGGAGATGAAAGGGGGTTCTTGGTATATTTCCCTGAGTAAGGGTTGGTTCTCTATCCAATGCCATTTTTCCATTACTATTTTCTTCAGATGAGGTACTGATGGGTGATATTGCGTGACAAAGGGCAGTGCCTTCTCTCAGTCTTTTGTCTCTGATGTAAGGCCGACTTTCTTTCTGTGAATTTAACTTCTGAGAGGATATGATCAACCAGAAGCCCGGGATAGCCTCTCAAACACAAACGGACTCTGAAGTTGTGAATATTTTCCTCAAATACCGTTTTTGAGGAGTTTCTTCTGAGTAGTCTCAGAGCTTCGCCTTTGATAAATCCTTTACTGACCCCTGGTGGGTGGCAGGAGGATTAATGTATATATTGAAATGTCTCAGTCGGTTTGAAGTATGAGCGTACATCAAGAACATTTTTCTTTTTAAACCTTTCGCCCTTGTAGACGCATGTGTCCAGAAAGATTGTTTCTTTGTCAGATGTTTCAGCCGTAAATGTTATGGTTGCATGGTGTTTGTTGGTGTGGTCAATGAAGTCGTCAATTTCTTCTTTGTTAGGGTTCCATAAAGAGAACACATCGTCTATGTACTGTGATTTGCGCTTCTAGTGCTGTTCGATTTGGCGCCAAAAATGCGGTCGCAAAGGACCTGGCGACGAATTAGTATTCGTATAAATAGGCATAACGTATTTTTAATTAGTCGCCTTGCAATCAACCGGACACATCAGTTCGAGATAATCATTGTAAAGAGCCGTGATAAGATGTGTGGATTAGCCCTACAGAATTGTAAGTAGCATTTCGCTTCGAATATTTCAGCCTTTACGTGCAATACCTAAAACGCAAATCTTTCATTTCCTTTCCAGTTTGACTGTTGCCGATTATCTTACCGATGATAACCAGTGCAAAAATAAAGTGGATAACCGTACATCGATTGTAGCCTTCAAACAAAGTAACACTTCGCTTCGTAAGCGCGAATTATACTGTTTCCACTTCAGCGGTTTTGTATTGCTCTGGCTCAGAATTTCTGTTTCTACTGCGCACATGAAAATATTGGCAAAAGCAACTGCCATTTTGTGCCCATTGCAGTGACTAACGATTCTGTTTTTAATCACCTAGACATTTAGAATACCTTTGGTAGTTTTGCTTTGAATTTTCAGACTGCCGGGCATTTCTTACTAGCAGCAATGGTGCCTGTGAGTAGGACAGATCATGTTACAAAAATTTTTCTAAGTGTCGCAATGAAGCCACTCTCCTTTTCTCAATTGCATGGCAAATCCAAACAAAGATAGGACACTTTCAAAAGGCTAGGTCAAAGCATTCCTTTAAATCTATAAAAATGTCTGACTGTCGGGCACTAAGGGGCCAGTCATTATTTATGTACAGTGCTCCAAGCTGCGACCATTTTGGTCACCATGGCGAGTGGAAAGATGAGTAGCACGGTCACCACGCCATTTAGCACTGGAGTGTCTTCACTAACTAATATCTTCGCTTAGGTTTTAACTTCAGTACTTCACTCTTCCCATGATAAAAGCTTAGTTGTCTACCTTCATTTTGGTGTAAAAATAGCAGACATTGCGATCAACCCATAATTTTAATAAATATATATTTCCTTAAACTGAATTAATTTTTGCATGTAACGCGTAACAGGAATGTGTCAGATTGAAGCGAAAAAATGAAATATTTCAATACTGAACGCACACTGAGTTCCTGTCTTGCATATATTAGTAGTTTATCAACAAACGAAACAGACAATATGATTTTTAACAAAAATGGTTTATTCTAGCGTAAGATATAAACGTTTCTTTCCAACAAGGTACAATGTAACGCTTTACCTTTTTCAAACAACCACTGTACACAAAATCAAGAATAACAAAATTTTGATCCGCGCCAGGGCCATAGAAAATTACGAAACGTAATGGGCATACATCATACTGTTCACAAATCAAGTCTGAAGTCCCACCGTCGAGTAAACTGTTTTCTAGATAAAATGAAATGTGCGGAAACACATTTCGTAACGGTCCTGTAGTGCTTAATTCCGTCGCATGACCATCAGTTGATCTGCAGACAGACAGGATACTTGGCAAGTTGAATAAACAAATGTTACTTCCCCCAGTTGGGCTTGTGTTGAGCTTACATTGACAGAAGTTTTGACCGTTTTCGTTGGTTCTAATGCTGAAAATGGAAGTTTCGTCGACGCGGAAACACTTTCCGCCATTGCTACTGATTGGTAGCACGCTTGTCACGCGCTAATGGCAAATCACGGATTTGCTTAAATCTTTGAAAAATTTCTCGGGGCACAATGATCAGATCTGCTTGAGACTTTCCAAAATTGTTACACATGTGTTAAAGATAGTTTTGGACTAGACAGAAGTAGAATAAAGGATTTCTGAAAAAATATAATCGGAGCCGAATTGTAAAAGTAGCGACTAAAACATGGCTTCACGCGTAACTCGCGTGCGCTTCACTATTCACTTTTTTCTTGTTTTTGCCAACGTAAGTTTCATTTGTAACCGTAAGACTTAACAGATGATGAAAACGGTTTCTTTTAAAGCAAAGTGGCAAACAAAATCCTGAAAATTGGTGCTAAATCTTCCTTAAAATCAACGAAAGTGTTCACCATATGATGCATCACGCTTTAAGCTTGGGAGGGACAGATAATTTCCAATTCGTTGTGCGAGCTATAATTCCTGAGTTACAGAACAATTTAACCGCAAAATGTAATGCTCATAAATTGCTCTTCACTTTCCTTCCGATTTTCTGTGTTTTTATCGAAACGTTGCCGAGATTTGATTTTTTTTCTGCGTTCCAAACAGTTGACAAGTGGTGTGATCTGGCGCGCAATAATTCTGATCGTTGAATTTCCCAGATGTATTGTTTACCACGAGTGCACTGGAGCGTGTCAATGTTGACATAAGCAAAATGCTCAAATAACAAGCTAAATTGGTACCAAAATCAGTCGGATCTGTTAAAAGCCGACGAAAATATTCCCAATGTTACGCTTTTGTACATCAGAACTGTGCTACTCATATACTGTGTTTACGAACCGTAACGAAGGTAAGATGCGAGGAAATATGGCGAAAAACCAGGGCAGAACGTCCACGGAATCCGCTCGTTCCTCGCCATGACAGAAGGGGGGTCTTTGAAGAATTCGTAGGGGCAGTTATTGCATAAAAATGAAGAAATTTGCGTGATTTTCAACACGTGGGCTCAGAATAGTGCATTCGCTGAGGGCATTCAAAGAGGGGGAGAAAGTTTATTTATAAGCTCCCTTTAAGAGAAAATTAGGAGATCATTTCTTCAATGTGACATAATAGTTTAAACTTTTATATATTTTTTTCATTTTACCGTGTGTTTGTTTGATTACACAAGAAAAACAGAAATGTGCCACACCCACAAGGGATTGTGGGTAATCACGAAATTATCGATAATAATGCAAAATAATTGAAATACTTATAGTTATTGATTGCAATGTGTATTTAGATCAAAATTAAAGTCAAAAAGTGATTGAAAATGCACAAGCAGAAAAAATAATGTTGTTGGACCATGTTACAGCAAATGGCTACATGACTGTGCTACTCATCAAAAAATATTTGGCGACTAAAATTCTGGCATTTTACAATTGAAGGTCGCCAAATGGCTACTATTTTTTGTGTTATGTTACTTTGTGGGCTATTGAACCAACAAATATGTTGTTAATTTTGATATTAAATGCAGCCAAAATCAAACACTGAAACAGGGTGATCTGGATAGCAATGAAGTTTATGACAATATCTTTCTAAATGGGTTGTCCATCTTCACCACCTGGATCTTTGAAATTAATTTATTTCATGAAAGTAATCCCAGTTACAAAAGCACAGTCAAGACCCCTAATTTAGTTTTTTGTTTAGACCACTGGCTTTACATGCATTAAATACGGAAGTGAACTTGCAGAGCAGCTTGTTTAGACATTTGAAACTCCTTTCCTGGAAACATCAGCCTAAATTTAAAATAACTGAGTAAGACTTGCATTCAAAAGCAATAGTCAACAACAATGGTGCAAGAACTTATGATGACATTTATGCATGTAGTTACTGTATTTTTAGTGCAAAGCAAAATTTGCATCCATTTTTTTTTTCCGCATGTGCAGGAGATGTTTATGATGGTCACTTAAAACAGGTTTTGAGTTTTTTTTTTTTTTAACATTTAATCACCATGGGTCGAAATGATATGTACATGCAGGAGTTTTTCAGATAAACAATATTTTATGGTTATTTTGTGAAGATTGTGTGGTTCCAGAAAATATCCATACCCCCCCACGGAGGATCACGGAATTTCCTAGGGGTAGGGGGGTCTAAAAGAGACAAATTTCTGAAGGGGAGGGGGGTACATAAAGAGTTTTTCTTTCCAGCGGGTTTGAAATGCGATCGAATAAACATTTATGTATTTTTCCAATTGATTCAGGTAACCAAGAAAAACGAAAAGTTCTATCCGTAGAAATAGACATAGGATTCCTTGTCATATATTTCCTATTATTATTCCAACGCCAGACGACACATACACCACTGAGGCACACCTCTGAGCAGCACGTTCAACGTCGAGTAAAACAAAATGGCTGACTAGAAAAATATCGTTCCCAGTCCCCTAAGATTGGTCGTATTGAGTGAACGCGCGGAAATGAGTTTGAGCTGAAGTGGGTAATTTCTCTCTTTGCTTTTGCACACTTTCACTGGCTCTTCATTTTCACTCGCTTGGCTTCTTGTTTGCTTGATTTGTTTTTAATATGAGACAAATAACCAGTTGAAATTTTCACAATTTTACAGTGCTTGATTTTATTGCCATACGATACTCTTGATTTAACAGACCATGTAAGGATTGCGTGACTTGACGAAACATTCTGCGTAAAATATTCATGTTTACAATTAAAACTGTAACTACTAAGGAAATTGTTTTTTTTCTTGAGGAAGAGTTCGACGTCCTATTTCTGACTTTATTCTTCGTCTCCTGAAGTTTCACTTTGACAGCAAAAATAAGAATGACGTAATAACATAGCTTGTGCATACAAAGTAATTCGATATCTTGTTTCGATTGTGCATAAATTAAAAAAACTTTGACAAGGTTACAAAACGTGAACAATACCGTCAACTTTCAGTTCTTTCTTGGATATTTTTTTAATGGAAACTTCTTTCAATTTGAGCGAACGAAAGGTGAGCTGCCAGGACTGTAGAGTGTTAATAAGCTCAGTTTATAGTTTGAACATTTCAAAAGAGAGAAAGCGAGATAAACGCGTCTATGTATACGTCTAGAATTTTCCACGGTCGTTGTTAGGAAAATTAAATCTCACAGCCTCATCCAGCAATGTTCCATGAAATAACAAGTGTGGTGTGGCCAAATCGCTTACGTGAAAAATATGCCGCTTTACGTCGTCATCTGAAGTGTAACTATAATCGACCGCAACTAAATTTCATTTCAGCTCTAAGTAGATCAAAATAAAGTAATGAAGTCTCTCTATTTGTGGATTTGGAATTTCCTGGGGGTAGGGGGGACCAAGTGGAAAAATCTTGGAAATTCCAGGGGGTGGGGGGGAATGTGAAGCCCTCCGGAACGGAAAATCCGGGGGGGGGGTGGGGGCTCAAACTGAAAAAAAACCCTCCATGGGGGGGTATGGATATTTTCTGGAACCACACATTGTGCAACAAATTATGCGATTGTTTTGTGAACTGTGCAATCAGATGCAGTTCAAACTGCCTTGTTTACACTTAAAGTAAGCTTACATATATCATTCGGGGCAACCATCGGTGTCTTTGGCCCTTGAATACAGTAAATTTGATGTTAATCTCCTATGAGCCTTCTTGCATGGCAAGCTGTGAAGTTGAAACATCACCTTCTTTAGCCATTGAACATAGTAAATCCAAAATATGTGAACTATGGACACGTCACTTGCAAAGCTCTTTTGTGCTAAGTCCAGAAGCAATCAGGTCAAAATCGGCAGAGCTCATTTGTATTCTATTGTTACACTCACTCACTCAGAGCGATAGTATAGTGGCTTCGCTCCTCTAGGAGATGTAGCCACAAAAAATATATAATTATATTTCTGGAAATGAGCATTGTGCTTGTTCATGTACATGTGAATGTGTCCTTCACAGTTAAGTAATGTATGCCATTGAGAAGATGCAGCCTAGCTGATGATGGAATACTGGGCTCAGGTTTTAACAGGTTATAATTTTTGATTTTCAGAGTACCATGCCCTTTTTATCCGATGGATGCTACCACAGTGCTTCATTTTCCAGATGGAGTAGATCCACAGAATTATCCTACCTACCTTGTAAGTTGCCATTTTGTAAAGTAAAGGTAGATCACTGAGCGCAATAAAGCCTTATGATGTGATGGCCAAAACATGCAATTGCATGGGTGTGAAAATAGGCAGTTTGGGCAACAATAAGGTTTGAAGTTTGACTTGCAAATATGAATTGTGAATTTCACTAAAATTCACAATTCATGTTTGCAACAATAATTATTGTTGTGCTAACTCTTGGGCCTTTACAGTCATGTATGTAATGATTTGAAATATGTCTGTTTAAAAATGCTAAGAAGGTTTTATTGTGCTTGATGGCCAGCCAAACTCCAACTGTCCACCAGTACACTATCAAAATGTACCCTATGCTATATCATATTAAACCATGTTAATCATAACATGGTCTTGCTCAAGTACAATCAATGGCATGCAAACAAATGGCAGATAGTAAGATGATTGTGGTGATGGTGATGATGATGATTATGATGATGAAAGCAGAGACCTCAAAAAGGTTTACATACATACATACATATACATAAACTTTATTTTTATTTATCCTTGAATTTCAGAGTAGCTACAGGCTAATATCTTTGAGAAATTAAATTCAACATTAAAAAGATGGAAATAAGCTAGGTAGAATAAGTAATAATACTATAAATGATGATAAATATTTACATATTTACACTATTTACATGTTATTGTATCAGTTCAATTCATGATATCGTTTAATTACTCAAAGGAGTCATACTGAAGTATTTGGCACCAGATGTCCAGAAAATGTCTGGGAGAGAGTTTCATAAGCTAGCAGCTAAGTAAGAGAAAGAGTGAAGGCCATATGTCGTAGTTTTAGGTTTCAGGAGAGACAGAATGTAATTATCACGTAAGTTATAGGAGGTAGACCTGAATGTAAACATATTATTTAAATTTCCTGGATAGTTAGTAAAAAATAGACTCTGGTACAATATGATTAGAAAATTCTGGAGGCATCTGACTTAAAGAGATTTAAAGTTGACCTTATCCAGTAACATATCATACGAGGATTCATAATCTTGTAAAAGGAACCTTAAAATTCGCTTGTTTAAGGCTTCCACTTTACCAGAATTGCGCACTCCGCAAAAATGCCACACAGACGAGCAGTAATAAAAATGCGGCAGAATGAAAGCTTTATACAGCTTTAATAGAGACGTGTCTCTGGTGATGAGTTTTCGGAATCTCAACATAACGTTAAATTGATTGTTGATCTTTTTACATACCGCGGATACGTGATTGTCGAAAGAGAGCCTGTTGTCAATATTCATACCAAAAATGTCTAGAGAATCTTATTGGGAAAGAGAAATTGTGTTCAGTTTTTCCCAACATAAGCGCTTGATTTTCATAGCATTATTTTTGTACCATTGATTTGCCTTAGCTACCTCACTACAAATACACTTTTCCAGCTCAACTGGATCGGTGTTTGAGTAGTACACTTGGTGGTCATCTGCATATGCATTCAGCTTGGCTTGTGTAACATGATAAAACAGATCGTTAATGAACACATTGAAGAGCATTGATCCTAGGACACTCCCCTGAGGAACTCCTCAGCCGACACCCTCCCAGCTGGAGTAGGTATCACCAATTTTGACTCTCTTCTGTCTTCCAGTTAGATAGTCCTTTTTTTTTTCTAAAACATTTTATAGAAGCATGCAGCTTTTCTCTCCAACACCATGTGCCTTTAGTTTTGCCAACAATAGATCGTGCTGTATGACATCGAATGCTTTGGAAAGATCCATAGACATCACAGCAACTAGTTCCCCCTTATCGCGCATGCTCCTCCAATCCCCTGTCAGACGTAACAGGGCTGTCTCACAACTATAGAGCTTTCTACAAGAACTGATGAAATCAGACAGGATAGTGCAATAAAAGTCTGTCATTTGTACTGCCAACAGCCTTTCGTACACATTGTTGAGAACGGTAAGGACTGAAATGGGCCTATAGTTGGTCTTGTTGAATTGATTATCTTTTTTGAACATGGGTGTTACCTTTCCTTTTTTTTACTTGCTCAGATACACACCTTGGTCAAAATGCTTGCAATAGGTTTAGCTAATGCAGCCTTCACAAGCCTAGGTGTCATCATGTCATGGCCACACGATTTGCAACAATTGATTTCCAATAGCAGGTTTTCAATCTGCATTTGATTAGTCTGCTGCTCAAAACTTGTGTTGCCAGTATGTTGTTGTATCGCTATAATACTTGTATGGTTTGCAAAATTCCTTCCGTACCTCTCTTCGCTCACCGCCCCCATGCTCTCTGTGATCTTAATAAAATGCTGATTCAAAAGTTTGGCAATTTCACGCTTTTCAATAATTGACCTGATTGTTCTCCTTGAGAATAATGTCATTAGCCTGTTTTGCTTTGGTATGAAGGAAAGGACGATACATGTCTCAGAACTCCCTTGGGTTGTCCGGCTCTGTCGATTTTTTCCCAAAATGCTCTTTGATAGCTTTCCGTCTTAGGGACGTGCATTTATTTCACTGAATTTTATATAGATAATAGTTGGCATCTGTGCAGTCCCTTCTGAACCTTCTCCACAGTTTGTTCCTGTGCCTTATTGCCTCATGCCATTGTTCTCTCACGTACGGAACTTGGTTACCCTTAACAAAAGTTTGTTTAAGAGGCGCGAGCTCATCTAAGATATATATATATGTTATTCACCAGCCGGGAGGTCTGTATTGGGAAAAACTGTGCCCAAGGTCTTGGATACTGCCCGAGGCCGCCGGCCGAGGGCGGTACTCAAGACAGAGGGTACAGTTTTTCCCAATACGGACCCACCTAGGCAGGTGAATAACATTTTTATTTTTTTCTGTTTTTACTTTTGTTTTTGTCTGAAGATGAACGAGAACTGAGTTTGCGAAGTCTTTGTTCGTGTGCTGGTAAGCTTAACAGCATGACAGTTAAAATTTAGCTTAGATTAAACAGCGTTCGTAAATCTCAGACAAAGAAAGACAGTCTTAACAATAAAGAAGAAATTCAAATATAAATTGGAGCAACAACTGGCGCAAAGAAACAAACCGTGATATTTCATAGAAATCATAAACTATGCATTTACCTAACTTATATAATCTGAAAAAGACAAGCTTTGCCACTAAGCGAGAAAAACATGTCGTCATAATAGTTTATCACTATGCGAATGACACAACTCTGTGAGGTTTGACCATAGGAAATAACGAATATCAAATGAAAACCGGAGTTTTGAAGTTAGTCATATTCCATTTTACGGCGTGTCAACTCTTCAAGAAAAACAACAACTCGAAAAACAGCAAAGCACAGCAAAGCGTTGTAAACAAAATCAAGTGAATACTCGCCTTTTTTAGGAGAACTGATAATTAGGATTTTATTCCACCGCTGATGTTTTCCTTCACTTCAGCCATTGAGCACATGCGCTGAGGAAGAAAGCTAAGCAAGTAAAAGGATAGTAACTGTTGCGTTCCCTTTGCCTTCAGTTTACTATCTTAAATGGTTGGTGACTCCTACTTTTTTTTTTCCAGAAACAGATTTTATTTACAATTATCTCCACAATGTCCAAAAATGAACAAGAAATCAATGTGGGAAGTTAAAAAAAATTAAAGATTTCTGTCCACAGGACATCAAATCCTGCCATCTTGCGGCTGCAAGGCGTGTGAAACTATGGTTGCTAAATGTGAACTTGTTTTTTAAGGAACCTCACCAGTTGACTAAATTCACTTAGTAGGTCCACTTAAGGTATCATGGTAGGTGGATTGACAGTGTTTGGAAATCGCGCCCTTACGCTGACGCTTTGAAAGAAAACCTCATCAACCTATACATTTTCTGAAAGCTTAATAGTTATACAGTACAATCATATCTCTGAAATTTTCTAAAAAGTCAGTGTTGCAGTGATATTAAAAGAAATGCCCAGAAACGCTGCTTCGCTTAAATTGGTTCGTTTCCGCGCAAAAATTATCGAATCAGCGCGATTAATATCGGAAATGTTTTCTCACACATCACCCTCAAAAACCGTGTCTGCGATTTTCCAGATGCTGTTTGGTTTTTTTTTTACAACCTCCTAAAGTTTGATATTGTCCATTCGGACGTTCCTTTGTACAAAAGAGGCCATAACTCGGAAACGGAAGCGAAATTAAACAAAGCCCAACACGGTTTTTCGAACAAAGTATCCTTGAACATGGCTGCCGATTTTCAGCTAATTCTGTCGGAAGACGCGCGTAAACGAACTAAAAATGTTCACCCTTATATGCAGTTTTATGTTATCGAGAAAAATACGAAAAACGTTTTGTGAGATTTCTGTGATTAGGTGTTAAAAATCCCAGCGTGTAAGATGTTTTAATGACACATTGACAGATGTCGGCACGGGTTAGTTTACAGCAACAATGGCTTACGACAACTTGAATTAAACAGACGTCTTCAATTCTGGCACGAAAACCAGTTCGTTCTCTAGCAATATTTTCGTGCGACTAGCACTTGTTGCAGGTTGCTCTACGGCTTTATTGGCGGGACTAGTGTCCTCCAATAACCATTCGTCTTGGCTGTAGTACCGTGACGACCCACGGTCGCTCAGAGCCAAAGATCTTGCTTGTTCCACACAAAATTCCTTGATTCCAGACTTTCGCCTCTTCGGCTTCTTCGAAGACGCAAACGGACAAGACGTTTTCTTGCGTTTTCGTCCGGACATTAAGAACTTCAAAAGCTAAGCTTGTCAAGAACAAAAGCCAACTAGCGATAAAAACAACCGGATCAAGAACAGTTCGCGTGTACGTCTCTTTCGTTCAAATGAACTATCACACCGTATTCGCATTACAGGTGACAACCGACGGTAAATTTTAATTAGAGATGACAGGAACTTGTCAAAAGACCGTCAGGGGTTAATGAGATTCAAAAATAGTTTTTCTCTTTATCTTAAAAAGTAAAAAAGCTTTTTTTCCCATTCTTTTTGCAAAATATTTATCTCAGTCTACTCAATTTGAAAAGCAAAAAAAATTTTTTTCTATTTTTCGTCAAAATCCACCTACCATGTGTTATAACCGAGGACCTCCGAGCCGAAATACTCAGTAAGCAACGAAATGTATGAGACACACAACTGTACTCCTTTAATGTCTTCTAGTGCGCAAGCGCACACACGCAACTCAACACATGACGCAACAAAACCAGCAAAAGCCACGATATAACATTTCCCCCCTTAAAAGAAAAAGAAAAGAAAGTTTCTTGGTCAGTTACTGCCATCACTTTAACTCGTAATCTTTCAAATAGCTAGGAAGCCTATGAGTTGTCCTGGTAGGATAATGTTTTTCAGTGTTAACAGAATTTTCACATGAAGAATTTGGGTGAACTAACAAGGTGTCATCGGCACTGACAGAATCAGAAATCTCGGGCAATGAACTAGGTTGAGAAAACATGGCAGTGTTAGTAATTGGCTTTGACACTGTTGGTAACTGGTTTGCCAGGTGAGGATCTTCCCGAGTAACAATCAAAGGGGGCTCATCCAGCGTAGTAGGCATAGGAGCAAACGGAATACTTGAATCAGGAACCATCTCGCAAGGCTGGTCCATATTAGGGGACACATCAAGTGGCACAGACCGGTGTTCAACCACTGAAGGGCGACACGTTGGAGCAGCATCTTCAGGACGTCTCAACAGTTGGTCCACATGTCGTTTCCACAAATTACCTGCCACCTCGACAATGTAATGATGAGAACCAAGGACCTCACTAATTACTCCACGCACCCATTTCTCTCCCCTTCCATAATTACGAGCCAGAACAGGATCACCGGCATTGAACTGGCGAAGGCCTCTATGTGCGGTGCGACTTAGCATTGTACTGTATTGGCGAGCGTCAACGTGTTTTTCAACTGAAGGTTTCAGCAAATCCAGGCGGGTGCGGAGTCTCCGGCCCATAAGAAGCATCGAAGGTGATTCACCTGTTGTAGAATGTGGCGTGTTTCGGTAAACCAACAAATATTTGGCAATGACAGCAGCTACGTCAGCGCTCGTAACGTGGGCTTGTTTAATAGCTGATTTCAAAATCTGCACAACACGTTCAGCTTGTCCATTTGTGGATGGCTTGTACGCTGCTGAAGTACGGTGCAAAATTCCATTGTTGGAACAATTAAAATCGTTGAAATTCTGTAGCCGTAAATTGTGGCCCATTGTCGGACACGATGATTTCTGGAAGACCGTGTCTGCTGAAGATGTCTCGCAATGCAGTAACAGTTGTTCTAGCTGACGTATTAGTCATTTTGACTACCTCTGGGAATTTGCTGTAAGCATCTACAACAACAAGGTAAGTACATCCAGAGACTGGCCCAGCAAAATCTACATGAATACGAGACCAAGGTCGTGCTGGGTAGGTCCAAGGATGAATCTGAACGGTAGGAGGATTTGATCTCATAGACTGGCACGTGCTACATGAAGAAACAGTTCTTTCAATATGAGAATCAATGTTGGGCCACCACACATAAGATCTTGCTAACGCTTTCATTCGAGATATTCCGGGGTGAGTGTCATGCAGTTCTTGCAACACTTTCTCTTGGAGTGAAGGAGGGACAATAACTCGAGCACCCCATAATATGCACCTTGCTGGGTACTTAATTCGTCTCTCCTAGTCTTAAATGGTACCAGGGTGGGATCCACTACACATGGCCAGCCACTAATGACATAATTGTACACTTGAGACAAAACTGGATCCACCTGAGTCTCTGACTGGTCACATTAGTCACAACTTCAGTGTCCAAGAAGTAGCATTCAATATTTTCACATCTGGGTGACCATGTCTGAGGTAGAGGAAGACGAGACATGCTGTCTGCATCTGCATGTGCTCCAGTACTGCGATACTCAATCCTGTAGTTGTATGAAGCAAGGATAAGTGCCCATCTTTGAAGTCGTGCTGCTGCATGAGCAGGAACAGGTTTCTGAGGACCCAAGAGAGTCAGCAAAGGTCGATGGTCAGTTAAAATTGTAAAGGAACAGCCATACAGGTACTGTCGGAATCGCTTCAATCCAAAGATGATGCTGAAGGCCTCCTTTTCTAGCTGGGAGTAATTTTGTTGAGCATGAGTCAAGGTGCAAGAAGCAAAAGCCACAGGTCGAAATTGTCCATCAATTTGATGCGACAGGACTGCTCCAGCACCATAAGATGAAGCATCACACGAGAGGAAAAGCAGCAATGTATGGTCATAATGCACCAATGTTTGTGAGTTGAGGATGAGCTGCTTTGCTGCAACAAATGCATCTTCTTCAACTTTCGACCACCTCCATGGAGTACCTTTCCTAAGTAGCTGATGTAAAGGTGCTAGTACTGTAGAATGATGAGGCATGAAACGCGAATAGAACATTATAAGTCCCAGAAAAGACTTCAAGGCAGTTACATCTTTGGGTCTGGGAGCATCACGGATGGCTTTAAGTTTATCCTCAGTGGGGTGTAAGCCCTCTCCATCTATCACATGACCAAGGTAGACCACTGACGATTGAAGAAATTTGCACTTTGTCTTGTTCAGTCTGAATCCGGCACTAAGAAGTCGCTCCAAAACTAGGGATAGTGTGCAAAGGTGGTCCTCTTCATCTGTGCCAGCAACCAGGATATCATCTAAACGACTAACAGCCTTTGGAATATCAGACAACAAATTATCCATGATTCTTTGAAAGATGGCTGGACCGGAATGGATGCCATTTGGCAATCTCTTGAATGCAAACAAACCAATGTGAGTGTTAATTGTGAGATAACACTGTGATTCCTTTGCAATTGGTATTTGGTGATAGGCTTGTTTTATATCTAAGACACTAAACACAGTGCATCCTCTTAAAGCTGAATGCATGTCCTCAATCTGAGGCATAGGGTAGGTTTCAACGCAAGCACTTGCATTGTATGTCACACTAAAATCTCCACAAACACGGACATCATCACTGTCTTTCTTCCCAACGACTACAATAGGAGCTGCACTGCTCGCAGACGTCACCCGTTCAATCACACCATCCTTTTCCATCTTCAGCAAAGCATTCTCCACTTTTGACTGTAAGGCGTAAGGAACTGGTCTGGCTTTGTGAAATTTGGCCTCTTTACTTTCATTTAGCACAACTGGATCCCCAGTGTAACATCCAAGTGGGGACTGAAATAATTCACTGTATTGTTCCAGGACTGATTCTAATGTCTGGTTTTCTGGGTGAACAGGGTTTGTAGAGGAAGAACATGGCAAGGGTCCAATGTGATTTAAACCAGGCAAATTCGTCCAATCCAGTTTGACATCAGAAAGCCAGTTTCGACCAAATAAGGCAGTAGTTCCCTCACGTACAACTAGCAAAGGAAGTGTATGCTGTGATCCTTTGTACTCAACATTCACATACGCTTCTCCCAAGGGGCGCACAGTTTCACCAGTGTAGGTTGAAAGTACAACATTTGAGGGTTTCATTTCAACATTGGGGCATAGTTGTTTCACAAAAGTAATTGGGGCGAGGGACAGTGCACACCCAGTGTCCAACTGCATACTACAATCATTGTTTTCAATCTTCAGGGGCACACAAATTTCAGATCTTGACATAGCATTAACATCATAAACAACATACAACTCATCTTCATCAGATAACTGCTCCTGAGGGAACTCTTCTTTGAAACTCATGGTATTCACTCCACCTTTCTTACAAACTCGAGCAATATGTCCTCGTAAGTTGCAGTTGTGGCAAACAACGTTCCTAAATTGGCATTTCGATCTTACATGGTCAGAATTCCCACACGAAAAACAAGCATAAGACGTCGCTTGCTGAGACGTAGACGAAGCATGGCGAGGAGATGTCCGTGACGCAGACTTTGTGCGTGAATCTCCACGGGAAAGGGAAGGTATGGTGGAAAACTCCTTCGCAACTGAATTCACCGGTTGAGACAATTGTTGTTGTTGGACTTGTAAAGTCTCTTTAGCTGCAGTTTCGTCGGCGACAGCCACTTGAAGGGCCTGTTGAAATGTTCGATCCTCACTCAAGAGTTTTTTCCGTGTAGCTGGATTGCGAATACCACACACGAACTGGTCACGAAGCGAGCGGCTCAGGAACTCACCATAATTACAAGTCAAAGCCAGATGTCTCAAACGAGCGCTGTAAACCGACACGGTTTCATTTTCTTCTTGACAGCATCGATGAAATCTGTAAGATTCGGCAACCTCCAATCGTTTGGGCTTAAATTGTTGTCGCAGTAATTCACATAAAGCCTCAAAGGTTTTCTCTTTCGGATTCTCAGGACTGCACAAATCGCAAAGAGTGCCGTACGTCTTCTTACCAATTAGGGAGATCATCACGGCGACTTTTTTCTTACTGGCTTCCCGAACAACAGCTGCAGTCGCATCAGCAGGACACTGGCCAATATCATTGGCTACGAAGAACTGGTCAAGCCTTTCAAGGTACACAGTAAAAGCCTCAGAGGACGGGTCGAATTCTCCAACAGAACCAAGCAACGGTGAAGCCATGGTGGCAACCACAAACACGCCAGCAAGCACGTGGACGAAAGTACAAACGAACAAAACGAACTGAAAGAATTTCATCCGGTGTAACAAATACGACGAAACAGTAGTAAATCACAAAAGGATCCCATCCTCGTCGCCAAAATGTTATAACCGAGGACCTCCGAGCCGAAATACTCAGTAAGCAACGAAACATATGAGACACACAACTGTATTCCTTTAATGTCTTCTAGTGCGCAAGCGCACACACGCAACTCAACACATGACGCAACAAAACCAGCAAAAGCCACGATATAACACCATGATACCTTAAACAATATTTGGCATAGAACATTTAACTTCAAAGACTAAAATTGCAATCTTTTTGGGCTTACAGACACTGTGGCCTTGTTTGCTAACAAATCCCAATTTTTTCAGATTTATGGTGTTCTTCCGGGCATGTCCTATCCAAAACGAAGTTGGTGACCCCCCATTTTTTTTAAAAGTGTCAGAAAAAAATCAATGTTGGAAAATTTTCGGGCGAACATCCTTAAGGTGGCTCAAACCTGATTTGTAGCACTTTCCAGCTCATATACTTTGATGGATCAATACTACCACACTTTATCAGCTGATACTATAAAAGTGGTACCAAACGAATGCCCAAACATGGGTAAACAAGTTATGAACATTCTCTTGACATAACCGGTTACCACAGCAACAGTATAACCTGTTAAAAACACCCCTAATTTTAGCTTTAAGTCCCTATAACTCAAAAACGAGCTCGGTGACCCCCACTTTTTATTATTTAAATGCAAACAATATGCTAAGATGTGACTTTTTGCAAATTAAAAAAAATGTTGGAGGGGATTCAGAGACACCTTAAATGTTCACAAATTTTAAGGTGGCTCTTAATCTGCTCTTGCAATTTTTTTTTATTTGCAAAAAGTTACATCTTACCATACTGGTTGTATTCGAATAATAAATCAAAGGCTCCTGTGAGCCAGCTCATGGATGAGGCACATTACAGTGAAACCCCGCTCTACAGACGCCTGCTTAATATGGACACCCGCTTATAATGGACAGTTTTCTTTGTTCCGACAACTATAACGCTCATATATTTTCTTTTAAGTTAGCCCACTTAATATGGACACCTGGACAATGTGGACACTTTATCATGTCCCTTTGGTGTCCGTATTAACGGGGTTCCACTATACAACACTTTGAGTTTACAACAACTTTATTTTCTAAAAAATTATGGGCAGGAAACCTGTACATTCGTTTGTGTTTTGTGGGAGCACATCCTTTTCAGGCACACCTCTTGGTAAAAGAGCCGTTTACGCGCTAATATTTTCAGTAAAATTACGCAGTTTTTAATATCCCTAAAGATCCACAGGTGCCGTATTCATTAATGTAAATTACATTCGACCAAATACCCAAAACATTTTGTCGTCTGGAACTTTGACAGATGTAAGTAATTTGAACTGGCGATGGAATATAAATATGCAAATTTGTTTATGGTTTATGAAGATAACCTTTGATCAAACATGGTCGCTTTAAGAACTATAAATGGCAAGTTAGAGTTTCTTACTGGGTGACAGTTCATGTCAAGTTAGTTTTATAGACGTTTTTGGTTGTAATAAAATTTCCGACCATTCTGAAGGCGAGATAACATCACAGTATTTTGTGAAAGTCCAGGGAGAAATTAATCATGCTTTACAGTCACAATGTTTTTGAGCGTTCAGGCAAACAAGTTCAACTTTTGCTTTGTAAGGGGAGATATTCTATACATCTATTTATGCTGTGTGCTACAAGTTGACTCTCCAAACATTTTTCGTCTGAACAGATTAGCTGCTTGTCAGACCACGGCGGTGATTTTTGATCCTCACCTGGCAAATCACATCCTCACGGAGAAAAATATTTGCATGCTTGTGTTTTTGTCAACTGTTGAATATGCTTTCACAAATAAGTGTTATACTGATTGTGTAAGCCAAAGGATATAGCAGATATAGACTATCTGGACAAGATCAGTATTTTGAATTCAAAGGCCATTAATTTGCAATCGAGCATTCACCTTGAACAGAATCTGACTGCGAAGCATCTTCAAAAACATTTCATTACATTACATACCTGTTTAAGCAGTAATTAAACTTTGCGAAAAGTTGCATCTCACCCTGCTTATCAAAATTCTGTAATAAGAAAAAAATTCACCGTGCCGTTTTTGAAATATAAGCGCTTAAAGCTGAAATTAAGGGTGTTTTTAGCAGGTCATAGTGTTGCTATGGTAACCTATAGTGTCACAAAAATAATACCAACGTATTCACAAATGATTGGGCAGTTTTTTGATACCATGATTAAAGCATCAACTGATAAAGAGTGGTAATAATGACCCATCAAAATCTATGTCTTGGAAAGTGCTGGAAACTGTTTTGAGCCACCTTAAACTTAACTTAAATTGAGCATCAACTGATAAAGTGCAGTAGTATTGATCAATCAAAGTATATGGGCTGGAAAGTGATGCAAAACAGGTTGGAGCCACCTTAAGGAGGCTTGAAAGGGTTTTTCGTTGATGTAGTGTTTGCAAAACAATGAAAGTTTACAAAGAAGGATATTTAATGATGTCATATCAGTTACCATGGCATCGTCCTAGGTCCACAAAAAGAGGTCCTCTAAATGTCAGTTTTTGTAAATTATCTGAAAAACGTATTAGGTGACCTACCATTTTCATTTCTTTGTTGGAAAGCTCCCTAAATTCTTTAACTTTTCAGGCAGTATGAAAAAAATTTATCTAGTAGAATTTTCTGTAAGCCATAAAACGCATTTTATGGCTTACAGAAAATCCCACTAGATCATTTTCCCTGAAACTTTTATATTTGAAGTGCCATCATGAATGGTACTTGTATGCAAAAAATTTAAGGTGGCTCTGAACTCCATGTACGGAATTTATTTAAACTTTTCCAAAAGTTGCATCTTATCCTGCTCATCAAAATTCTATAATAAGAAAAAATTTCACCGTGCCGTTTTTGAAATATAAGCGCTTAAAGCTGAAATTAAGGGTGTTTTTAGCAGGTCATAGTGTTGTTATGGTAACCTGTAGTTTCACAAAAATTATACCAACGTATTCACCAATGATTGGGTAGTTTTTTGATATCATGATTATAGCATCAACTGATAAAGAGTGGTAATAATGACCCATCAAAATCTACGCCTTGGAAAGTGCTGGAAACTGTTTTGAGCCACCTTAAAATGGCTCAGGTAGGAAAGATGCAAATTTCATCATAGTAGCAATTTAATTTTCCATCTTTAAGATTTTAATCTTAAAATAATTATTTTTATCAATTATTTTGCACTAAGTACATGCTCGTGATACCATAGAAAAATACACCTTTCATGTTTGTATGTATGTTTAAATCACATTTGAGCCAGTCTTGAATAACTTCATGCTAATTGTGCACTAATGTTTTGTTTGATTGAGAAAAAGATAGTCAATAGGCAATAGTCTCCATTTGGTGTGAAAATGTGCTAGGATGTTTGTCCACGGCCATTATCTGTTCCAAGAAGCAAACAGTTTTCTGAGATTGAAACTCAAGGAAAACTGTGAGATTCAAGGGAGTGATAATGTTCAAGGAAAAATATCCGAGCATATTTTCGAAGCCAAATGGAGGCCAATTTCTTTGTTATCCTTCATATATTTTTCAGTGCAAGTTTATGGTAACATAAACTGCTGTTAATAAACCTGAGAATGATGCCCTATGAAAGCACACTTAGGACATACTTGCAACACTCATGTCTCTGTTGTTATGTCACACAACAGGCAACATTTGTATAAGCTTTTGTACTAAGTAATGGGAGACACTAGTTCAAAGTACAAGAAAGAACAATGAACACTAACTAGTTGTTTGATTACAATGTATCCTTCTTCCTTGGCAAAGTCCACGGTAACTTAGCACGATATATGACTAGACTCTACAAAGGTTCCATTCATAGCACCACATGGTTATCATGCACATGTGCTCCTCTTTTTGCGGTACACTGTCCTTTCCCAGTCAGTTCTCTTAGAGCGTCGGTTCATTCACAACAGCATTTTCTTTCCCTCCCACCCACCCTTTGGTCTGACTGGAACCTTTGTTTAGGTCTTCCATTATTTCTTACGTTCGCTATATATCTTTCCAATCCAATCTCAAACTGTATTTCACTTTGAATTCCAAAAGATAGCCTCAACTTATGCTCATGTGAAACTGCTGACTGGCTTCCAAATAAAAGGAGTGGCAGGGAAGTGCAACCCCTGGCTCCACTTTACCCCACAGTAAGGCTTAGCCCTTGGAGACAGGTCCGGAAAAATATCCACTCCAGGGTGTAGACCCCCGGTCCCACCCGATCTGTACTCCACCCAGGAGGGCCACCCCTCCTGGTTCCCCTTAGTTCCTGTACTGGGGGATATGGGCCTCACCCCCGGAGACTGATCAGGACTCCTGTCCAGGGTGGCTACCCCCGGTACCACTCGATCCTGTCTCCCCCCAGGAGGACTTCTCTCCTGGTCCCCTTATCCCTAGATTTAAGCGCTTCCCTGCCACCAGAATTTTGCCCATTACCCTTTGAGTGTTTTCTGTGTGGTGCCAGACAGAGTATTTATGCAGAAAACACTGCCAATTGGAAGAGTTTATTAACAACACGGTTTTAGCTGGGGTATATTAAGTCACGTGATGCATTAATTTTAGACCAATCACATGCAAGTGAAAATATTTGATGGATTATATCAGTTTCCATTTCTTTGCATTTTCACCCAAGCACTAGCCGGTCCAATACATAATTCCCAGGTTTTCTCTTTGACATCAAGCTGGATATTCCATCTTTTTGCGAAAAAGTAGTAAAATGCACATTTGTGAGCTTAGTAATGCAACTCTGCCATACAAAACTCTCAAACAGGCAGTGTAGCGAGTCGTTTGTTTGTCTGAGTCTTCACTTGGGGTGAAAATCTGTGACATTTTAGTGCACTGCACCATTGATTCTGTGGGATGTTAAAGAACCACTAGGGACGTAACAAACCCTGGCTGTGACCACCCTTAGTGCTGACCTGTTCTATTCGGCAAGTGGCCGGCTAGGTGTGATATCCCAAAAAGGCTTGTGGTGTATGATGCCACGCATAACAGCCACAAGTCTATGGGACTTTGCCTTAAGTGCTGAAATCATGTAGACGTAGATGTGAGGCTTGCTATTTTGTTGTATCCACCCGTACGAAACAAGCAGATCTGTTTATAGTCTGCTACAGATCTGCAGACAATCTACAGATGATCTACAGATTATCTGCAGAATGTCTGCAGAATGTCTGCAGAATATCTGCAGAATGTCTGCAGAGCGTCTGCAGCGATGATCTGCAACAAGTCTGCAACAGACGCTCTGCAGACGAAATCAGCCTATCATGTTAAACAAAAAGCCCACAAAATGCACCAATCAAACAACGTTTATTTAAAAGATAGACAGGGGAGGTCGGTCTGTTATTCATCAAAAGTAAACAATTCATGCTGACATATGAGCAGATAACATCACCTGCAGGAATTTAAAGTATTTTCTTAGCGTGACATTTTCAACGTGTTCCAAATGAATAAAAAAACCTCGAGTAGCAACCACTCTTTTCAAAAAATCTAGGCGTTGCGTAGCCTGCGAGCAATGAGGGAGCTTGCTCGCAGGCTAGGCTTCGCGTGCTTTTTTTTTTTGGTTCGCTTGGCAGGTTATTTACAGAAACGAGATCGAGTAAACTGGATACTGGATACTGAGATTCATTTCTTTCTCGTCTGCACTTGGTATCTGCTTGACATGAAGGCAGTTTAAAGGAACGAAAGAGGTAACTCAGAGAGTACATGAATAATGCACAATATAGTGACCGCTCATTGTGTTTCTGTTCACCTTCTGTATCGATTTTTTCATTCGCTTCGTAGCTTACTTACATATCTCAACAGATGTAAAAAATATTCGTTCATCATGTACTCGGTTCACGATGTAGCATTCTACTGTGGCCATAAGTGGCCTGAACGGCTTGTTTCACTATCCTCTTCTGTAGATATTACCGACCCAGCGGAGAAATCACAAATCTCGCCGTTATGTAAATGCCATAGTGTGACCTTTTGATAAGGTCGGTTTGGAAGTCACTGCAGTGAGTAAATCCAGGTTTTTCAAGACACACAGTTTACAAACTCTTTGTAAATATTTTCGTGATTGGACAAAATGTTTCATTCTCTTCGCTGAACTAATACTTGTTTGTTTACATTGTTCGATTGCGTTATCAAAAAAACTACGTTTTTTTTTTCGTTTAACAACTTCTTCGATTTGCTTCAATAATCCCTTTTTCTCGCAAAATGTTTTCTTCATATATTAAGTCCAAATACAATAATTATGTCACGCGGCAATTCGAGCACTGCAAGTTACTGAGTGAAGAATTATCTTGACATCTGTTTTTGGGGGACGGTGTTTTCCTTCTTTTTTTTTAATTGTATACAAAGAACTTCGAGTTCCTCTGCATTGTCTAAAATTTCAAGAGCAGTATTTGGGGTTAGATACATGGATAAAATGCTCAATTTCTTTATCCCTTTGAGGGATTTAGAAAAAAAAACCTACCGGAAAATCCAAATCCAAACTTCAAGTTCAACTATGACAAAGACTGTCCGGTAGCCCGAGGCGGAGCAGGTTGCTTGCATAGTAATTATTTCTATTTTGCGCGCCTAAATTAATTGATTCTACTTAAGAAATTGCATGGCTGGATTGCCTGTTCGCTTCAAAAACTACTTATTTAAATGATCCAAGCCTCCTCAGCTGTTCTTTAAATGTTACTATTAACTATAACGCCGTATGTGCAATGTGCACGTAAATCTGCTCAAACAGTAAAAATATGTAAATCGCGTCGGCGTTACTCCAAACTTAGTTAGCAGCGACGACGGCAACGGCAAAGAAAACGTCATTTCAAAATATTACTTCTCGATTTTCTAACTGTTTCGCGATTTTCTCAATTTGTTTAACATGGAAAATGCTGAGGAACTGTTTAGGTCTAAATTTCTATGAACGGCGTTAAAGTAAGAAAAAAGAAACAGAAATTTACCGTCACGCGCTCACGTTCTCGAGTAAACCTAAAATTTGGTCATTTGACGTTGTTGTTTTGCAGAGGACGGCAAAGAAATGTACAAAACTGTAAAACGCACGTGGAGAGAAATTGTTTTTGCTAATTAAGCCTACTGTTTTGTGCCGTTGCCGTTGCCGTCTGCTTTGCTAAAGCTCCCTAATAAATCAGGACGAATACTGTGAATAAAATTGTTTCTCGATTTGCTGTTCACCTCTGATAATTACCCTGTTTTTTGAACAATCAACAGAGTTTAATTAAACTGGAATGTTACATTAAGAGAGGTCTTAAAACAGTTTAAAAACCACCAACCTCCAGTCTTAATAATTTTCCCTGGGTAGGGAGTTTTTTTAACGGTCTTCCTTCCTTCCTTTCTTTCCCTCCTCACAGTCAACCATGGCTTCTAAACCCTCGAAAATTTCTCCGGCATAATGTACTTACGAAGCACTTGTGACGCTATATAAATCTTCTTCCGTCCAAAGAACTATAGCAAAAGCCATCTAGCTTTTATATCAAAAAGTAATTTCTTACACACTGTCTTGTTTGCGCGCAAACTTTGAATTTGACACTTCAACTGAAATGAATATCAGTGTTAGCAACATCTCCTATTCTTATTGGACGTTTCAAGTGTCACAGGTGTTGGGTATCAGCCAGGAGAATCTGTCATGTTCGCAGCGGCCGATGAGCTTTCACTTGTGGTTTTCTCTCTTTGTCGAGAACAGCAAACAAATTTAAAGATAATTTGTACATTTATTTCATTTTCTTCATGGCTGCGATGTACTTACATGTTTATACCTCCCAATATTGAGGCATAACAAATAAAATGTTTCTTCCTTTTATGTTTTGTTTTCTTGCAATCACCTCTCGGCACGAAAATTGAAGAATTTTGAAAGTCAAAGATAAAGATACCTTAGAAGGGAAAAAACTCCTCAGTGCTCACTGAGTGTTAAGTCAGAAGGATGGTTTTAAAAAGGGATCAGATCGGAGGAGCGCCGGCGTGTCAATTCAAGAAGTGTTTCGATTTCAGCGACGGCATGACCTTCACGTCAATCACAACAACTGATAAGAAGAACGTCTCCTCAGCTCATGTTTTGAAGCTGTTGTAGGTAAGAAAAATAATCACAGTACAGAAGCTTAACCATCTTATTCCACCTTTCATGATTCATTCACGTAATGAATCAGCTTTCGTATCGTTGTTCTATCAACACTGATATGTCGATCGATGAAATGTTTTTCCCTGAGTCGACCTGAGCGTTTGGAACTGAGACTTTAACGCAAATGCGCCCTGCAGTACTGCTCTTAAATTTTATCAGTGAAAGAATGTGTCAGGTATGTGTGTCTAATTCCTATATAATAAGGATAAATTAAGGTCGAAAGTGTATTTATCACTTAATTTAAGTGTTCCATTTATGGCTCTTATTTACGCATTTTCAATTTTCGACTATCTTTTTATCTGTAGAATCGAATTATATTTATCTCAAAACAAACCAGTAATGACTGATCCAACAAGGTTTATACCCAAGTCACGATACAATGAAGAGTCTATCGATCCAGTTTTTGGGCTTCAACGTGTTGCAGATCATCTGCAGACGCTGCAGATAATCTGCAGATCTGTTGTTAGTCTGTTTTTCGTCTGCAGTCTTAACATCGTGAAGAGTATTGAAGCTTAACGTCTGCACAGACTGAAAACAGACTCTGCAGACGATAAATTAGTCTGCAGTTGATCTGTTTTTTTCAAAACAGATCTGTTGTAGATCTGCTGCAGATCTGCTCGTTTCGTACGGGCAGGCATTCAGGTTACAAATAAATGTAAAATTGTTATTTAGCATAACAATCAATAGTCTGTATGCCCAGAAATACCATACATGTGTATAATGAAAGTTTAATTATAGGACCAAAATGTTGCTTTGTCCTTTATCAGTAGTACACCTTTCAATTCTTTAACATTGTCAGTTAATTTTGTTATACACTGTAGATGGCATACCCAGTATGACAACCATACCAAAGAACAACATCAAAGACATCATCATTGCATCACATGACATCATCATTGTCAGGTCACCAACTTACCTAATTAAAGAGAATAAAATTCCAGGGAGGTTATAACCCCTATCCCCGCTCTCCCTTTCATGTCCCCTTTGTACCACTCTGGTGGGGTTCTTGGTTTGTGTACTGTGTAGGGGTTAGAATTAACATTTGTTTTGTTCTGTTGGTTTATTTAGACTAAAATGCCCTTAATTGTCTACATTCTCTAGGTACAGTATGATGATATTCTATGAAGATTCTCAACTGGCGAAAGATGTCTGGAAGTGATAAAGAAATGTCTCATGTCGAGAATAGAAAGTGGATGCCATTACAGTAGATGATAATAATTTATTATAGTAGTGACAGAAATAACAAGCTTTAGAGCTACTTGAGTTGTAGCGTTTCAGCTCATTATATTTTTGCTTCCAAAGCTCAAGAGGTGATCCTAGATAGGATTTTCTGACCCAGCCCGGGAGGTCTTTGAATGTGGGGTACAGCTGGCCCGGGGTTTTCCTCCTAGGAGCAAGTGGACGTACGGGGAGGTTTTTCACCCAGCTGTTGTTCCACAACCCCCATTCAATTTTAAGTAGCTTATGCTTTGGGAAATTAATTATTTTATATTCAATAAAGTAGCATCACTATATAGTTTACTATTTAACCAGCTACTAAATTTCAGCATCAATACATTTTCACACAGAACCTTTTCAATTATTTTTATTTCCTCTGTACATGTAAGTTTGCAAAATTATACTTGAATCAGTGAATTCAGAGCAAACAAAAATTTCATTTTGGGGTGTAGATCCTGTTAATCTAAAGTTTTCACTTAAGTCATTGACAGTGTCATCAAGTAAATAATTCTTATTGTGGCTTCCACAGCTGGTTGGGTAGTAATAAGCAACATGACACTTGCCAACCATAACTGTTGATAAAGAGAAATTTAGGTTTCCCATGCAAATTTTTATCAGAATTGGTAACATTTCAAACATTAAATTCTACAAAGGAAGGTACTATTGTTACTTTCAAAGTGACAGTACTAAGCTAAATATTATTTTTTGCTATTTTGTTTGTTGTTGGCAAGTGCCTCTTTCCCATGTGAGTGTGCCGCAATCGAGGGGCTGTGTACAAACAAGTGTTGCAACCATCTTATTCTAAATTTTTTTAGAATTTTCTTCTGGCAATAATATTCAAGGTTTCCAATAGGAAAATTAGTATTTTACTGTGCAGCAAAATTCTTACTGTTTGTCTCATAATGTTAAGTCATGGTCATGTGGCTACATTTTCATTGTGTAGCTAACATAATACTATAACAAGACTTTGTATTTCCCCTAAATGAGGAATGGTGACTACCTTTCCCGGAAAGAATTTCAAGTGTAATTGAAAATCCTGAAAATTGCTGTTGAAAACTTGCTACGACAAACCATTTTGAGCCAATAATAATAGCAACTTCTTCCAGCTCATTTCTGAGTAGTTAAAGATTAAGGGTTGCAATGCAAAGAATGAGATTAATAATTAATCTCATAAATTATTTATTTCTTCTCTTGGCAGTCACTAAGGAGAAAACTAGGGCAAAAAGCCAATCAGAGCAATCAATCAAATTGGTACAGTTTTTGTATAACCAGTCATAAGGTATAGTAAACCCAAATCCAAAAGTCAGTCAGTCTTTCAAGCAATAAGGAGTTTCTGTAATTATTATGGAAACTCCTGACTGCAATTTCAGCATATTTCGTTTAAACCCAAACCAAATTAAATACAAATTTCACTCAGTACACTGTATTTTTTTAAAACATGCTTTGAAGCAAAACAGCAGGGTTTTTTTTTAACTTTCTCATACCTGTTATTTTGTTTTTAGAAAACAGTCCTAACAAAATATGTGACTTATTGGTTAGAAATCGTGTTTCTATAACTCGATAGAAACAGAACTAGCACAAGCTGTTGACATAATGATGATGCAAGTAAAGAGAATTTACATTTTGATAATCAAAGTTAACAAATTTTCCTTTTTTTCGTCCCAGTGTTTTCTAAAAGAAATAGAAAACATGTTCTCCGTGTTTCTATTGAGTTATAGAAACACTCATGAAAATTTGGGAGAACTCAAAAAAGCTGTGGAAACACTCGTCTGCGGCTTGTGTTCCCACAGCATTTCTCGTTCTCCCAAACTTCCACTTGTGTTTATAACTCAATAGAAACATGGTACATGTTTTCTATCTCTTAAATAATGACCAACACTTGTTTGTACCCAGTTGGGGGATTGAGTCCATCATCAAGTTACAATTCTGTTCCTTGTTGCTCAGCAACATGGTACTGCAACTTGACATGAAAAGAATCAGCATCTCTGACTATGGTTTACCTCAAACTTGTTCCTCCTACTGGACCTAGCTTATCTGTGTATATTGTTCTCTCACAGCAGTGGTGTAGTGATTAGATTAAGTTTTAATGAAGGGGCCATTTTTGCAAATATTTCCAGGAATTCTCAGATTACGTTTTTGGCGTATTGTAGTACAAATGTACATTTAGGTGAAATTTAGTTGGAATCAGGGGATATTCACACTAGCATAGTTTTGATTCTCTATTACCATCACTGCTTTGAATGAAGTTTTCAATTTCTGAGTTTCAATCATGATCATGTTGAGCAATCAGTTTGTAAGGCATTTACTTATAATACATTATTATTAATAACTTGACAATGATATTGGAGTTAACTTTTTTTTTGTCCAAATTCAACTTGCACTTTTCTCACAGTTTGCTCTTAGAAAACGACCAATTATCTGAGTTTTAATTAAACAGCTGAATAACCAGCCATGGAATTATGGATCTGACCAGACACTTTGATTTATCACTTAGAGGCCTCGTAAATTACATTGTTTGGAACACTATTGTAGTGAAAGCTCAACATGAGAATGATTGGATTTTTTTCAACTGCATTTGTTTCAGTTCCAGACACCAGGGAGGAGGAACTAAGTAGAAATCATTAGTTACTTTAGTGTAGATTATTTATCCAAAACAAAGGAAGCAGTTGCCATTAAGTAATCAGAGGCGGATATTTTTCACCCACCAATCTTTTTTTTGCACAAACCAACATTAAAGGCATGGCCATTTTTTTTTTTTTTTTTTATCTTTTTTTGCTTTTAGTACACTGAAGACAGATAACTGCTTTCTTTGTTTGGAAAAAGGGTGATAGTACAAAACGTAGGAGTAGTAAATATTGTATGCTGATTGGTCAGATCAAATCTTTCAGCCCCTTTGCAAATTAATCAACCATAAGCTGATTTCACTTCAAGAACAAAATTTCAGTTTCAGAAATGGTGTGGAAAACACAATAGGATTCAAGAATCCAGTACCATTGGGGCTTGTGTGGCTGGAGGATTTGTTCTGGCATTATTTTTTCAGTGTTCCCGAACTTGATTTTTTATTTTTCAGTTATTTATTTCATTAAGCAGGTGACACCAACTGGCGGCACACTCACAGTCTAGTCAATCACTTCCTTGCTGGGTTGCGGAAACTCTGGCTCTGAGAAGGTCTGTGTTTCTGGCGTCCTCTGCAGAATTCCAATGGAGAGATCCTGTAGAGGTCCATCTGATCAACCAGTTCCTGTGGGAGTGATGTGGACACTGAGAGATTCTTTGTTGACTCACAAGTGGATGTGGCTGCATGGAGAGAGGTGAGGGCTTGTTCCTTTTGTCTTCTGGGTTCAATTCAACTTTGACAGAATACCACAATGCCAAATTATAGCAAAGAAACATTTTGATCTTGGATGCTTGTTTCACTTCCATCGTCATGGAGAGGAAAGTGGGTGTTGAAGTGAGAGGATGTCAGGTGCACCTCAGAGGACGGTGTAAGGGGGGACACAATGACACTGGACAACCCGGACCGCCCGCTCTGTTGTCTCAAAATGTATAGCAAATCAGATTGAGCTTAAGTTCATGTTGAGGAGGTTCATTGCTATTTAGTCATGTAGTCTGTGAGCAGGGGATAGGGTGCAGCCTATCCTCTAGCAGGCTACATGCTGTGTTGCTGCCATTTTGCGCTTTAAATGCATCATTAGGGAAAGTTTTCCTGTACTCGCAATATCTTTGTACACCTTAAAGCCAAAATTTTCCTTTCCTCTAAACATTTAAGCCTGAAGACCAAAAAAGTAAGCAAATTATTGTAAAAATGGTGTCCAAACAAATAATTATGACTTTCACATTTTCAATCATTTATAACTGTTATCTTCAATTAAAAAATATAACAAGAAATAGGATTATTTACTAGCCAAATGATTTTTTTTAATATCAGGGACCATTCATATTTTATTAAGTAGGGGAAGCTGGTGGGATTTGATGGGTATCTCCTGTAATCTAGAGTGAACCCCTCTACATCAGACTTTATTTTACCCTCCCTCCCCCCCCCCTTCACCCCTCCCCCCCACCCACACCACCAAAAAAAAGAATGAAGAAAGACACAAGGAGAAACTTAAAACTTAACTGAAGTTGAACTCAAATCAGTCATGGAGAAGTAAATGTCTTTTGGTATGGTAAGGGTTCCAGGGGCATCTTTCCCTGAAAAATATGAAAATCTCGAGATGCTCTAATAAAAAAATGCAATTTTGTGCACTGTGAAGTACATAAACAGACAATAAGTGTCAGTTTTGTGCAGTTTTTGGAGATAGGTATCAGTCTTGAAATAGACCAGCAGAGGCCAAGAATCCCCCTTGATTCATTTTTTCGCTGTTTTTGCAACAAAATTGTTGGTGAGGTAGAGTTCGAGTCGAATACAATAGGGTGGTCGGGGGGGCAAGCTGAGAAAAATTTAATTTTTAGAGCCTAAGAAACGCTATCTTTTAGCATTCTGGCAGAATGTTTGCATTATTACAGATGCCATCAGCACCAAACTTACAGGCAAATTTTTTGGTGATCCCTTCCTTAACACACCATATTTTTTCCGGCTGATACCCCCCCCTCCCCCTTCCCTCCCTTTGAAGTCATGTTATTTTGTATGACCCACCCCCTCAAATCTAACCAGCCCCCTACTTCGTAATAAATGAACGGTCCCTCAGTTCATAAAATAATATAATACATCTTTCAGTTTGGTCTTCAGGTCCGAGTTGCTCGAAGCTCGGTTAGCGCTAACCGTTGGTTAAGTTATCTTGAAACCTATAGGTTGTCATAGTATTTAACCCTGGGTTAGCGCCAACCACGCTTCGAGCAACTCTCCCCAGACTAACTTCAAAAACTAACTATTAAATAATAACTCCAATCAGAAAATTTTCTCTGTAAAATAAATTTGATTACAGTCACACCAAGGTCTAGCCAGAGTAGCGGGCTCTGGAAAAAAGATGGAGCACGAATAAGAATGGCGCACGCTCGCAGCTCTTACTCGCGCATCAGTTTTCTCTTGAGCCTGCCACATACGCCAACCTTGGTCTGTTTCCGGTTGCGATTCGCATTCCAAAAACGAGCCGTGAAGAAATTCAGTAATCCCAATCAGAATATTTCTTTTGTAAAATAAGTTTGATCACAGGAACACCAAGGTCTAGCCAGCGTAACAGACTTTGGAGGAAACGCAGCTCTTATGTTGTGCACCAGTTTTCCGAATTCCAAACAAGAAATAAATTTCGCCCGGAAAAAAAATATCAGAACACCAAATTCCGAAACAAGTTTAGTATCCAGCAAATTGCTGATAATTTTATTTCAATTCTCTTTAAAACAGGACTGATAAACAAGAATCGTAACTATAACTGGAGAAACTGTCGGTTTTCCGAGACATTGTACCCGAACATGCATGCATAAATCCAAAACCTTCAGGGACCAAGCCAAGCCTCTTCCGACTATGGGCCAAAGAATGAAGTTATTACGCATCCAAACAAGAACGAGGTTATGCAAAGCTTTCCGCGTAAACCTTATATAAGTGCTAGTCATTGTTCATTATTTAGGTTTAAATATCGTAGGATTCCACTGAAATAACTTAAGATAAAATCTCCGAGACCATTTTGGTTTCTCGTCATTCATCGGAATTAGCATAATCTTGCACGTGCTTTCCACTTTCAAAGAATTTATGCCGCTCTCTTATCGACATTGCAATTCGAAAATCTCGTAACATAACCAGGTTTGAATACATTATTTTCCATTCGTTTACTCGAATAATAACGATAATTCTACTTTCCAATAACAACCCAGCTTTAACGATATCTAACTTTTTGGCAAAGACTTTGCGAGTAAAACCCAACAGCTAGGGGCAAGTACTATCGGCAATGGCAGCTTCACAGATTGAATTTCTCTCCGTGAGACTTGATGTTCTTTGGTTTGCTTTACGTTAGGCAGCAGGGGTCATGGAAGTCGGCGGGTGTACTGGGGTCGTCCCCCTCCTCCTACGACGAGAAACCTGACTACTTGAACTGAAGCACTTTCACTTTTCAATCCGTGGCAATGGGAGATTCCAAAAACAAACTCAAAATATCAACTTTGGCAGCGGACCAAATTACGAAACAGGCATCCTCTAAAATTTCAGCTAATTTCGCTTTATTTAAATTGTGGTATTTTGACTCAGTTGGATTGGACTCTGGGGACAAAAGAACAAACCCTCACTTCCCTTCATGTGCCCATGTCCACTTTTGGATCAACAGGGAATTTCTCAGTGGTCACATCACTCCTTCAGTAATTGGGAGATTAGATGGAACTTGAAAGGATTTCAAAGTTGGAATATCTAATGAGGACAAAAGAACACAACCAACTTGGACCAGAGTGGAAGCAACCGAAAGGCAGGGGGTGGTTGGCTAGACTTTTTTTTTATTACAGCATTTCTCTTATTTGTGTAAAAATAAACTAGTTACAGAAGTTTGTTCTTGTCTACAATAAAGTGAACCAAGTAAATTGTCCACATGGTTTACAACTATTCTTCACCTGCAATGGTTGCCAATGACAACCAACCCAAGAACCTTTAAAAGTGACAGTTAAGTTTCAGTGTACATCAGTCAAAGAAAAGATGACGAAATTTGAATCCAGAGAGGATTTTATGGTAACAGATTTATCTTGACTCAGTTTGTAACATCACAATTATTTTAAGGGGTCTGTTGCCATAAAAGCTTTCAAAATTCAAAATCTCAATGCTTCTCTTTGAATGACATGCACCAAAACTGAATTTCGTCTGCCTCTTTTAAAGGCAGTGGATTGCATGCCATTGGTAATCACTAATAGTTTCTCTATGGCCCATTAAATTGCTTGAAAGCCAATTAACACTAATCCAAACATTGCTCAACAGTGATATTTGATACTGAAAAAAAAAATGAAAAGAAACTTTCACCCTAAAGTTAAAAACTTTAACCAAAGTTTTTGCTAATCCTGGATTAAGTCAGTCGGCTTTCAAATAGTCTCCTTTGCAGCCTTCATTAGAGTCATCGCATAACGCTTCTCCCAACTAACGGCTGCTCACTCTAGCTCTGCATTCCTTTCCCTAAAACTGACCAATAAAGAACAGGCTTCCAGTTCCTGGAAACCTAGACCTTGTGTTTTTGGCAGCAAATGTAACAAGAAATATGATTGGTGCAGCTGCTATCAGTTGCATGTTATTGGTTCCCAGTAACAAAGGGAAAGGAATGCAGAAATTCAGTAAGCAGCAGTTAGTGGGGAGGAGTGTTGTGTGACGACCCTAATAACGGCTGTGAACGAGACTAGCTTTCAAACAACTGGGCCCATATGAGTATGGCAAGTGTCCCAAACTTATTCAATATCAAAACCTGATCCTTCATTGAGTCCTATACAATGACAAACATGGTCATAACACAATTCAGTAAAGAACCTATTCATCAAAAAAAAAAAAGAAAAGGAGAAAGAAAAACCCTTTTTGCTGAGGATGGTGAAATGAAGTGAATTTAATCACTGCTCAACAAGAAAAACCTGCCCCTTTTCCTATGGATGCAGCCAATCTTTTCAGAGTAGGAAGGTTGTCCATTCCAATAGTTCAGTCAACTACAAGTGAAGTTAAATGACCAAAAAATTCAAATACGTTTGGGACACTTACAACACGGAGATATGGAGATACCACGTCAAAGAATAGTCATAAGCCATGCAGACACTTAAAAGCCCTGGGACTCATTACATGTGCACTGATGCTGGGCTACCCTACTGACATCAGATATTAAGTCAAACTACCAAAATGCAGTTTGCTGCACCTTTAAATAACAACCAATTTCCAAACCTTATGGTGCACTCGACAAAATTACTCAATTCTGATTGGTCAAGAGCAGTACAATTAGTCCGAAATAGTGCTCTGTAGGAGTATCTATTAAGTTTCCATGACCACAGCACGTGAGCACAGCCAAACGTTGGAAATTTGAACATTTTGACAAGTGAAATTGGAAGAGAAAGGCACATAAACTGAAAGGCACACACGTTGCCATTCTCTGGAATGATTTGTTGAACTAAGCATACTTTAACAGGTCTGAATCAATTTCCTTGAAGAAGTTTTCTATGTCCATTCTTTCTGCCATTTTGGTAAGATGTGCTTGAACACCCTTCAAACTTCAAATGTTTGGTTACCAAGTATGTCATGTTTGCACCCAATTAGAACATGTTTTTCTGTCATGTGTCCACACTTAGATGAGAACGATGGTATTTACAAGTATAAGGCTCCTACAATCATTAGTTTTGTTGAGCGAACTATAAAATTAATAAAGAATTGCACAACCTTCTCATACAATTCATGATTAATAGGTACTCCTGATTTTTAAGTTCTCTATATACATACAAAAATTTCTACATTCTGATTGGCAGAAAGCATGTCAATTAATCCCAAACAGTCCAAAAAATTTTAAATTTTTGAGTGCAGAAACATGAAATTAGTGCAATTGTTGAAGTTAAATATGATTGACAGGTACAGTATCTACAAAAACCGTAACAAAACGAACACAGAATCATCCACAAAAGCACGCCGAGGACGTTGGTGATCATTTAAGAAAGTTGATTCTCCTTTGGAATGGAATTACAGCACAAAAAAGTTGAGCTCTTGAAACAAGCAGGGCTGGACTTTTCACCGTTTGTTCTATTTTGGGCTTCTACAAGCGAAAAGCATTTTGAAAGATAGCTGATTTTAACACTTGTTCTTTTTCTTAAGAGGATATTTTTTATCTGTATTCCGCAAACATGTCAACAAGCCTGTGCTGTCATTTTTTGGACCAATCAGGTTCTTGTAGGCAAAGCATGTTAACCTCATAAGGCAAAATAGACATGCTGTATGCTGTTTGTCTGAAATTTTTGTACATACATTATATTATTCACAAGTAATCACATGATGTTTCTTGTGCAATTTGGAATAAATAGTTTTTTTAGTTTTTTTTTAATAAGTTTTTCAAAGACCCCAAATTGCACTCGCCCTACAGGCTCGTGCAATTTTGTTGGTCTTTGAAAAATTTACTTGTGCTTATTTGTTCCAAATTGCACAAGAAAAATCATATGATTACCCATACGATTGCACTCGCCTAAAGGCTTGTGCCATTATATTTCGAGAACTTTCAAAATCACTCATACCTATTAATCACGAATTGAACTCGAGGTCGTGAGATTTCCTATACAAATTTGCATGCTAGATTGTCACAATTTGTCAAATTTGGAAACAAACAACCAGATGTCAAAAAATTAAGTTTCCACTAGCAGATAATATTATTGAATCCAATCATAGACAAAAAGTCAATAAATACGAATGTAGTTTAAATTACAGTCAAACTTGGTCAAGCATACCCTTGTAGATACCATTAACGAATCGAGTATTCAAAAATTGAACCTCTTGGTCATTCAGAGAATGCTTTCATTTTCAAAAATGAGCAAATCTATGTTTAAATCAAAATTCGGTTTCTTAAACAGGTGGTAGAGTAAACTCATCCCAGATTCCTTCAAGGAAAGGCCTATTTTTTTATCTCCCTACCAAAGGCCAGGGTTCTCAGTAGTTTTTTTGTCAGACTGCACAGAAATACTTATAGGCGGCTAAACTTCAGCCCGGAGGCACACGAAGGCAAATTTCATAGCCAGCACAGGCAGCTACTTTCGTCTTGACAGGCAGTGGAATTCCCCGGTTGCCGGCTACTACTAAGAACCTTGATAAGCTGTTGGTTTGCATTCTAACACATCAATCTTGGCTCACACTCACCACAGGCAAAAGCAGTCAAAGTTCCATACCATTGAAAACAATGAAAACGATGATTTTTTGAGGACAGTACGTGTTGCAAATCATGAGAAATCTGCATTATGGAAAATCCATGATTGCACTAGTCAAGAATTTCCCCTCTGATTGTGTTAGAAATGGGTTTTTCAGGCTCGTAGGTTTGGTCTTGCTTGGTTTCTTGTCACCATTATGTAAACAAGCTACATTTTCCATACGAGGAGCATCCCTTGTTCATATAATCCAATCAGAAACCGCCAATTTTGATTTGAATATTGATGTACTGGTTTCCAAAATGAATGCATCCTCTGAATGACAAACGGGTTCAATTCTCAAATAATCAATTCATTAATACAATCTACAGACGTACCCTTGCCCTGGTTTGACTGTAAAGAAATTCAAAATTACTGGATTGAAATTTCCCTGTTGTGGACAATCATATAAGTTACAGTAAACGTACATGGCAGAAATAATCATCATTATGTCATAAATGGTTTTTTTTGTTTCACTGTTTCTTTTGTTTAGAAAACTCTCACTGACAAAACACAGCAATATAAAGATTTATAACCAAGGGTTTTGCCCAAATTTTAGAGTTGCCTGTTATTGAATGGTGCAGTTATGTCTGTTGTCAGCAGAGAGACCCATCATAAATGCTTATAGAACCAGTCCTGGGGACATAAAAAGCAGATTGATAAATCTTACCAAGAGATAATCTTGCACTAAAGTCTTAAAGTAAACTGCTAATTCCTATTGCAAGTATTTGTTGTTAGTACCTCTTCCAAAAGGTAACAAACCAAAAGTGACAACACGAACAGAAACCACTACATAAATACACTGTTTACATATGTATGTTCACTTGGGTCAAATTATCAACCTGCTTTCTTTTAAACACTTGGTTCACTTAAGACAGAACAAACTTTTTCCTAATTATCCTGCACTCCTTCCAACTGCATGATTTGCACCCTCATCATCTCCATGTTACACCTGTAAAATAAAACCACAGAAAATTACAAATGTACTAAATGCAACCAAATGTTATTGTCCATTACAATGTATGTGGTCATGAAATAACAAAAATTAATAAAAAAGAGAGGAATGTGGCAGTCAGGAAAACTTGGAAGCAAATTATCTATTAAACTTTGAACTAACAATATTATTGATAGACTTGCATTGGACAAGGCTTGAAAAACATAATACCAACCTTCCCTGCCATGTTTCTTTGGGCAAAACTACAGAATACAGGGTCACTTATTTACATTCCATTGCTAACTACTTAATAACCGAGAGTGAGGTCCTTATGGGAAAATCTCAAACTGAGGCCTTGCCGTATTGACCGAGCGATAGCGAGGTCAATACAGCTAGGCCGAGGTTTGAGATTTTCCCGTAACGACCGAACGGTCGAGGTTATTAAGTTGTTTATTATATGGCTAACATAACGGTTCTAAGGGAATAAAAATAGTTCAAGCACAAGTCGTCGCTTCACGGTAATCTATTCATTAATTTTTTCCAAACTCAGGTCAAACGTTTCACTAACAGTTTTCCTGGTCGTGTTTTCAGTTTTTTGCTCTAGAGGCACCAATTTTCAATGTAAATAAAACAAATGTGGCCTTTGGATGACTTTTTGTTGTTTTTGTTCCTAATTTGCATCATCCGTAATCGGCCCGTGGGCATTACGGGAGAATAATGCCCTAGCGCTTCGCTTCGCTTAGCCAATCAGAGTGCGCGTTATATCGTGTACAAACACTAGCCATATAATAAATATCCTTAATGCCCATTTCTATAAAAGCCTCCAAAACCACAGGGTATCCACAAGAGTTGAGAAAAAATATATTAACAAAATTGAATTACTGGCATATGTTGATTGTTTCTTGTGGTTTTCTTTAGTCTACATGCCCATACAGTTGATACTTTTGTTGTGTGAGGAGCTAGTTTTGTGCGTGAGTGCATATTTGCTCAGAGTGCTCGTGCACAGAACTGTCTCCTCACACATCTATAATATCAACTGTATGAGTATGTGGACTAACAAAAACCACCAGAAACAATCAACGTATGCCAATAATTCAATTTATTAGTATATTTTTCCTCAACTCTTGTGGGCGCCCTCTGGCTTTGGAGGCTTTTGTAGAAATGGGCATTATGGATATGCAACGGTATGTAAGTAGATGGCCCTGTATTCTGTAGTACTGTTTTGCCCAAAGATGAATACTGGCTAAGGCTCTTCCATATTGTTAAGGCTCTTTCAGAGTGAAACAAGGTAGGGGCCCCTGTGCCAACACCTGTAAACGAGGTGGACCAAATTTCCTTCTTCTGTGCAATTTCAAAAGAGCCTCAAGCGAACAAAAGCTTATGTTCCAAACCACAGTGGTGATGAAATTCAACAGCCTCAATGCAGTCTTCCTTTAGGCAGACTGCATTGAGGTTTCTGTAGATTTCCGTTTTTTTCATTGTAGCCACAAGATGACTTGTTTTTTTAACTTGATTAACCAATCAGAATCCAAGAATTGCGCACTTTGGGGGTGTTAGAAAGTCAAAATGGCTTTCGAATCTATCACATGTGAATAGCTGTGTTCACTCACAACTTATCGAACGATGTTTGTAATACTCTACTAATAATTATTGTTTACATTTCCATTTATTTGTAAGTATGAAAACATTCTTACTGTGGGCAACCATTCAAATTTAGTGTTACTGTAACATTGACCAACACATCCTGCGTAAACAGGTGTCTGTAAAACGCGGACCAGATAGCAGTGGATGGCGGAATTTTTGGGCAGCACAAATTTCCTTTCTTTAATGTTTCCCCAGAATCAATACTCTTTTTGTCAAAATATTGTGTTGATGTTGGTCTACTCTGCATACATGAATTTTTTTCACTTAATTTTTCCTTGCATGAAGTTTTTTTCTTGTACTTCCCCCCACCCCCCCATAACTTTTCTAATGGTCCATCCTTTAAGCCTCAGCTACATGTTGTAACATTGTTAGAAGAACACATCTCAACATTGTTATAAGAACATTCCTAACAATGTTGGAAACACATATAACATTGTTGCAAACATGTCACTTTAGTGATGCAACCAAATGATGGTGTATGTTTTCCCCTGGGAATGTCAAAATGGTGGAGATACAAACTAAAATGCTCTTGCTGTAAGTGTCGTTTTGAACATTCTCTGAAAAAAAAATCATCCCATGAGACAAAGAAAACACAAAACACGTGAATGGATGAAGAAAAGAGTTGAGAAGGGCCTGTATGCAAATTTCATTTTGGAACTTTCAGCAGAGGATCCCCTCAGATTTTGTGAAATTATGTGAATTTCGTGAGATTCTGGGCAAAATTCAGCCTGTGATTTCAAAGCAGTCTCGGATTGGAGACTGGGCTCTTAACTCTGATTGGTCTTTGCAATACAACATTGTTGAAAGGACGGCTACACGCTTCAACATTTGCTCTGTGTTGGAGAAAATGTTTGATCGAAATCAAAACATTCTTCTAACAAAAAATGTTGAACAAACGTCATCACACATGCATGCTACACATTCTAACATTGCTGATCCAACAAATGTTTTATAACAATGTTTGAATGTGTAGCCAGGGCTTTAGGTTTTTTTACACCAAGGTAAACCCATTTTTTCCTCGTGTTTGGAAGCCTATAAAAGGCCAAAATTTGGCAAAAGGGGTGCAATTCAAAGAGGACAGACCACGATCTCACTTGCGGCTCCTATAGATATCTATTTGCCGTAACCGTTCATCAGTAGGATGCCTAAAATGCGTGCAATTCCACAATTGGTTTCGGCTCCATCAAATCCATCCAATGCTTTTCAAACAGGTACAAAGATTAAATTTAGCAAAAAATTATTTTTTCATCATGTGGTGTCACAATAAAATGTTCCAGTAATAACAATCATTGTTTTGGCTTCAAAGTCTACCATTCTAACAACAGGTTAAATCTTGCGTTTGTCCGAAATAAATTGGACTCCTGTTCCAGAGAAACAGTAGTATTCCTGTTGATACTTTGCTGTAGTACCTTACAATTTCTGTTTCATTTTTCATCCAACATCTGTTTTACAGTATTTTTCATTGGCAATTTCTTCTTTTCATTATGTATCAGTCAAATCCAAGAACACCCCCCCCCCCCCCGGGCATTTGATGAGAGGTTAGCTCTGGTGGGAAATTTGACGTGAAACACAGTTCGCCTGGTCAAGCATTTGACTATTGAGAAAATGTTGGGCAGAGGTACATTGTAACAAGCTAAAGGATTATGTTGAAAAAGCGAAAGCAACAAGGACAAAAAGGACTTAATAACATAATGATTTTAAAGGTCTCAAATGCAAGAAAATTTCATTGAATGGCTTGGTTATCTACCTACATATCTAGAACATAGGGAATTTAATGCCCTGAGAAGCCCCAACCCGGTAGGGCATTTGACTGTAAAACTGCATAGTTGGGTATTTGACGGTTTGCCCGTGGGAGGGGGGGATGGTGATACTTTTTTTTGTAATCCCTTTTTTTTTTTTCATTCAGCCGTTTTCTAACATTCCTATCCTCATTTTCTCTTTTTTTCTTTCATTGTTTTTCTTTAAAAATATTTCATAATTTTCTTCTATCCGCACTTTTCTATCCGCAGTTTCCCATCCGCAGCTATCCGGTCGACCTTTTACAGACACCCCGCGTAAACGCCAAACGCCATCTTGTTTCCTGTTTGTTTTCGTAATTAGCCATACACCCGAAAAATTCAAACGTTTGTTAAATGGTTACGAACTTGATGGAAGTTCTAAAGAAACTTGTCGTTGGGTTTTTCTGGTTTTTGTAAATGGTTAAAATAATTATCCGTTGCAAGCTCACCTACCTCATAACACGCACGGCGGTTTTTTTTCTCGTCGCTTAATTTGCACACCAGTGCAAGGCGGCAGCCAGCAACCCTGTAAATAAAGAGATGTTCACTTCTCTCATCTTTTTTCTCACAAGTCTATCACAATTTTCGCGATAGAAATGCCAAAAAGCCGTTTTTAAAGCGTCATACGCCGGTCGACAGCAGTGACACAGCCCGCCACGATGAGTTATGATGACTGCAGAGCATCTTGGGTCAAGGCGCGCTTTATACGTCACGTGATACAACACGTGAAAGCCCATGTGACGAGCTGAGCAAATGGTCGGGGAGGGGAAGGGATTGAGTAACCATGGGTATATACTTCATGTAGATAGCTGTTCCTACTGTAGGCAGTGTGCATAGCTACGTTCCTACTGAAGACATTGCATATAGCTGTTCCTACTGTAGACTGTGTGTGGACACCCGTTCCCCTTTCCGGTGGGGGGGGAGGGTATGGCTACGCGTAGGCTATTTCCACTGTAGACATTAAAGATAGCTGTTCCTACTGTAGACAGTGTACATAGCAGGGGCGTAGCTACCTGTACGCACTGTACGCACTTGCGTACCTGAAGAAATCGAAGATAAAAAAGGAAATAAAAGAAAATACAAAAAAAAGGCATAAAAAAGCAAAAAAATAAAGATAATTATTTGCTTTTGTTCATTTAAATCTGATTGTTGTTGTTGTTTTTAATCAGTGATGTTGACAAATCAACAGATGGTGTTTTTCCACACCAAATTGGGGGAGGGGAGGGTCGGGGAAGAATTTGGAAAATTTTACGTACCAGTGGAAAAATCCTGACTACGCCCCTGGATAGCTGTTCCCACTGTAGACAGTGCAGAGCGCTGTTCATACATGAGGAAGATTTAATGTGAGCTATATGAGGGAATGTGCAAAGTAACTATATGTGTTCTAGCATGAAGTACATACGGTACTGTCCAATTACTTAGGCATGACGAGTACTGTCCAATTACACTGTCCTATTTGGGCGAAAATCATTGCTGGTGATAACCAATCAGATGCGAGAATTTTGTTATAGATTCGATTACTCCGATAATCGCTCAGACAACGTCAAAATATGGTAGAACGATGTAAGTACGCTACTCACAGATGAGTACCGTTGCTGATTTTCTTATCACGTTTTGACGTCCTCCTCGAATGAGAGAACACACGCGCTGCCAAAGGGAAAAACCAAAGAGATCAAGCTATTTTGTGAAAGAGGAAGCAGACCACAATTAGATATTTCGCTATTATTCCACAACCCAAGAGAAGAACTTTGAAAGAGTTGGCCCAATTTCCATTTCAATCAAAGTTGTAGTCCGTGATAGTTTAGGCAAACTGGTACAGTTATGTTAAACAAGACTGAATCTAAAAATTTCTTTGCTTTCAGTGTCTTTCAGCTTTTCAAAGTACTATGGAAAAAATAGTGATGTCACTGCTCCTTTGCGGAGAGTTTTAACGAGATTCAAATATCATCATCATCATCATCATCACCATCATTACCATCATCACCATCGCCATCAGTTCTTATCCGCACCAAGGGGCACACAAGGCTTATTATGAGGTTTCTATAGCCAACAAAGGCTCTGGATACAGATAGTTAGCCCATCGCCAAACCTTCACCCAAACCCGAGATGTGTGTGAGGACGAGCTTCTGCTCAGCAATCCGGTGCTCTACCAACTGAGGCAGCCAGGCGGTGGCTCACATTCTGGTTGGGACTCACTGGCACTTAACCGCTTGATACCGTTTCACCAAAAAGGAACGCGCAAGGCGCAGGAAAATATCTTGTACCACGCTCAAAAATACCGAAGTTGACTCCAGTTAACAAAGTTTAATTGTCTTTCTTTCGAATTTAAGTATACAAAAACAAAGCAGACCAAATGTGGCTTTAAAAAGTCTAATTTATTTATTTTGGTACTGCTGGCATTCGACGTTCGTTTACTTCAGCGTTACTATACAACACCTGACCGTTCGAAGTCCACCTGACCGTTTTGAGGAGATATAAGGTTGAGTGTTTGCAACTCCTCGCTACGCATTTTGTACTCCTCGACCAAAGCTTTATGCGATATTTTGCTCCAGTTCAGAAAACATTACACCAGCTCGATACGCCCTGAACAATTTTTTGTTTCTGCACGAACACCAGTACCTTTAAAAAATTGACTCCACCACACAAAATTGACTAAAACAACCAGGAAGCACGGACAAAATGAATTACATTTGTTAAAAACACCAAGGCATTGACTAACTTGTTTTTCAAAACGTCTCGCATGTTTGTACGCCTACTGACAATGAACTTTAACTAAGAAGCCAAACCTAATAATCTCGAACGGAATTTCCTTACTCTTAGTCGTCTAGCATTTACCGAAACCGTAAACTGACCAGTTTTCTTCAGATGCGTAAACGGTAAACAACCCGCCAGTTTAAACTGTACATCAGTTTTTTTTTTCAAACGAAGCAGTTTCGCGCCCAATGCCTGATGTTAGACTGAGTTTCTATAGCAAGAACAGTAGCTACGTAGTCTCCTACGCAGACGGCCTTTGGGTTCGTCACGCAATCTTTCCTCCCCCACGAACGTGGGGTGAAAGAAAGATTGCGTGGGAGACTAAACAGTAGCCTGCGAGCAAGTTCTCTCACGTTGGGGATTGAACGGGGGGGGGGGGGGGAGGCGGAAGTTTAGGGGAAGGAGCGTCCCTTTCTCACCCCTACACCTCGAGAGAGCCTGCTCCAGGCTATCAGAACGCCGGCTCCTATTCGCATACTCCAGCAGTAAATTTAAAAAATTCAATGGCATTGGTGTTCGAAAACAAGGCTCACTAGAATAAACCAAAATGAAAGACAACACAATTTCTTCAAGAAACTGGGCTCATCAACTATCACGTAACCGTTTCTCCATGGACGCGCCATACCGTCCTAGGATGCTAATTTTCCGCTTAGGTGCTACACTCAGTTTGTCTGTTTCAGTGATAGATACAATTTTCCTTTGATAGTTTTCTGTTCGGGCTGTAACTTTCTCACAATGACAGCAATCTTTTTCACAGTCTCATCATTCGACAACCCTGTTCGTTTGCTCTTAAACTTCTGCAAAAGGTCCTTGCTGGTCATGGGCTTTCGCGTGAGGTACCTTCTCACGGCTTCTTCGGTGATCCCCTGAGGACCCTCGTCGCTGCCTGTCGGTGTTGGGGTGCTTGTTCTTGAACCACCTCCTGTCCCCACTGAAGATGGTGCCGGAGACACCCGGGGCTTTTTAGACGCCGGACTTCCCTCCTCTCCCGGGGTTCCCTTTTTAGTTGCGCTTGCTGGACGCTTCTTGGCTTTTGCTAGAAATATTACGAGGAAAGGATGATAAAGATCACGATCAATCGGCTTCAAGTTAATTTAGAGCGTGTTCTTTTTGGACCATCTTGGTTATTCATTTTTGGGTGAAGTAATATAGTTTTCCAAAAGATTCCATACTCTGGAAACGGAATAATCTCCAACAGGCCCTGACTGAGATTACTAACAGCCGCGGCAAATACCATTTGGAGAAGAAAGACAAGTGTAGTTGGGGAGTGAGGTGCACACAAAAACGTCCTGAATCAGTTGACTAACAGCAACGGAAAAATTATTTGGTACAAAAAGACAAAGGGGAGAGGTGTAGTTGAGAGGCATACTATAAGGGCATAAGGGGGAGGGGGGAGGGGGGTGGTGGAGACAACAGATCCCGAAATTAAGAGCAGGGAGATAGAGGGGGTGCGGTTGTGTGGGGCATACATGGGGGAGGGGGAGGTGAGGTAACCAGATCCTTAGTTAGTCAACTTACAACAGTAGATAAGAGCACCGACATCCCAATGATGGTACAAATACTTACAAGGTGTACCAGGACGGTCCTGACTGAGTTTACTAGCAGCTGCCGCAATGGTATTTGAAGCACCATCTACAGCAGTAGTGGGAGTGGATGAGCGGCTGTTAGATGATGTACTAGATCCACTACCTGACTTCTTCTTTCTTTTCTTGTCACCTTCAAAGACACCACACAAGTTCAATGTATCAACCAGAAAAATGACATCAAAAGCAATAACAGCTGCACCTCTATTAAGCAACCATATATTCAATGGCCACCCCCCTGATAGACGGCCAATAATCAAAGTCCTGATCAGGGTTCTTCTATTTTTTTTACCTCTGTAAAGTGGCCAGCCCCCTTAAGCAGCCACTTTCCATGGTTGTATGGTAGTACCATGGTAGTATCACTGATAAAATAATAAGGGAACTGGTCAAAACTGCTATACTTGAACAGCACCCACCTTGTTTGTGGTAGGGGGGTTATTGAAGACACCACCTATCTCATGAACATTACCAACAAAATTTTATTGGCTTTTAAATTTGAGTTGACACAGGAATATTCAGCTAGCAAAAGTCAGCATTACTACACAAACATAAAAAGTGAGGTCTGAATCTCACTGTAATTTTTTACTGCTGGATAGAGGGGTGGCTGTGCAATAAAGACACCACCTTTTGATGTTAAGCAGGGGGGGGGGTGCAGGCAGACACCGTCATCTTTTTTGTGGTTTAGTGAGTCCTGTTTGAATGTAGTAGTTTTAACCACTTCCCTAAGACAGTGTTGCCACCTGAAACGTTTCTAATAAATTAAATTGCAGCAGTGTCTAACACCTACATGTTTACATTTTAGAAAAAATAGGTCCGCAATGTGTACATGTGTGGCTTACTAGACCACGTGACAGGCACTCGACTCTCGTGGACAAACAAATAAATAAATCTGGTCTCAGCAAAATGTGGCTATACACTTTGTGTAAGCCACACAAAAATGATTTACAATGAACACAAAACTGTGAAAGACAAATGGGAGTTTCTTATACATTCTTCTAGTAACTGCCTGATTTGCATAAATGACTGCAATAGCTTTCCAAATCTTGATACCTCAATAATATAAACATTTCATATATTTCATTCATACTTCATAGTTACATTAAACACTCAAAACAATATCAGCATCCAGTTGGCTGGATAGTTCAGTTGGTAATAAACAGGTTCACTGAGATCTTAGGTTTTAAATATTCCAAACGTGCCTAATGTTCGGGATTTCAAGTGACGGGGATGATCGAATGGAGCCAGAGGTCAAGACCCAAAAAAATCCCTAGGGCTTCCAGCAAAACCCAAAACAATCCCTGGACCAAACATGTTTGTTTGTACTTATTCGCATAACTATGCCAGGGCACTACCGATTCTTTTTAATACCCCCAAAAAATCCCTACTCAAATCAAGCTACCCAAAAAAAAAACTTCCCAAATTTTTGTACCCAAAAAATCCCAGAATTGAAAATTTCAAACCCAAAAAAAATCCTTCGATCATCCCGTCACTTGAAATCCCAAGTACCCCCCCCCCCCACCCCTGGCCAAATTGGTTCCAATGAAAACGGTTGGTCTAAAATCCCTACATTACGTACGTACAAATAGATCACAATGACGTTCACTGTACTTATTGTAAGCGTAGAACAAAACGAAGAATTTCAGGAATTGAGGGTCCATTACACTCTTGCTGGGATAAAATCACTGTTAAAAATAGGAGGGGGGGGGGGGTTCCAGAACCCCTGGAACCCTCCCCTAGTTATGCCCCTGTTACAGATTGAAATAAATTTCTCCCTACCTTGTAAGAAGAGGGCAGAGGTTCCTTTTACCTCGTCCTGGTCAGGATCATCCTCTCCCTCGTCCCAAGACTCTCTCCCCTCCTCTCTGTCCAGTATGTCTTTCAGTTCATGTCCGGCCTGAGTTAGTTCATCGTCATCTTCGCTTGAGGTCTCCTCGGCATTCAGATCGTCATCAGCTTTAGGTTTACTTACCTCTACAATTTTTATCTCTTCTGTAAATGCACGTTAATGTTTTTCAAAGGGTTACAAATTTGAAAGCTACTGCAAACATTGCTTAATTAACTGGACTAAATAAAAAAAAGATTTTCAGATTGCAACCTCAGCGAGACATTTCATTTTTAAGGGGAACATTTATGGACAAGTGGATGAGGTTGCTATGGGCTCACCCCTAACAACAGGTCTTGTTCTTGCTGATTTCTTCATGGGACACCATGAGAGGAAATGGCTAGAAGAAAGCAATGAATCAGGCGTTTTGTTCTGTCATTGCTACATTGATGACACAAATTTTAAGGCTTTGCTAATCAATAATTGGTTATTTCCCCATGAGAAGAAATCAAGATGTCTTGCCTTCAGATGACGAGGAGCTGTCTGACAAGTAATCCATTTCCTTTGAATCCAAGTAACCATCTTCCTCTGAGGACATGTTACTATCTGCATCAGAATCGTTTTTCTTCTTTTGTTTTTGCTTTTGTCCAACTTTCTGCTTGTCTTTCTTCCCTTTTTTATCTATCACACAAACAGTAGCACCATTATCAGTGATCATGACTACTGTATTTAACAAAACGGTTTGATTTGCCAGGGTGTGTGTACTCTGATAACTCATAGATGATGTCAAAACATGGTAACAACAAAGAGTAGGGTTGTTCTTAACAGTTGGCAAAATTAACCGGCTACTTAGGCTGTCTGTACCAACTACTTGTTTCAATTTTTTCTTTGTCTTAACACTTAAAACCTTAAGAGTGATCAGCATCAAATTTCTCCTTGCCATATCAATGCTTTAAAAAACAGAGTGGTCACAAGAATTAAGGACAGGATCACACAAGATGGATTTGTTTGATATGTTAACAATTTCTCCCTACTACTTTTATAGGTACTGTGTAGGGACAACTTATGAGAATTTAAATTTTGATCTAAGAGTGATCAGCATCAAATTTCTCCTTGTAATACCAACACTTTATAAACCAGAGTGGTCATGAGAATTAAGGACAGAATCACACAAGATGAATTTGCTTGATATTTCAACAACTTCTCATTACTTCTTCTACGGGAAATGTGTAGGGACAACAAATGAGAATTTAAATTTTGATCTAAGGGTTTAATGGGGTAAGCCTTTTACTGCCTTCCTTTGACAATTTTGCCACTTACTTCAAATTGTATGGACAACTCTGCAAAGAGGTACACTACGAGCTGCAGGCAAGAAGCGTGACTGGCGTTTTTAATACGTTTTGATGTCAGCTATGCATTATCAGAGTAACAAGCTCTGATAACCCTCTGGTCATATAATGCAAATTTTGCTTTCCAGATGCTATAACAATAGGCCATTTCCAATTACCTTAGGCCTCTTTTTCAAAGCGAGTCTAGATGCTCATCCTTTCATATGCAAATCAATTTTCATTCACACGCAAATTAAACTCATTTTCAGTGAATGAAAATTGATGTGCATATGAAAGGATGAGCACCTAGACTTGCTTTGAAAAAGGAGATATGTCCAGAAATGAACGCAATCACAAGAATAATGAAAATAACAGATTATCGCGAAAGTAACACATCTTTGTGCAATGAAGGAGAAAAGTGGGAGGTGGGGGCACAAATATAACGAAAATACCACAAATTGCAAAAATACCTAAAATAACGAAATTAACAAACCTTTGCACAAGTCACAAATCTCTTTGAACAGAGAGGGAAAGGTGGGGGGGGGGGGGTGGGTCACAATATAACGAAAATACCGAATATTGCAGAAATACCAAAAATAACGAAAATAACAAATCTTTGCACTGTTATTTTTGCAAACATTTGTTACTTTTAGGCTGATTTGTTATTTTCGTTATTTCTGCAATGCAGTGATTTGTTATTTTTGTTATACCCGTGTTCCCCCCCCCTTTCTTTCTCTCTCGACAAAGATTTGTTACTTTTGGGCTGATTTGTTATTTTTGCGATGATATGCTATTCTCGTTATAATTGTTCTTTGGATTTGTGATTTGTTATTCTTGCCATTGCGTTCATTTCTGGACATAAGTGTGAAAAAGAGGCCTGAGGTAATTCAGAAATAGCCAATTAAAGATGAGAATTAATTTTTAAAATGTTTCATACCTTCGCGGTTTCTGGTGCTGCCTTCTTTCTCTTCAACATCACTTTTATCTTCCTCATCCTCTGACATGGATAAATCTCTCTCATCATCGTGAATTATCTGCATAAAACAAATCAGGGATGCTGTCAGCTGTACTGTGAAATTACATATTCATATCTTTGCTGTTGTGTAATGTAGATTACGTTTGTGTTAATAAAGCATTAAAAAAAAATCATGAAATGAACAATGAATTCCTGGAGAAATGCAGTGAGAAAATATTTTTTTTTTCTAGAAGAAAATACAGTGTAGTTACTTCCTCAACTAAAAGATTAAAAAAACAATTTCTTACCAAGTTTGATGTTCTGCTAGCTATTTTAATCTTTTTATCTAAAGCATTCTCATCTCCTTCTTCTTCCTCTTTGTTGTCTTGTAGCCTTTTCTTGACCATGACAGAAAAATAATTCACTATCTTTTCACGGCGATTATATTCCTCTTCAGCCTCGTCAACCGTTAGAGTTTGGTACTTGATGTCACCAGTAAAGTTGAACCAGTTGTCAACAGGTACAGCTTCAAATGCCCCATCCTCGCACTGCGTCAAAATATAGTATGAGGAATTCTCATTGATTCCAGCTTCTTTTCTTCCAGAAAACCTGAAGAAAATTGTTTAATTCTCATTTGCTGCTGCTAAATATTTCCTATAGAAATAGTGGGGAGAAGTTGTTCAAATATCAAGTAAATTCATATTATGTGATCGTGCCATTAATTCTCATAACCATTCTGTTTTATAAGGAATTGAAATTAAAAGGAGAAATTTGATGCTGATCACTCCTTGAGTTTGAAGGGTTAACAAACCAAAACCATTTCTAGGCCTTCATTGATAACAATAACAATAACAACAACAATAATAATAAATATGATAATAATATATCTGTAATTACATGTGCATGTTCCACTGGAAGATGATCACATTCTTTGGGTATTTTTTTTTTATTAACTGATGCTAAAATAGTGACCCTTCCCCTACAAGTAGGTGTAGTTAAAGCAGAGAAGAGTAAACTACTGTACGACATTCATTACAAACCTCCGTCCGCTCTTGCCACCAATTTTTAAATTCCATGGAGCAGCATCTGGGTCCTTAGGCAGAGCGACAAAACCACGCCGTTTCCTGCGTGCCTCTTCTCGCCGCTCTCGCCCAAATTCACTGCCAGCCCCAAACGAGGGGAGATTTTCACCATCTTTCTCCTCTACTAAGTCTGTTTGACGTGACATCTGGGCCTAACAAAGAGGACAGTGATGTATAACATAATACAACAAAAGGGCTTGTGGAGGCACAGTGGTGAAACAGTTATGTTGAACTTTCAATTGCAGTAGAAGAATTGAGACTAGGCCATTAAAAAATAATTGCACTTCAATATTCTGATTAACAGCATTGTTCCAATGTCCTTGACCCTACCCTGGAGAGGTTTATGACGCAGCCCCTTCCCACCCACGGTTTCCCTTTATACAGGCAAAAGGCAAAGTTTGCCCTCCTTTAAACAACAAATCTGCCTGACTTTCACCAATTGCAAAAAGAATATAAGAGAGATCTGAAGACCTTTTTTAATTTTTCTGCTTATTCTCTATTCTTTTACTTGAACTGTAGTAGAAAAGGACAACCCAGTCTGCCCCATCTCCAACTCAACTCATTTATTAATAGACAAATAACAACTGTACAACCTTCGTTACTCACAGTTAGCATAGCTATTCGAGGTAACAATTAACAATAAATTTTGATTTAACACCCTAGTTCAAGTGAGTTTCATACTTTCCTTCATAAAGTGTACAACTTCTCCTTGCTTATCTAGCATTCAAACTGTTCCATCAATCACAGATGCAAATTTTTTTAAGCAAAGCACTCTTAACATCATGTACCTTTGAAATGGATGAGATGTCAACTTTAGTGCTCTGGAAACGCATTACTGAATATTTTTTTGCCAAGTTCCTTTGAAAGTAAATGAAAGTATAAAAGGTCAGTGGAATTGCAAAAATAATGTTTTAAATCAAAATAGTTCATAGTCATGATTACCCTTTCTGTAACATCACCTACTGAGATGGACACAGCGTAAATGAACATGATATAATTATTTGTGACATGATTACTCATACTGGGCTTCTGGAGGGATGCAAGATTTAATGCCACAACTCTAGGGTAAGTTATGGGACAAGAGAAAGCAATATTAAAACGACAAACTGTGACTCTAACCATAACTCAGATCTGAGTAATGGCCATACTCTCTAACCTCTACAGCTATATGTGCGTACAGACCAGAAACTTTATCCTTAGCTAACACATAATGGCATTATTTTAGTGACGACTTCATTAGTAAAGACACAAAGTGGCATCTAATTATGCCTGCAGGATTCTCAGTAGTTATTAAGGGAGTAGACAGCTGACAATTTGAGCTTTTATTACTCTTCACACGAAAGCAGGTGGCTCAGAATTTGAAGTACCTGTTTTTTAAGCCTGCAGCCCACACTTAATGAGATCAATGTGTATGTTGACCGTTCACTTTGTGAAGATGTTTTTAGCACCCTACCTTGGCACTCGCACTTTGTAAATGCTGCCATTACTAGAGCCAGGTGTGGAGCTGCTGCTTGAAGACTGTGATGTACCACTGGCCTATTTGAAAGGATAATTATCTCAGTTTATTATATGGCTAGTGTTTGTATACGATATAACGCGCGCTCTGATTGGCTAAGCGAAGCGAAGCGCTAGGGCATTATTCTCCCGTAATGCCCACGGGCCGATTACGGATGATGCAAATTAGGAACAAAAACAACAAAAAGTCATCCAAAGGCCACATTTGTTTTATTTACATTGAAAATTGGTGCCTCTAGAGCAAAAAACTGAAAACACGACCAGGAAAACTGTTAGTGAAACGTTTGACCTGAGTTTGGAAAAAATTAATGAATAGATTACCGTGAAGTGACGACTTGTGCTTGAACTAAATTTTTTTTCCCTCAGAACCGTTATGTTAGCCATATAATAAACAACTTAATAACCTCGACCGTTTGATCGTTACGGGAAAATCTCAAACCTCGGCCTAGCTGTATTGACCTCGCTATCGCTCGGTCAATACGGCAAGGCCTCAGTTTGAGATTTTCCCGTAACGACCTCACTCTCGGTTATTAAGTAGTTATTAATACTCTCTTGTAAGTGAACACCCCTTTGGGATCAGATTGCTTATAAATGGAGATGTTCACCAAAAGGGGATGCTATTCTGAGAGCTAATTCACACAGGAGTTCATTAGGACCAATGCCATAGCAATATCATCACTTACAAAATTTGCTGCTCAGTGAACAGTAACTGTGCTACGAAAACTTCCACAGCCATTTTCTAGTTTGATAATAACTAGCTCTACACTTGTCATCTCAACCTGCCATTTGAGTATTTAAGAGTCCTTCAGGATCAAAGTCTCAGCTTTATAGCAGTCTTAGGCCTCAATCCCCAGTCATAGAGAGTTTCTACTCTTCTAACTGTAATGACCTTAATAAAAATCATACCCACAAAATTACAGTATGGTTTTCTCAACGGTTGTGCTTCCAGGTGCAAAGATAATTTCCAAAACTACTTTTTAAAACTACATGTGAAAATGAGATCTTAGCAAGGACTACTGGAATCCAAAAACAAAACTGGGGTCAAACATATATCTTTAGGAGATAATGGGTCCTTTGCAGTAGATCAGTCATGTTGTACAAAAATGTCATACTGAACCACAAGCAACACACTGGGAAAAATGGCAATTTTCTTTGTTTTTTCTTGTCCCAGAGCATTGCTCATGCCGCAGCACACCATTTTCTTACCATGTAACTGGGTCCAGCATACTTCAGCTTTGAAAAAAATTCCACACATTGATACCTATTTTAAAGCTTTTTTGAATATTATTGCATAATGCTTTATCACCCTGCTTGGTTAACCCTAAATTTCTCTTTACATCTCAGTATGTCTTATAATGATCTGTTTTTTTTTTGTCGCATAGCCATAAACTACACTAACATTTGGCAAGATTTCCACACATCCCCAAACATTAATTATAGATGCATTTTGTGACTCCAATTAAACTGTATTCATTTTTGGAACAGTGTTAGTAAGACAGTGATGAATTTTTAATGTATGGGGCTGTGTGGAAATCCTTCCAAAAATACCTCTATATCTGCAGCCAGAAGCCTATATATGCTTCTGCTGGAGGCCCTCATGGCAAGATTTCCACACAGCTCCCTTCATTAATTATACATTCATATTGTGACATAATCTCTATTCATTTATGGAACAAGGTTAGTATGAAAGTGACGCGTGTATAATTAATGTAGGGAGCTGTGCGGAAATCTTTCCGAGCTCATGGCCCATTTTATCAGCATGACTTTTATCACAGTGTTAGGCCATTGAATAAAGTTGTTTGGCTTTAAAATTATAAAAAAGGTTGGCCAACAGCTTACAATATTAGCATGACATTCAATGACACCTGGCCACCCATCCAAAAAAATGTTTTATGTGTTTTGTAATGTCAGCTAACAAGAAAATCAATTACATGTAGTTTGGTTGGGGTCTACGTTTTCAAGACAACAATCTTACATAACTCCACCATCATTCCTAAGTGAAAAACGTTACATACAAATTTCATGGAGATTCAAATAACCTCTTGGCCAATTTCCGATAACATGTTTTTTCTGGACATTTTTACAGAAAAACCTTATGGCACCATAGCTAAATTTTAGAAATGACAAGTAAGCTTAAATTTATTCGTTTACCTGTCGTTGAAGGATCGGTCTTGCACCTATTTGCACCAGAGAAGCAGTTTTCTGTCTTTCCATTTCGATTCTTCAAGGAGGTGGCAGATAGATGAAAAAGGAAGGTAAATTAAAGCAAGGAACTACAAAGAAACGTATCTATCAGAGCGGCGCCATCTTGAATGCTTAGTAGCCTCTCTTGACTTGGTAGCCTGGTCTAACCTCAGAAGGGGGAAGGGAGGGGACCCTGGTGTACAGCTAAGATTACTGGAAAATTGTACTGGGAAGGGGACAGTTTATGCGGAAATCTCGTTTTCATTTTTATAGCAGAATCTTCCTTGTTGCTAGCCCCACCCCTCCCCCCTCCACTCCATCCATGTGCTAAATGTATCTATCATTATAACAAAAGCAGAGATGCCAACCTCTGGAGATAAAAAATTGGGAGATTCTTCTTATGTGTGTGGGGGTGTGCAACACAATTCCTGAAACCCTTACCCTATTTTAGACCAAAATCTGTGATTTTCCCGACCCTATTTCAGACCTGATTAAAAATCTGATACCCTATTTCAGACCTGCCTTATAATCAGTTCCCTAGATCAGACCAATGTTAAAGGAAATGTTTATACGCTTTTAGTGGGACACAAAACTGTACAAAGTTTCAAGCTTAAAATTCCACACTACAAAGCAGGTTGCATAATGTGCCACCAAATTAAGACTTGAGTGCACAAACCAGACCCTATTTCAGACCAAAATGGTCAAAATTGATACCCTATTTCAGACCAAAATGGCTAAACAAAATACCCTTTGTTGCCGCACACACCTATATAGTCCATATAAGGGAGTATACCACCCACCTGGGCCTGCATGACAGGCTTCCAAACGGGAGGGAGAGGGGGAAAGAAGAAGTGCAGTGTCCTTGCACGCCCATATTCCCCTCCCCCCTCCCCTTCAAACATCTGCCACACAGGCTACCAAGAAACTAAACGTCTTGGATTTTTTTAATAATTTGAATTGAGATCAGTTACCTTCTTCCCAAGTCACTTTTATCTGAGTTGGTACAAAAGCACCAGACGCACTGAGCAGAAATTCCAGACAACAAACCAGGGTCATATTATTGGTGAGATCATGCCAGTTGTGTCTCAGCTCCAATGATCACATTATTACACCTTGATAAACCGGATAAACATCAGCTGTTGACCTTATCTTTGGAGCTCACATAAAACACAAAGGAACACAACTGAAGCACCCATGCACCCCGGTGGGAGGGGGGAATCCCCTATAAAAATGATGGGGGTGTTTGCCATACCTTTTAAAGGAAAAAAATTTGGATTTGTAGAGTTAAGGTTGCTAAAACCTAAAATGACTGCTGGCAGAGTTGTCACAGTACCTTAAAGGGGCCCTTTAGAGGTTATTGATCTGAAAAATGACTGAAACCGCAATTGTATTTGGTATCTCTTAGGTGTTATAATTACTTTAGGCAACTCCCACAAAACGAGATTTGCGATGGTACCTGTTTAGGTTGTTTTTGGAAAATGTAACGAGGGACAGCCTTAATAAAGCCCGTAAGTCACTAGTATCCAACAAAATGTATATATGTAAATTGGTTGAGGTACATTCTGTCTGCTGGATAGCAACTGACCAACTTGATAAAGCTATTCCCTATTTGAACAACTGAGGTGTGGATGGTAAAAAAGCAGTCAACTTTATTTACAAAAATAGACTTTTATCGCCCTAGATTGGCACATCATTTCACTTACACGCTATATATAAATAAAATTATACAATATTGCAAACTAATTTTGCAAAAGATATGTCCCAGTTTTTCGAAATTGAATATTTACAAATCCTTTTCTGTCACTCTAATTCACAAACGGTTTTACCATTACTTTAAAACCTTGTAAATTGCTTGAGATGCATATTCCAACTGACAATACAGTACGTTGCCTGTGATCAAGTATGTCCTTCCAACATTCTCCATTCTGGAATGTTTCATTGAACATTATTTGAAAATGAAGGCCATTTTCATTGAACAACAATCAGTGATTAATAATTAAAAAATGACCAGGCAAGATATGCTTTTAATAAATAATTAAGTGTAAATAATGGCACCTCATTGGCCAAACTGTGTTCAGTATTATGGTAAAAAATAATTAACAATATTCCAGTTCACACTGTGTGAGACTAAAAAGTAACCAAATATCATTGACAAGTAAAACTTCTGATAATTACATTACAAGAAAAACCTTGAAATTTTTTAAAGGCACATTGAAACCACCATGAACAAAATTAAACAAATTCATAGAAATTTAATACAGTTGATGAGATGAAAATACTAATTACGTTTGGATGACTTAGAGTGTTTTGCAAACTATTTTGCTTAATCATTCACACTTTAAAAATATCTCACCATAGCAACCGAGGAACGCATCGATTAACCACACGAATAATTTATGTATGTTGCGATCGCATGTCTCAATTTCTCGAACAACGCACGATTTCATGATATGTTTAATATACAAATATTTGAAATAACTGTGTAAAACCCGAAGACAAATAACATTCAAGTGTTAACGGATGCAAGGAAAGAGGTAGAGTTTATCCACGAACCAGCCTGAAACACAATATGATGTAATCCTTCTAAATCTGTTATTTGTAACAAATAAAATTGTTTAAAAAATTTTCGAAAGAGTGGCTTGTTCGGAGGTACACTGCAAAGCGACTGGTTGATTTTCAATCCTATAGAATTTACAGCTAAATTTCAAAGATTGAAGATTAAAGAATGACGCAGAATTTCGACTTGGGTTGCGATTTCGTGTTCGTTCTTTCATTTCCCTCGATAGTGCGCGGTTCACTGGTCAAGAGGTGATTATTATTGCTATAGCCACTTAGAGTCGAAGTTTTGCGTGCAAGTTCCAGTTTTTTTCTCGCAATTCGATGAAGTACAACTCTGTAGGTCCCTGTGATGCTATCTCTGGAATCCCTACAGTTAGCAAACAGATCTGAAGAAATTCCTAAATCCCTCATAATGTTGAGTGCATCGCGCTCGTCTTCGGATAAACTAGAACTGTCATTTTCAGGAGGTTTCAAACTGTAGGTCGCATCAGGACGTGGAAAGACTTCCCCTTCGAGCCACGGCGAATGTTTGATCTCCTCCATTGTAAACCTGTCAGTTGGTACAGGCCGAAGAATGTTCCTTAACAAAAATTTACAACGATCGGATAGAAACTCCGGTAGATAATAAGTCCCATCGAGAATACACTTCTTTAATTTCCCGACAGTTTCGGCACGAAAAGGCATCACCCCCGTAACCATAAAGTACAACATTATTCCCAAGGCCCAGATATCCACATAAACACCAATGTAATGTTCGTCTTTAAACAATTCAGGTGCAGCATAAGGTGGCGATCCACAGAATGTATTAAGTGTACTGTCTTTGGTTGACAAAGTGCTAAACCCAAAATCGCCAACTTTTACCAAATTCGGACCCGCAATGAACACATTCTCCGCTTTCAAATCTCGGTGAATTATGTTGTTATCGTGCTGCGGAAAGAAATATAAAATAGAAATTTAGAACTTTTAAATAGGCGAAGCAACCCTTTTCAACAACGCCGTCCAGACTAAGCAAGTCGTTAAAAATCTCAAGAAGTTTGACTGAATAGATCAACTTCCTCAAATACAGGTTGGAATAAATCGCTATATTTCAATAATTAATATTTAGCGACAAAGTTAGCCTAGTCCTTCGGTGCTGCAACGGTGCGAACCTCGTTATTTCGAGCGCCAAAAACTTACACATTAGTTGAGAAAGGAAATCTGACATTTCTAGCTTACCATATGTTCTACAGCGGATATAACTTGAGCATAAATTCGTCTGGCAGTCCTCTCGTTCAACTTTCCTTCGTTCGAAATTCGAGCAAATAATTCCCCACCGGCCGCGTATTCCATAACGATATGCAACTTCGAAAGCGTCTCTATAACCTCATAAAGCCTGATAATATTCGGGTGATGAAGTTTTTCCATCGAAGAAATTTCTCTGGAGAGTAATCGCTGCGTTTTTTGATCCAACTTCGTTTTATCCAAGATCTTGATAGCAACTTTGTCTGCAAAGAATAATCAACAACACGTTTAATACACGTTCGTACGTTTCTGCCGCGCGCGCGACACATCGACTGAAATGTTCCGATCTCCGAGTTTTGATACCTCTTGTCAATGAGTGTATTCCCATTTTGACCTGACAGAAGTTCCCGCTGCCTAATTCTCCTCGAATGCGATAAAATCCAATTCGCTTTCCGAGAGTGATTTCCTTCAGGTACCGCTCGTCGTGTTCTAAATCGTGCGTCAAACGTTCGTAAGGCGTCAAGGATTTTTCACGCAGCTGTTCGATGTTTCTGCGTTCTCCTTCACTTTCACGCTCCCGTGAGGAAGAATCAGCCATATTGTTGGAGACCGTCATCGCTCTGAGAAGTTCACAATCGCCATCGCAGAGCACAAGTGATCATAAAGCGGGCGGTCGGTCTACTGTTGTGACGGTGGACAAAGGCCAAGAAGGTCCCGGTAGTTACCATAGCAACCGACGATAAGTTCATTGATTCGTGTAATTAATTCTGGTTAATTGTGAATAGCTGGAGTTTTCTGTTTTCCGATGGCAAGGTGGTAGTTTAAAGATTTTTATCTGCTTTTGCGTTCGTCTAAATCTCCAACAAGATGGAGGAAACGTGCGTCCATTTTCGCTAGTCAAGTGGGCTTACGACTTAATGATATTAATCCTTTCATTTACCTTGCTACGACGAAATAAAATACCGTGCCGTCACGCTTAGCACTTATATTGCGGATTATATTCACGACTGTGCATTAAGGCTACAGTAACTAAGGAAGTGCGAGAAATTGAACTTCTCTGAGTAAAAAAATAAAACAGGTTGTTTTTCTTTTTCAAATAAAAAAAGTTCCAGGGAGTCTTCGGTTGTTGGCGTAAAAATTGGCACGTCATCCCCGGGACGTCATCATAGAATTGTTAACCGTTCTCCATAATATTACAGGCCGTTTGTTGCCTGTTCTTTACGAAAAGTGAAACTCCTGCCCTCATCAGTCTGTGAGCTTCAAATTTTGATCAAACGATAGCACAAGCCTTTATTTTCAAAACCAAAGTTATATTTAACATCGATAAAATGTTTGGCGATGACTCCACTAAAAATGACGCGAAGATATGGGAGAAAATAGTCATAAACTAACATGAAGTGTTTGCCTGCGCGTATCACATTGTTCCCAGAGATTTTTGTTGCCAATAGCGATGAAAAACAGTTTTGAACCAGGAAAAAAGATATCAAGACTTTTTCATTTAATGACAGAGATAAAAAAGATCATTTCATTTTCGTCGCCACAATCTCGTTGTAAACTGATTAAATACCAAATCTTGAGGAAACGGGTTTCGAGTATTTTGAAAACAGCATTTGCTTCCTAAATATTGCTAACGTCTCACAAAATCCCTTGACCTTTGATAACGGAAAGCGGAAACTAATAAAGCAAAACAAAATTAAAGTTTTACAAGTTTAGAAAAGTACCATAACACCTGATGACGTCTTTGGGTTCAAGTATTTTTTCCAATTTAACGATTTTAAGTTTACGGTAAATGCTTTGTTCCCTACCTTAGGTGGAGCTCGGAGAGACAAACATTTGGCAAAATAAATTCCAATCAACGTTTTCTACTTGTTTAGATAATCTGACAACAGTTAACGTTTCTCCTCTTCCACAATAAGTCCAACGAAAATTTTAATTTCGACCTTACCTTCAGACAGACTTGTCAAAAAGTGGTGTAGAACACAGCGGAAGGTTTTAAATGTTTGACGTCTTTTCGAGGTGTTGATTTTTCATTGTGATCACGTACCAGATTTGGTTGGGAAATAAACAAGAAATAACCTACATCAAAATAATATTAGAATTTATTCTCATAGGATGGATAATTAAACTAAATACTAATTACAGAAAAATGGGCCGGGCTGTCTTTGTCAACAACTGGAGCTGTCATAGACGGTGTCCCTCGGGCTTGTCGGAGACAAATTGTTTGATCACAACGTTACTGACATGTAAGATTTAACCTACAATAAATTATCAAGATAAGTGAGATTAATTTTCTCTGAAAAAACGGGTTTATTTCCACCACCTACTAGTTAGGTCATCATCGTCTAATTTTGGAATACAAGTTTTAAAAATAGCCAAATTTGTACTGTCAAAACCGATTTAACCAATAAGAGTGGAGAAAGCCATTCCTACGAATTCTGGAAGGGGGCGTCTCTTGATTTTCAGGCGGCGCAGATCACGCGCGCGAAGCACTTACGAAGAGCGTGGAGCGAGTTGCAATCTTTCTGGGGGACTAAATGGTTTTGCTTTTAACGAGAACAGCCGAACAGTTTGTTTTCGAAACAAACATGAAAAAATAGACTTGGACGAAGCTTTTTCGTATATCTTGAAGGAGCTACGCCATGGTGAGTTAACGGTTTGGGTTCAAATCAAAAACCGGCGTTCATCATAAGCAAAATGTTCCTCATCACCAAATGATACCAAGCTATTTTCTTAAGGAGGAAGCAAACATTAATCTGATGTCCGTAATTCATCGTGTTGGTAAACTGATAAAGTAATTCCAAACAAAATCGACCGTTTGTTTTGGGTGTTTTCCGCTTCCAATACATCTTTGAGCTTTCAGACAGATGTTAAGAATTCCCGACATCGCTCCTTAAGAGCAGGGAATTGAGACTTCCGGTTTTCACATAATACGTTTTGGTTTTGATATCAATCGTGGAATAAAATAATGCAAGTTCCGATAGTCTTTATAATATCAAGTACTAAATCCCTACCAAAACACCGCAATTTGATGCCCAGTAGACGCTTTGTCGCGGGTAGCGACCACAAATCACTTACCTGCCTGAAATAACACCTGACGACAAAGCAATATCAGAACAGGTTTGCATGACAAAACCTCTAGACATCACAAATCGTCATTAACACTTGCATTAGTCATCCAAGACAAACAGGTCAAGGGCTCATTGACCCTCCAAACCCTATTCAAGAGTGATCGGCATCAAATTTCTCCAACGCTTTATAAAACAGGGTGATCACGAGAATTAAGGACAGGATCACACATTTGCTTGATATTTTAACAATTTCTCCGCACTACTTCTATAGGAAATGTGCAAGGGCAATAAATGAGAATTTAAATTTTGATCTTCGAGTTTAAAGGGTAAAACTCGCTTCTCGATCAGGATCAATAAAAACGTTTGGTAAATGAGAAAAAAGGCTGTTCCCATGGCAACTAAAGGACGATATTTCACTGATGATGCAAATGAGGTAGAGCGTGCAGTCAAAACGCCTCTGGCACAAGGTATGAGATTTCACGCAAACCGAACCACGCTTCGACGATTTCTATTTCTATCACGAGGGCGTTATGTCACCAGAAAAAACAAGACAAACGAGGCAGATTTATCATCTGTCGAGTTGCCCTTAGGCGGGAATTAACACTTTGCGATCAGTGTGTGGGTTCTTTTGCGTTCCCTTCGAGTTTTTTAAAACGATAGTCGATACTATCGATACTATCGATAGTAGTATCGATAGTCGATGCTAAATTTACCGAGTATCGCTCTTCACACTTAAAAGTGTGAGGATTTTTTTCAATTTCTTTTGCACTGAACTTTTTTAATCCTTCAGTTACTTTCAGTGCAACGAGTGAAAAGACTACTCAAAGAACTTGAAATACCCAACAAGTACTGTACAGATCAGTGACAGAACGGACAGACACATCTAAAGAGATTTAACGAACGTCTTTCTGCACAAGTCTGTGTTCTTAGAGTTCGCCGCCGCAATTCCAAAGATTTGTACTCAAGAGGGGATCTCAACAGCACTGTTAACTAAATTTGCTTTATGAGGGTAACAGTATAATTCGGATGGTATATACACTTTCTTTTCTTGATCGCTCGGGGTTGCTCGACTCTCACTCGGAACAACCATAAATATTTGTGCTGTTCATCGTTACCGTGGGCGCTTTTCATCATTAGTGACGCGCGATGCATTGTGGACTTTGCGCATGGCAAGTTTCCGATACCTCTCCAACTCCTGCAAAAAGAATGAGGATATTACAGCTAGTATACAGCGAACTTGATAATACCGTGATTGGACTCATTCCAAATGCGCAATGTCGGAACACATGAGAAATTTCACGACAGGGTCAAAAGTTAAACCACCTTGTACAGCATAATAAACAGCACCACAGGAAAGTACTGCTCAGTAGCTTTCATTTGAATGGTCACACTTTAGGATTTCATCCACAGACTCAAAAGTTAGAACAATATTGTACAGGAAAATAAGAAGTCACTAAAGAAAAGTACTGGCCTCGTTTGAATGTTTCACCTTTCTTGTTTCGTCCGCAGATTCAACAGGTAGCACAAAAATGCTTAAACATCGCAAACAGTTCTTTTCAAAGTTTAAACTTAACTGTTAAAATTACTGACTTTGTAACACAATGTAAAACAAAAACCCCTTTCAATCTGAGTGCTTTTCTATCCAAACTACCTCGTCTTTCTGCTTTCTCATTGCGTCGATCGCTGGTTCAGTAAACTGCGGATCCTTGGAGGGATCTTCACTACTGCGGCTTCCTTGTGATTTCTACAAAGAATGGACAACAAATTTAAATCGTAAATCTACTGCTTATTATATTCACTGTCAGTAATTCACCGAGCTAGTCAGAGGTTTTGGAGTCGTAACAGATGGTTCTTACCTCAGGTGGAAAAAACGTGGAGAACGCAGCCTTCCACAGCTCGAAGGGATCCCTGTAAGAAAACCGAATATTCCTCTATTTTACTGACCAATCAGATTACAGAGAAAGGGGTTTTCAACTGAGTGCCGAAAAACTAAACCCAAAGAAATTATTCTGACCAATCACAAGAGACGAAGACAGCTCAGTGAACCAATCAGAAGTTGAGGTAATGAAATGCAACTGGCGCCAAGCGCGGGAAAATGCACGCGTGCAACTAGCGACTGGTTTTGGTTTTGCTTCTCATTGGCTGAGAAAGTGGCGCGAGTTTTGTCAACCAATCACAGACCAAAGCAAAGCAAAACCAAAGCAAACGTCAATTACTTTTGACACGTAATTGAAACCCCCTCTAAGGACACGAAGATTACACTAACCTGCTATGCATCTTTCCCATGTCTTGACTGGCCACTGGCGGTGACCCTGGTTACACAAAGAATTGAATTGGTAAGAATGACAACAAACACGTCAAGTGGAGTTAAAATCGAAAGGGCAACAGAAAAGGGGTGAGAAAGAAAATTTAGCTCACCAATCTGCTGAAATGAGTCTTGTCCGGAGGGAACAATGATGGGTTTATTGTGATCCACTGACACCACTTTACTGGCAGAAGACAATGGAAAAACAACAAGAAGATGAAGAACCAGACAGTTAAACTAAGTTTAGCGGCGCGATTCGTACGACCAAAATTTCCGGAAATTTCGGTTCGAAACTGAATGGATCGATTCGGTCCAAGTGGAAAAGTTTTAGAAAATGAGGCCTACCATACGAGGAGGACCGCTTTTCTGGTTGGAGTGCATAGATCGGAAATTTGTCGTTTTATTTTGACCATGCGATTCTCGAGACGTCTGACCGAAATGAAATACCCAATGGAACAGGAAATTTCCGGAATTCCTGAAGTCAATAGAGGAAAATTTAAAAAAGATCTACCGGAAATTTTGACCCAGTGGTGAGTGGTGTTCGCGTTTTTTTGGTCTGCTGTAGTGATTTAAGAATAAGGGAAAACGGAATATGGAATATGGTTTTCTGAGAGAAAAGACATTCCGAAACGGAATACCCTTGGCGGAGATAAGATGGCCTCAAATAGTTTGGGCCGAGCGTCTCAACTTAACTTCTGGCGCGCGTCATGGGCTTGGAGAACCGCGGAGGTTTTTTTCCAATAAAAGAAAACCTGTCGATGTTAACAAAGACTACGTGTAGACTTTACGGATGGCCGATTGAATTTGACTTGGACGGTAGTGGCCTCAGTTAATGTTACTCAATGTGAATACATTCTACGCATCTCAGGATTACCTGAAGATCGTAGAAAGGGTTACTGGAGCCCTTAGAAAATGGAAGGTGACCATATGGGGATAGTTAAGCTCATGCTAGATAAATGCGTCGCTACCAACAAATTTTCAGAGTCCAAAGCAATCCTTGCTAAGATCTCAGTGCTTCATATTGTATAAATTGTATGCTTTCCACTTTCCAAAAATTTCCTTTCCTTTTTTTTTCTTTTTTGGTAACTAAATCAAATCTATGATAAAAATATGAATTATTGCAATTTCTTTCCTTCATTTCTTTTCTTTTCATTTCAATTCCTTTTTTTCGCTGGGTCGCCTAGATTAGCTATTGCTATTTTGCGGGCCAGTCTATTGTAATATCATTTCTCTTTTTTACTTAAATAAAGTTGAAGTTGAAAGTTGCTTTTCTCGCGTACTTAAAACCCGCGAAAAAAAATACCCGTTTATGATAGGAGATACTTCTAGCTAGGATAAAGTGTAGGACGCATGCTAAAGTAGTTCAATATTATGAAGCCGCAATGAGAGAAAATAGAGACTTACTTGAGAGGGGTGTGGAACAAAAGTGACCCCACCAGTCCCCGAGTGCGGTTTGTTAGACCTTCAGCCTTGGTACTAAAGAACTGTAAGGGAAGATAAATCGGTTAGATAACTTGAACCTACCTGTAACCATTTTGTATCGTCTAGTTCTTTGCTGTGTTGCAAACACTTCCCACAAAGGGAGTGGAAGCAGCCTACACGTGTATTTACGCCTCGGTGTTCTAGATATTAAGGCCACTTAACCATTCAACTCCCAAGATCTGATCATGAATTCTCCTTTCTAGCTGCTATACAGTTCCTTGTACATTAGTCAAGAGAATTTGGGGTTATATCAAGATAACACCCTCTTAGTGCGGCTGATAAGTTTGTGTATTCTCATCACCTGTCTTCTGGACGATGTATTGATATTATAAAGAGAAGTTATATGCTGATCAATTCTAGGGGTGAAAGGATTCAAGTTTGAGAAGAGGTACTTTGTCAAGATTTTATGCAGTGTTGAAATTTAGGCGATAATTCGTTTTCTCGCTGCCTACGAATATCAATTCACATTAACAAAAACGTTTCAGCGGAAATAACCAGTTTAAATGACATTCTTAACAATTTTACTTGCTATTTATGTTATATCGTATCGTCACCTTTGTTCTGTTCGTGTATTTCAGTAGACAAAGCACTGAGAAATGACTGGCTTTTCTTTTTTGCTAACGATTAACATAGTTTTTAGTGTAATTACAGGTTTCAGGAAAAACAATCCTGTAGTTTTGACAAAATGAAGAAAAATCCAGCCAGTGTGCATTCATTTTTTTTTAATATCCTACATTTTCAATTTAAATTCAAAAAGGTTTAGCAGAAAGGATTATATTTCCGTCAAAGTTGTATTGACGAACTGGTTTGAATGATGCTCTCTACAATATTAGTTTTTCGTTATTGCTTGGCAATGTCAAACCAATTTTCCTCTGGCATATTTAAAACTAACACTCTGACAAATGATTATGGTTTCTCGTAAGTGGTCCGAGAGTTTTTGCAAATTTGAGGAAAATATTTGTCCATTTTTGACAAAATAAGGAAAAAATCCAAATATTGCACATTTCAATTTAGAAAGGTTTACCAGGGATGATGCCACTGTCGCATGTGCATTGACAAACTAATTAGAGTGACGCTCTTTATAGCTCAACTTATTTTAAATCTCCTAGTTACCTGCTGGTGTTTTCAAAACATAACTACAATACACAAAGAACTGCCGAATTAATTCTTAACGCCTTTTCATTGATTTTTGAGCCAAAACAATGTGCTAACAATTCACTAACGTAAATTATGAGGTCTTTCGCACAAAGTCCAACATTTTGAACTTTGTTTATTCCACAAACGATATATCAACAACAACGACAGTTTCAATCATAAGGAAGACCAACAAGATTGATTTAGAACACTTTTGAAGCACCTCTTGCGTGGCAATCTGCTGAAAATAGTCTTCTAGAAAGGATTTGCATTTTTTGCAGACGGCTGAAATATTAACTCAAGTGAAATAAGTACAATAAAAAAATGGCATTCTTGAGTGGAAAATGTGACAAAAACAAGCGTAAGAAAGTAAACCTCCGGATCGCATAGCAAGCGATGGACAAAAATAGGGCACTAGTTGGAGCGCAGGAGAAACACGCGCGTCTTCCTCCCTCCTCGCACGTCTGCTTCCTCGCGCGTACCAATTCAAATTTGCCTTTCTATATTTCTCCGACAAAACCACCACAAATCTCATGTAGCATAAAGAAAACTGCTCGAGGAATTATTTTTTAGATCCTTGAGGTGTGATACTGTTATCTAGAACCTTTTTTATAAGAACGTTGAGGCTGAGATTAACCCAAATTTTAAGAACATGCTTAGAACATAACCCAGGCTGAGAGTCAGTTAAGTACATCTTTATTTTGCTCATTTATTTTTTAAAATGAGTAGTATACTATGCACACGTGAACTTTTCTGCGTTTTGAATGCAAAATTTGGTGACTTGATGTCGCGTTGTGAACCTCTATGTTCAATGCTTTTTGTAAAGGCCCTCGCAAACGAGGACACATTGTTGCCGACAAAAATGTTTCCCCGTTTGCCCGCACGCGCAACATTTGTTGCGAACACAAATTTTGTATCCGCAACAAATGTCTGCAGTTTGCGCAGTATGGAAACACAACATTCATTTTGTGTCCCGCGTGTTTGCGCGCCCAAGAAACATCATGAGCAATAATGTGTCCGCAACAATGTGTCGTCGTTTGCGAGGGCCTTAAAGCTAAATTTACCAGCAGTTGGTTGGCGCGACATCGTGTTTATACCATGTAACTTAAGAACACCTTAAGAACGTTTTCAAGCTCAAATCGCGCAAAAAATAATTAGACGTTCTTAAAAAGAGGAGTGTCGATAATTTTGTTTTCTACGTTTAAAACTCTGTAGAAGAGAGCCAATTTGAAAAAAGTCCAGTCATAGAAATCTAACTGACTATAAAAGAAATGAATAAGGAGAAAGAGAGAGTAATTTGAGATCATGCATTTACGAGCAACATTTACACAGGAAGGTCCACTTCAGCTAGGTGAGGGAGTGGTGGAGGAGCCAGACGAAAGAGAGATGGAGGGCCTATTTGGATTAAACAAACTAACAATACAATACAACACACTTTTATTAGCCTTCCCCAAGGCGTTTTTCAAGACTAACAGGTCAAGACTAACCTGCAGGTGTGCACCATTGCTGTGTGCTATAAACCGCAGTGTTCTGCTGATCATCTTCCGTTTTTCAGGATCAAAATCCTACAGAAAAGTTAGTCTACTATAAGTGATGAAGCCTACTCTGCCACATATGTACTTTGCATGAATTTATCCTTCCAATGTTTTAACCCTTAAACACTAATATCAGCGTGTATATTCTCCATACTGCCCTGCATACATTTTCTATGGTAATGATGAGGAGAATTTGTGAAACAATCAAGACCTTTGTTACTTGTTGATCACTTCCTTTTTTCTCACAACCTTTACGTTTGATTGAGCAGTGTTACCATAAGGAGAAAATAAACATTGATCACTCTTAGGGGTTCTTAGGGGTACAAGGCCTTTGTGGTGTTGTCAACCCCAGTAAGACACAAAGCATGTTGAGATGTTTTTTGCCATCTTCACTGACCTGATAGATGTCATATTTGCCTCCAATTATAGCAAGTGGGATGGGGAAGGGATCAATAGAAGATTTATCCTGCAAAATAAGAAGATCAGATCTTTGAAAAAGAGTAGCACACTGCACTGTTATACTATTTAACACTGCTTCATTTTGTGAGTGGGGAGGAGGTGGTAATGAAATAACTGGAAAACATATTAGGAAAACAGCAGTCCCCCCCCTCCCCCCCCAGTCCAGGTTACAAGGCCACCCCTCAGCAGCTCTTTAAACATTCACTAATCCAATATTATAAAGTAACATAATCTTCCAGTCTTTTATGTTTTTCTAACAAAAAATAACTTCAAATCCTTACAGGATGTTCTTCTCCAAATCTCTTCCAGGCCTGCTTCTTTAGCTGTTGTACAGAACTTGAAAAAAACAAATACAACTGGCATAAACCAATAACTATTCCATGTAACTGCTAGTTATGTGAGCTAACAAGGCAGAATATGAAAAATTATATATTTAGAAGTCAGAGTCCAGCCCCTTTCTGTATGAATATTATTGTTTAAACAATGTTGTTATGGATTCTATTATTAAAATCATTATTATTATATTTCATCAGTGTGTACTGGACGACTAGCTCTTTCCCTGGAATCTCTATAACCACTTAATTATAAAAGATAATAATGACTTTAACATTGCAGGCTTATCAAGAGAATACTTTACCCTGGATGCTTCTTATCTAAATCCTCCAGTGCTTTGTTAACTTTAGATTTTACCTGAAAACATAATAGTAAAAAGTTGTTTCTCTGACTTTGGACAACGAGATAAGAGGTTGCTCTGTCCTATCATTAAAATGTACATTTTGATTGATTGATTGATTGACTGATTGATTGACTGACTGACTGACTGACTGACTGACTTATTGACTGTATTATTGATTGGTTGATTGACGGACAGGGCTGAGTTGCTCAAAGCATGGTTAGCGCTAACCATTGGTTAAGTTGTATTTAAACCTATAGGTTGTCATGGTATTTAACCTCTGTTTGCGCTAACCAAGCTTCGAGCAACTCGGCTCAGAAGGACAGACTGAATGAACCAATGAACAAAAAGTATTACTGTTAACTTTTAAAGCTCTCAATAATCTTGCGCCTCTGTATCTTAGTCAACTTATAGTCCCATATAGCCCTATAAGAAATCTTAGGTCAGCTAGCAAACATTTATTAGAGGTTCTGAATGTGCACCTGAAGAGCTATGTGGACAGAGCCTTTTCGGTCGCTGCCCCAAAGCTCTGGAATGATATTCCTTTAGACATTAAATTAAGTCAATCAGTTGATGTTTTCAAATCTAGATTGAAAATTTATCTTTTTAGACTTGCTTTTGATTGATTTTTGTTTTAGTGTTATTGTTAGTTAGATATTAATTCTATTGTAAAGCGATATAGAGCTTTTGTATATACCACTATAGAAATAAAGTTATTATTATTATTAACAAAAAAACAAAGGAATGAATGGATGGATGGACAAGTGGATAGTAACAAATAAACAAAAGTCAAACAAATGGATTGACAGATGGGTGGATGGACGACTATTCATACATGATTGATTTACTTTAAAGGAGAGGGCATTATTTGATCCATGTGAGCCATTTCACTCCAGCTAAAAGAGTACAACAAGGATTGGGTCCATTCTGAGAAGAGTGGGGATGTGCAAAGAGGGTTCATCAAGTTTTACTTAGATATATCAGAAGAGGAATTTAACATGCACAGCCATACGAAGAGGTCTGACAACTATGGTTGTCATAGTTGTTATGTGACTGTCAATAACTCACCTGAGAAAGAAGTGTTTCAACTGTGTACAACAGTTCATTTGGAAGGGACAAGTCTAAGACAATCGCAATGGCCATGTTCCTGTACAGGTTAACAAAATGATCAGATTCAATCTTCCCTTTACTAATTCAAACAAATTGAAGCATGCAGGCAATGAGATTCTGAAATGTAATGGGATATTCTGATTCATGTACTGTACCATACAACATATCATATACTAACCTAATAGTGACAGAAGTGATAGGAATTTCAATAAGTTTGGAAAGAAATGTTCCACCTCCAAGTTCCCATATGTGGCCAATATCCTTTCCCTGTTTAAAAATTGAAGTGTACATTATAAAAAATGGCACTGGGTAAAGAGACAACATGAAAGCTGTTTCATTGATCAAATAAAGGACTTAATGTCACAAGAAAAAAATCAAAGGTTACAGTTCCATTCATCTGAGATGCGCACAGATTGGAAACAATCTTAATTGTGTGGTTTCAGACCCATCTATAACCCCTACCCCCACAGAGGATTTTCAGTTTGCAACCCCCCTCTCCCTACCCCTCCAGAAATTCCAATTTAGCTCCATACTTTTCTTTAAAAACTTTTTCCTTTAGCTAACCCCCTCCCCCTTAGAATTTCCATTGACACTATGTGGGGGTGGAATGGACATTCCCTGGAACTGTACATTCTCTCAATGATAAAATTTAAGTATTTCGTATTCACTTACAATATTATGTCCCGTTTTAGCTCTTCGTCCGAATGTGTAATCCATGGCTGTGGTAGGTTTTGGAGCTTCATCTCTGTAAAGTACATAAACAAGACAAAATATGTAAAATTATGTGTGTGGTTTCATGAAACATTTGACAAAAAAAATGTCGCATTATTCACTGAGAACAACTACTTACCGATCAAGAAATCTTAGAATGATAGAGGTTTTCCCCTGAGAAATAAAATAATTTTAAAATTAATTTCATCAACTTATATTGAAAATATGCACAAACTAAGGTTACCATAATAACTTTGGCAGTGCTTTTGCTGAAGTAGCATGGCCAAAGACAATAACTGCTACTGTTGTTTTCCACAAAGACATTCTTAGTGCTTGCCACATAATCCATTCCTCCACCATGTGGAGGGGGAAAATATTGTGTGACAGGCACTAGTTTTAAGAATGCCTGTGAAGAAGTTGCTACACGGTAGAGGTTCCAAAAATCTCATCATGTGATTATATTATTGCTAAATGTCTCACTGTTAGGAAAGAAATTTGTTTACAGGAAATAATCTTATCTTATGCTGTCTGTGTAGTACCTGCCAGTTATGTGTATGACCTCAAAAATAACGTCTTTCAAGTCTTATTAATTTATGTGGAAATAGCTGGCAAGTTATTTATTTCATACACTTACTGAGTTTTTACTGCCAAGGAAAAAAATGCTGGATTCATCACTGCTGGAAAACTGTGATTCATCCTGTTGATCTAAAATAACCAAGCTGTTATTCTGAGTGGTGGAGATAGGACCTTGTATACCTTCATAGCCAGTTCTGAGGAAAAGAGTGGAGATGGTGGGGGGACAGAGTAACATATTTAAGAATTGGAAAAACTTCTGCCCTTTGAGCCCTATTCATCACTTGAGGAACTATAACGAGACTGAAACCAATGCCCAACTCCAATCTGTATCTTCTCCTTAAAGTTCTAACTATTTTATATGTTACAAGTTAGGAGAATTTCTATAAACAACTCAGCTGATCCCTGGTGATCATTTCCTGTTTTCTCATGGCCTGTATGCTTAATATGGTAAGGAGAAGTTAGATGGTGATCACTATTGGGACATAGTTAAAACAACAGCTGTGGTTATTATGGCTATAAAACATTGAAAAAGCAATGAGATGTTGTTGCTACACTTACATGTATCCACTTAACTTTCCACAGTAAAATTGTCAAAGAATCTAGTTTCAGAAAAGTACCTTGGTTTGAAGGATACTCCACTCTATCTCGTTCTTCAACTGCCAAGTCCCAGATGGTCTTTTCTGACCTGTCATTAAAACATGAGTCAGGGAAGATGTTTGTTAGAATAGTGTTTCTTACCAAGAGTAAAGCTTTCTAGCCCTACAAAACAAACTGAGATGGCTTTACACCAAAAATCACTGAAGACTTCAGTTTTTGACCAATAAAATTTACACTTTTTTACACCAAAAACAGTATTAGCAAGATGTTGTCTAAGTCCCCAGGGGAGGGGGGTACTTGGGTCAATTTTTGCTGGGTATATGTTGTTGGCCTCTCAGAATCCTAAAACCCCATCACAGTCTATTCTGTGACCTAGAATAATATGTCCCATTACAGTCAATTTTGGGAAAATGTACATTTGTTGAAGTTTGGAATCTAATGTTATTTTAAAACAAATGTTAAATATTAAAACAAAAGCACTAAATACAGAGCCATTTTTATCATTTTGGGATGGCTCCAGTAATTTTATTGCGGCAAGCCATTAAAGTCAATCCAGTATCACATCCCTGTTAAACTACTTAGCAGGAAGTACCCCCACCCCTCACCCCAGGGGTCATTCTTGGAATCAAAATTAATGTAAAGTTAGGAGCAGCTTTAGAAAACAGAGCCACTTAAGTGTTCCATAGAACAGTGCAAATTACAATGGAAATAGTTTGTCATTCATTGGCAAGGAAATAACTGGCCTTGTATTCTGTAAGTTTCAAGTTTCAAGTTCTAGTTTCAAGTTTCAAGTTTATTAAGTCTTCCAAAAAATTACTTACAATGAACACCGCCTGCAAATAGCGAACTAATCTAGGCAGGCGGTTGTTAAGGACATACAAACACGAATTACTAGTTGAAGGTGTTAAAAAAGTCGAGGTTGAATACATTATTTGTAAAGAGAGGAAAGACTGTAAGACTTACAGCAGCAAGATTTCTACACAGCCCCATGCATTAATTATACATGCATTTTGTGACTCAAACTCTACTCATTTTAGGAACAGGGTTAATATGACAGTGCATGTATAATAATTAATGTATGGGGCTGTGCGAAAATCTTTCTCTTACTGCTTGGACCAAAGCTCGTTAAAGGTTGGTTGGAAGATTAGGTCTGTATTCTGAAAAACTGAGTCAGACAGTGACAAGTAAAGGTGACACCTGTTAACTAACACCCAAAAAGCTACATAGAACACATATTTTAATTTCTTGATAGACAACAACCCACCCAAAATTAAGCTCACACTCGTTTCCAAAGCAACCCAGACGCCATTTTCCCATTTTTAATACCATTTCAGAAGTAACTATAAACGTCTTCTAAAACTCCTTCCCCTTACCTCTTGTCGCTCATTATCAAGTTGACAATGTCGCCTAACTAAAACCAACTTATACCGTGTTATTTATGGCTAAAAACATCATTCCTGTCATCTCCATGTTGTTTACACCGTGCAATTTCTGGGCCCTTAGTAATCCTGTCATCTGCCAGCGGATTTCAATTTATGGTTCCCAGTTTCTTTAGAGCATAATTGTAACGCCTGACTGGAATCAGCCATGGCGTATCACCCAGAAGTAATCGACGAGGTTTCGGCTCTAAAATCTATCTTTTGTAACCCTGGAGAATTTAATTTACTGAGTCCATCTTCTCTTGAGACTCTAGAAGAAGCACGAGGTCCTATTTCCTTTAAGATCGCTGTCAATTGTTCCACTGACGTGGCATCGTTGGCCGGGGAAGACCAAAACACGGACAGTTTTGTTGTGGAAATATCGGTTACGCTTCGACATAGTTACCCTAAGACCTTGCCTGAAATATCGCTATCGTGTACCAAAATGACCAAGAAAACTTTACTTTCGCTGCGAGATAAGCTGATTGAGTATGCAGCATCTAATTCTAACCCCACGATTATGGACTTGACATTATGGCTTCAAGAAAATGCTGGATTGTTTCAGGATAAACCTACCCTGAACAATACAAAAAATAACATCACGCCTGATTACACTGTGCTTTTACTTAAGCTGGACCACATAAGGAACAGAAGTCGCTATATAAAAACTATGACTCGCTGGACGGAGGAACTAAAACTGAGCGGAAGGATTCTCTTTGTCGGGCATTTGATCTTCATTCTGTTAACTGGAGTGGCTGAGGATATCAAAGAATATTTAAGAAGACATAAATCTTGCAACATTGATGTGGATTCGTCTGGGAAGCCTTGTAAGAAAGAATGATGACTGTTCTAGCACAAGAACAAGCTCCTGCAAATTTGAGGTGAACGGACAGTGAACTCCACAAAATTAACGTTTGTTCTTCTCATATGCAAGTCGAGGTGAACTCTCGTACATTTATTGGCCCAAGAGCTCGATGTCCAACTATTTTGTGCACCCTCGTTCTCCAGACAGTGAATAGGGATGTTGAAAACCAGATCCAATAAACAGCTGGAAATGAAGCCAACCTTGGCTCAGCCTTATGCCCAGAACACAAACTCACATAAAGGAAACGAGAGTAAATCACTAGGTTCTTGATTCGAGAAGATGCGTTTTTCAGAAAGGGCAGGGGTAGCCTAGATGACCAAAACTTCCACTCTTTTCGATCAAGTGTTCTGAGAAAAGTACATTATCTGACACCAGAAAGAACCCCCCCCCCCCTACCCTGCTCTTTTCTTCAGGGCAAAGTGACCTACAGGGTCATGTATACTCACATACCAGTAGCATATACCCATCCCAATTATTGCCAGAAAGTATCACACAGTTATTTGCTGATTTTTTTTTTTTTCAGAACTTGTGACTTCCATGAAGTGGAATGCAAATCATCTAAGGAACTCGAAGAGCACTTTGCAGAAATGGAACTTGAATATCTCTTCAAGGAACACATCAAGTCGCTGATCTCCTAACAATGATGATCTGGCAAAAGTTCATCTTTCCTGATATGTTTTGTGGTTTTTCAGTGTGATCATAGTTTACTAAAGACATCCTTGTCTTCTCAGAAGCAGGCATTTGGGTCAGGATCCTTTGTCTGCCAACATCCCTGGTTTTAAGGTTAATGCTAGGATTTGCATAATTTTCAAAATAACATTTTCCAGATATAATTAATGTCTTGCAGTCCTTGATTCCTTATTTGTTTGCCTTTAGGCCTGCCCTAACTGTACCTCCATCATGTGGAATGAAAAATTTGATCTCCAGTAAATGCTGCCTCATCACACATCTGGAATGTGAGGTTCAGTTACTCTAGAATGAGAATTGGCCAAACAAAATAAACATAGGCACAAGAAAAATTTTAAAAAAGTTATTTGTATTTTAGGCTAAAAAGCAGTAAATTCTCTTAATCCAACTGCATACACTTTTCTGCTCATTTTGAAATTATAGATGATATATCAACATAGTATAAATAGAAAATTAGAAATGTGAAAGAATAAAAAAAATAGAATGTGTAATATATATTTTCTCCAAGTACAGAATATACATGAAAAAAGTTATAATTGGTGTGCTTAGACAATCCTGATTTTAGAACCAGGAGTGTTGGTAAGTTGCGATTAGCAGGGTGAGAACACTGATTTTTTTATAATCAGAGTAAAAGCTGTTTTAACATTCAAGGATGGCCGCATTTCTTATATCTCAGTGTTGCACATTACTTTCAAAGGGGGTAAGCAAGATTTCTAAAAGGCAAATGGGTTTTAATCATTCAGTGTTTCAGGTCAGGAAACTAGCTGTCTTAGGTTTCTGTATGATGGGCAGAACCAGAATCACTACTTTTGGAGTTGATGTTAACAAAACTGGAGTTCACATAGAAGTGAATTCACAGATAAAGGATTAATGTGATTATTCCTTCAGGAGATCATCGGAATCCAAGGAACTTAGGGATGAGTTTGAGATACTTCCAATGCCATTTCTTGTGGACACTCCTGTAAAGGAACCACCATAACACTTTCAATAAAAAGATCACAATGATTTACAACTGTACAAGTTCAACATAACCATTTTGTTGAAGGGTTTAACACAATCACCCTTTAACCAGCTGTCCCTTTTCAAAGCACAAAAAAGACAGGCTGTAGCTTTTATTCAAACAAGTACTTTTAATTTGGTAACAGGTGGATACTCATAAAGCAAATTAATGGGAGGAAGAAAGGCCATGTGATTTAGGGTGCTGGGTTTCAATGCAGTCACCTGGGTTCAAATCTCGCTCTGACCACTAGCTGGTGGCATTCTGGGTACTCCCTGGTTCCTTTCCTCAGACATCTATGGCCCTCATGGGCCATGTGCAATTTTTTTTTAATTTCTAAATAAAAAAAATAGTCCTATTTTTCTTATTTTTTATTTTTATTTTGTTTTTATTGTTTGTTTTTTTGCAAGAAAATTTTAAAAACTACATAGATTAAAAAAAAAGAAGAAACTGAAAACTAAAAGAAAAAAAATCAGGAAAGATATAAAAACTCTATGGCCCTAATGGGCCACCACAGACATCCTTCTAAACAGCCAATTGGTTTGCCTCCAACCAGTTGAGATTCTTATCATGTTATGTTTATTTTACTGTTTTTTTTTTATGTCTTTGCTCAGCCCCACTTGCCTTTATATGCTATAAGTACTGCTGAGAGTAAATACAGTTCATTTATTTTTTAAATACCTCTGTGAGATCTGTCCAGTTGCATGGAGGTAAGTTCTGTGTCACTGGCACTGCTTACATCTAGTGTTGTCAGACTCAAATCAGTATCACTACTGCTGGATAAAACAAGATCGTCTGTAGTTGTTTTATACTTGGATTTTGTACTTTTCCTTCTTGTTCTTGTGTCTCCATTAGTTATTCTTGTCGCCTTGAATGGGCGTGGATGTGGTTGTCTTAAAGAAGAGTTGTTACTGCCTAATGAGGAATAAATTGACAAAGATATTCTGTAATACATTTCTTTTTCCTTTAAACAAAGGCTAGCGGATCTCATTTATATTTATTTTTCCTGGCCTGCCTCGATTCGCTTGCACTACCAGCGATGTCAGGTCTGTTTTTACTGCATTCCGTGCAAAAATATAATAAAGTTGTCTTGTCTTTGTCTTGTCTTGTCTATAACAGTTGAATCATCACTTGTAGACCACACTCACAGAAACTGATGGGCTCCAAGAGAATTTGGGTTTACATCAAGATAATAACCTCTGGCTGATAAGTTTCTGTATTCTCATCACCTGTCTGCTGGAGAATGTATTGATATTATAAGGAGAAGTTACATACTGATCACTTCTGTTCTCCTCCTCCCTTCCATATGTAACCAGCAGGAAACCTTTTTTTGACAACACTACTTATGATATCACTACTACTTACTTGAGACTGTTGAATGCCTGATACTGGTCTGTATCTCTGACTCTAACTCAGAACACTGATTACTTAGTTTGTTTACAAGATGCCTGCAAACAGATTTAAAAATTCTATCACACAAGACCACAATTACATTGCAAAATACCAGTATGGTTGTGTCAAGTGAATTGATAGGGTGAATGACCCAATGCAAGGAGGTTCACAAGCTGTCCAAGCCTGAAATTTATTCAGGCTTTCCATTTGAAAATAGTTGCATGGTACAACTGTGAAGAATTATTTATGTCACTGAATTTAAATGTTCCCTCTTTAATTTTAAAACATGATATGATCACACAATTGCTCACATCTTCATGCCTATTTTTATGGTTTACTCGTTCAAATTTGTGACATAGGGGTGAGGCCTACACATTTCTCACCACATGTACCCTGTCAACGTATGGTTACTCTGGATTTAAAGAAGCTGGGTCACAAGCTGAAAGCTGAAAATGATCTTTTAAGTACCAGTTTCAGTTACCAAAACTATAAATCAGCCTCTTTGGCCATCGATCACCACAAAGTAGCCCTATTAAGGACACTTCACTCATATCACTAACTTGAGTTGCCGTATTTCATATGAGTCTGATTCCCTTTCATCAACAATACTGCTTAAGCTCCTGGACTGTGAGCGCTGATTCTCTGACAATGATGACAAAACCTAAAGGGAAGGATATAAGACAAGCTAATTACAACACTAAATGATGATTTGTGTTGTATTCTGTAAGCTATGATTATGTAATTCAGGAAGTACAGTATGACACCAACGAGTCGAAAAGGGTAAAATAAGAACAACATGAAATGGAGTCACAGTCTTACTCTCAGAGACAACAAATGGCTGACAATAATGACGATAACGATAAACAAATGGAAATGGTATTGATAACAATAATAGCTGTTGTAAGATGGCTATGGTCATGACAATGAGAGTGATAATGCTGGTGGTTAGAGCTGTTATAAAGACCCTTATCAAAGCAATTACAGTTTGATACCCATGATGGAACTTTCACAACCAATAACTAGCAGCTCTTCATTTAAGGGCCATTGAAATAAGTAGCTTTTGCGAGGGTCTATGTTACTTCATAATAACCTTGATGATGTGTGTATTTTTTGGCAGTTTAGGTTCATGTTACTATGAGGAAACAAAATAATTTGCTTCAGGGGAAAAGCTCAATGACAAGTATTTACTCTAGTGATAATAATGACAACAACAACAACGCAGATGATAATGATGATAGTGATGATGAGAACAGTAATGACACTACATCATAAATAGCTTAAAAGTTTTTAATTTCTATTAATTGAAAAATCAAAATTCCTCACTCTATCTAGCCTCTCCTGTTTCCGTAGTACATCTCTTGAGTCGCCAAGGTTAGTGTGAAGTTCAATTTCCATTTTGCCTACATGTAATTAATGAGAATGTTCATGTAAGTATTAAGTTTCAAGATATGAACATGAAGTCAGAGTACAAAATTTAATGTTAAGTTCTGAGTCCGGGAGTGACACCCATTACTCCAATACAAAAGTCAGATTATTTTAGATATTACCGGTAATCTGGAGGGACAAGAAATAAATATTGAATAAATAAATAAATACTTAACTGACCACTCCCCATGAGGGACAAAAAATACAAATGAACACAACAGAGTTAAAAATCCAATTGGCAGAGGGTACTGAGGTTAGTTGGCTATTTACAAGAGCAGCTGAGGAGTTGAACTAGGGACTACCAAGAAGTACCAGTAGGTAATCAAAATTAGTGGGATTGGAACCCCAGGCATCTAAGATCTCTAGTTTGATGCCCTAACCACTCAGCCACCCTCCTACCCAATATATTGAAGGGCTGAGAGGATAATGATAATGACAACGATGATAATAATTCTGTATATTCAATTAGCACTTTACAATCTAACAGAGCATGTTAAATTAGATTAAGTCGATTTGAATTTTCTACGCAAGCTGCGAACAAACTCCAGGGTTATGTTACATGAATGAAATGTAGCAGGTTATCACTTCAAATCTTCAGTTAATAATAATAAATATTACAAACAGTCCGATTTTAACTCACTCAGCCTTGTCTTCAGGTACTCTATATCTCTTTGCAGTGACTCTGTTTCGTCCTGTATAATTCTCCTCCTGCCAAAGTTAGACCAAAATAGGGTTTTCAATAACTTTTGAAGTAGCTGTCTGAGCTAACCAAGTAGGTGGTGACCTGATGAATTTTTTTAATCATTTGAGTGAAAATCTGGACAAAGAAGGCTGTGATGAGAGATAAATAATAACCCTTTGAGGGATGTGTCATAAGTTGCATTCAACGACATGTGAAGTCTCTTTTTAAGAACAACTAAAACTAGAAGTTTATGAGAGATAAGACCCAATTCTTTTTTCAGGTTCATGTACGTGCTGGTAAAGTGTCTCATCAAGCTCTGATTTGGGAAATTAATCTTATGTAAACAGCTTCATGCTTTGATGGCAAACAATCCTACAAAATATTCTGTAACAACAAGATCTACCAAGATCTACAATGTAACTTACGCTTCATTAATGACTCCAGGATCACTGCGATTGAAGTTTTCACTTGCACTCTGCGTCAGCTTTGTCTGACTTTGCAAAAATTCCAGCTGACTGTACACATCACGCTTGAACTATTGCATGAAATACAGACAAGAAAACAATGTAACACACATAGGCCTTCAAAATAACATAATAATTATTATGACACAGGCAGCAATTTTAACAATTAAAAAAAACCGTTTCTTTATTTTTGGATAAATTTTCTGGCAGCTTTTCAGGTTGGCAATGATTTATTATAAATTGAAGTTAAGGCCAGCATGTGCCAATATATATATACTAACTACTCCAAGTGTAACTTCTCTCACATTTTCATGGTTTCATGGGCCATTAATAATAATTAATGGCCCATCAAAGTGAAGTGAAGCTTTTGCAAACAACTTATCTACAAACTTTATTAAGTAGTATCAGGATACACTATAAGATGAAACAAACTGCACACTATTCCTTTTTCATTTAACGCAGACATAAATTATTTTCTTTAGCACTCAAAGCAAAGACCTTTGTGTTATTGTTAATATAATTTATCACTATAACCCTCGACATCAACATGTATATTCTCTTAACTGGTCTTCTAATTTTTCTTATGCTACAAGTTCAGAGAATTTGGTTAAACATCAAGACACTTCATGTTTGATGATCATTTCCTTTATTCTCATAACCTGTGTGTTACCTGAAATGGTGATTGCTGTAAGGAGAAAGTAATCTCTGGTCACTGTTAGGGCTAAAGGGTTATTATACTATGTATACAAACATGCTAACCTGCTCTAGCTTACGTTCAGTTTCAATGTCAACTCCTCTTTCTCTCAGCCTTTCATTCAGCCTGTTTATTTGCTCTGAAATCAGATGAAGAATATATAAGCTGTCATTTGAGCCATGTGCTGCACTGAGTCGAAGAGCATTCTTCTCAGTATTCATGCTTTCATGATTGTGTGTTTCAGGAAATATTGATACCTCGTGGAAGGTTCATTATGCTCTGAGCCCCTCCCCACCCCATGAGTTCATTGTCATACTTTTGTTTCAAATTTTTGCCCCCTACAGCTTCACCCCTCCCCTTCTGGGTATTCCCATCCCAAAGACCTTTCCAGGGTTGAGTAGGGACATTTGTGGACGTTCAAACTTTGATGCCTTACAATAATTTAAACAAGTACTAAAAGATACAACAAACACTGATTGTAATGAAAGGGGAAATAATTTTGCTAGTAGAAAGTAACCTTTCATCTTGTTTATCTCTGCAGCTTGTGTTTCCCTTTCTTTCTCAAGACCCATGACGGTGTTACTTAAACGGCTTACTAACTGTAATGAATGAACAAATGCAGTAGAACCTCATTAATTCTACTGCTAATGAGTCATTACATTTGGCCCCATTAAAATTACAGCAATAGGGTTTGCAATGCACCCTACAAAAGGAACAGGATACAAGGGGAAAACAATGTGATTTTTGAAGTATCCTATTGAAAGTTTGCTTATTTGAGCCTAGTCTTAAGTCTTTTCAAAAGCACTGAGGTTTATCTTTTGCTATTTGAGATTGCACTCTATTTATTTTCTCACACTTATGAACTGCCCTGGTAAGAATCCTGCAAGCCGTGTATATAGATTTATAGAATGGTAGACAGGTAGATGGAACAATGTTCACTGACACCCAAAGTCCAAGCTTCTTAAGTAAGACCCAGGGCTGTGCTCTAGTGGAACCTGGTCGCCCCTGACAACTTATGTTTGCCTTTAGATGACCAGGAAATATTAGTTTTTGCACTAAACTTATATGCTGGGCACCCTTGATTTCAAAGGTTTAGAGATCTTGTATGCCCAACTACTTTTCTTTATAAGAACACTGAGCCTTGAGACCCCTGAATGAACAATAGGCATTTCTTACCTCGGCCTGCTCCTCAACTCTCTCAAACAAAGCATTCACAAGAGCAGGTGACGCCTGACTGGATGAAACACTAGTTGCCATGCCAACAGTTTTTACAGGGATCTGTTTATCCCATGTCACAGCTGATGGTCTGGATGTCTGGGATCTAAGATTCCCTGGTGTAAAGGCTGGACTCAATGAACCTGTTATTAATGACATGTGATTAAATCGTATTTGGAGTGTAAGTATCCCAAACAGTAGGAGCCTAACCTAGTTTCCTTTGCTTGAAGAAACTAGTTATTGTGAGTATCACTTGATAGGATTCAAGGCCTTCACAAGGTTACTGCCTAATAGCAAGTGTCCATTTTTACACCAGGCATGCCACTGTAGAAGATAAACTGAATTAGAATATGTGTCAAAATGTGGTAAGAACAAACAAGTATGCTACAAGCCACAGGCCAGTACTGTGACTGGTGTTCTCAACACTTTTTCACGTCCTCTATGTATTATCAGTCAGAGTACACATTTGCTGCCAAATCAGGCCTGCTACCAAATGGAATCTTTTTGTTTACATATTATTACTTTAGCTCATTTTTGGTCAAACTTCTCTTGACTAATCAAACCCCAAGGATTGATGCCTTTCTTGGAATACACTATGCTCTTGTGTATGCCAATTTATACAAATATATATCAACAAAGTACAGCTGTAGATTTGGAAAACTTCAGCTGAAGTTTAATATTTAACTGTTTTAAGAGAATATTGATTAAAAAAGGATTAAAGAACAACCTACTTAAGGAAATTTTGAATTGACCTAAATTTAGTTTACCGAAATTAATCTTATGTCCACACAAAGATCTTTAAGAAACTTTAATACATACCGTGCATGTTGACCAATTTTTCAAATTTCAAGAGTCCTCACACATTGCAACAAAAGTATCGAGTACTCGCAACGGCTAGAGTCTTTTTTTTGCAGCTGTGCATCTTAATTAATTACAGCGTAACGACCTTGGAGTTTTGTTTATTAGCGGCCAATTGAAAACGCCAAACACTCACCTCCATAATGGTTTCCACTTGAACGCTCGAAGCCTTTTGTTTTGTTAGATGAACCCAAACGGTCCTACAGTAAACAAACCAATGTATTGTGAGCCATTCTAACCATTTGCGATATCGAGAAGGTACAAAAACACAAGGCAACGAATTTTCAAGACACGATGACAAAGATAAAGATTTTATACTGAAAATTTCAAAGTGAAACGTTGAGGTAATTAAGACTTGGGCGAACAGCAGCGGCCATTGTAAGTTTGCGTTACTGTGAAGGAATGTGTGACCAGTCAGCTCAAGATAAAGATCTACTTACCCGAACTCTAGCCAAATTGGTCTCTGTTTCACGTACAATTGAAGAAAATTTGTTTTCCCATTCCATAACCAAGTGATCAGTTGAAAACCACAACAGAAAGTCGGACCAACTTTAACAGCGTACCATGCTCATTTCCTGTGAATCTCTCTTGGGACTCAGGGACCCTGGGAACCAGAGAGGGTTTTCCACGTCACGTGAACGTTGGACGCCACGGCCATGTTTACATTACATTTTTATTGTGGGGTTCTGCAAACTTGTGTTTGTCTTAAACTATCTTTAGGCACTTCCAGTTGGAACCAACCTCGGACACTGTATTGAAATCATCGTTGAAATTTTGCAGAAAATGCGTTAATTCTTCATTAGCTTCCGGCTTGGGCGTGGAACCTCAGCTAATCGAAATCTGGTACACCCAAGGATAAACAAGATTTATCAGGATTTATCAACTGCCAAGCCCGTCTTAAGTTACTTATGAAAGCAACAGCTACTCATTTACTTCAATATCAAGACGTGATCTAAAAGATAGCATGGCTTCCAATGTTGTAATTGAAGATACTCTTATGAAACTGGATAAACTACACAGTGTTGACTGTGAAAATGAGGAGGTTCAACTTGTAAAAACCAAAGTAGAGACTATTGTTGAGTGTCTGTCGAGGAAGATAGCTGAACTGAATCCCATCCTTTCGAATACTGTTGTTCAATGTGGCAGCTTTTATCACAATAGCAAAATAACAGCTCCAGATGAATATGATTACATTTTGATTTTGAACAAATTCTCCCAACCAAGCATTTGCAGTTGCAAGCCTTTTCCTGATTCAGACTATTCACATTTGGTCTCTTTAGAGATCGACCACAAGAGACTGGATTGGTTACCTATCAGTGTTAGTGAAATGGATGACGACTCAACAAATCTACAAGAAGTACTTCAAGCAACCCTTGAAAGTGATTACCGAAATGCCATCTGTAGTTGCCTAGCAACCTTAGTTTTACCAGAGGGAATATCATTTGCAACATCTCAAAAGGCAGCCAGAGTAACTATTGGTGACAAAACATTCCTCAGAAGTGTGAAATTCTCAGGGCCAGCTATAACACTCTTGCTCAAGTGGAAAGGGGTGCATTACCCTAATTTAAACATATCTGTTGATATGACCTATGTCATTCAAGTTGACGGCTTACCACCATTTTGTAATCTTGATCAGCGTTTACCCAGTCAACATCCATTAATCAAATCTAAGCTTTGTGATGGAGCCAATCACCTTCTGTTGTACACACGCATGCTAGACAACACATGGAGAGTGACTTTTACTAGCCTAGAAAACAAGATTATGCATCTTTGGTTTAAGGAGAATGCCTGTAGCAACATTTGTTACCGTCTACTGAAAATAATCTGCAACCTCCTCATGCCAGTTGACCAGGTTGGAGAGACAATTTTGAAAACGTATGTCATGAAAACTCTCTTTCTTTATGAATCTGAGCAATATCCAGAAGCAAGGTTTTGGACCAAAGAACAGCTGCCAACTCGTGTTCTCTCCATCTTTAAAAAGCTTCTGCTTGCATTGCAAAACAGATTCCTTTCGTACTATTTTAACCAGACTCAGAATGTGTTATCACACCCTTTAGACTCTGAGCCTAATGCTGAAAATTCAGATGAAGATAACCAGTTCATTGCCAAAGTGTATGCATCTACATATCAGGTCACTAAAGACATAATTTGTGCATTAGAGAGCAGTTTTACCAATGATCAGGCTCTGCAAGTTTGGTTGGAACCAAAGGTAAGAATTGTAATAATGGATCCTGATATTCCAGACCCTATGGAGAGTTAAGATTCTGATCTCGACAAGGAGTGCAAAGAAATATAATTCCTGGACTGAGGTACCATGGAATTACCACAATGCAATGCTAGCTGAAGGTATTGCTGTTACAAGGTATAGGAGAATGTGGGAATTCTAAAAGGGCCTCATTTCCCCGCTAAAATAAACAGTGAATAAAGGAGACACTCAATGTTTCATTCAAAGGCAACCTTGATTTCTTTTCTATACATGGAAAAAATACATCGTGAACGTTATCTCTCTACCATTCAGGGTTGTCAAAAAGCACCGGTGACCGGCGATATCGCCGGCTACGATTCGTTGGTAAAAAGAGAAAATATAGGGCAAAAAAATGCCGTTGTTACCCCCTCCGTGCCATGTACTTTCCAAGATTCTCCTTCTGCTTAAAATCTTTTTGACAACCCTGCCATTGCTACAGTGCTGCACCTCATCTGTTAACTGCTTGTTCTGTTTGAATATTCTGTAGAATCTCTTATTTTGTTCAATTTAGGTGCGTATTGTTACTGTTAGGAAGCTGTTTTAACATTGCCAAACAAATGTATCTAATGTACAGACGTGAAGTTAAAATCAATGGTGTCGATGATGTCTGAGTCAACACGGAATTTATTCGTCACGATGCTTACCTGACCCCCGTGGGTAAAACGTTCTATCAGTGTGTTCGAATTTTAAAGCATTTCTTTCTTTCTTGGCACAACCAATTAAAAATCATATCAGAATGATTTTCTTTTGAGCGTTGTAGAACTGAAAGCAAAGCAAACTTCATGCACTTTTACTAATCACAACAGTCGCAAAGAGCGGAATGAACCAATAAGAATACGAAGGCGGGCGGAATTACATGCAGCCGGCGCCAAGCGCGGGAAAATCTTTGCGGACGAGTTACGATTGCTTCTGGTTTTGTTTCTTATTGGAATGTTCAAAGAAATTTTGCTAAAACTGTTTAAACAACACTTAGTTTAAGGTAATGTTTCTTGGACAATTTTGTCCAAGGGGAAAAGCGCAATGAGGCTAACCCTATGTGAAGGATCAACCCAACAGCCAGACCACAGCACCGGGAAATGTTTCCCGTACTCTTTCCGATTACTGTACAGTATGGGACTCAGTTCTCGGCCACAAAAAACGTAAACTTGTATTTCTTACCTTGGAATAGCCGTAAGGGCTTGAAACTTCACACACAACTAGCTTCAGCATTCAGTTTACACATGTAAAGCTATCGACTGCTCAACGCTGTTTTCAGCCGAGTAATAACGAAAATGGAGGCTTCGTTCGCGGGCCCAGTTATTAGCCACAAAAGAGTACGCGCTATTCCTCAGAATAAACAACGCGTTATTACCATTTTTTGTTGTTAAATCACTTATAAGGGTTGTGTTTGATATTTCGATCACAAATTATCCTTAAAGAGCTTTGTTTCATGTTAGAAAAGGAAGTTTTTTTTTGCACACCTAGTCTTACTCTTAAGTGCAGTCAAGCGAGTCTTTTTAGTGTTGACGGCGAACAGGGTGGCCGAGAATAGGCGAATACGCAAAAGTACCAAGGAAATATTGAGCAGTGGATTTAGGTCACTTGCAAAAGTTTACATTTAACAGATAGCTTTATCACTCTACGTTCTTTATGCCAAGAATTGGCTCATTTGGGCCTTCTATACAGATAAAGTATAACTGTATTAAACCATGTAATTCGAGTAGCCGTAAACAAACACGTTCCGGGGAAACCAAATTCACCTACCTTCGCGTCACCTCGACGTGCTCACAGTATAAAGTAGCTGTAAATTCAAAATTTGGCAAAATGAAAGACAAAGAATCAAGCTACCTTTGGAAACAATTGCTTTTCATTCAGATTCATTAGTGGCGCGAAAAATAAACGTTGAACAAAAAGTGGCCGAGAACTGGGCTTCATACTGTATGGGTTCTTTTGCGTCCCACAAAGTTATCATGAACAAGAGTTTTGAAACGGGACCTATGGTTTATTCGAGTAGACTAGATAGTCTTTATCATCAGCACATGCCATTACAAAGGCAGCGCTTTCTCCAAATTATTTTAAGTGATCCACCCTGTGTTTTGGTCTGGCCGGGGTTTGAGCCTCTCGCAAGGGAGTCCGGTACTTTACCAACTGAGCCAACCGGTTGGCGGTTCTTAAGGCCCTGGCAAACGAGGACATATTGTTGCGGATACATTGTTGTTCATGATGCTTTTTGGACCCGCAAACGCGCGGGAAACAAAATGAATGTTCTATTTCCATGCTGCGCAAACGGGGAAACATTTGTGTCGGCAACAATCTGTCCGCAACAATGTGTTCTCGTCGAGTCAAGTCGGAAACGTTTACTTCGATTTCAAGTATAGAAAATGTGCTTGACTTGAAATATTCCTAATTTTACTTTTTCAGTGGTGTGAAGGCTACCAATTACTTTGGGCTTAAGGACGAAGTTTGTATTAGAAACAAAACTGTGCATTTTTTGGTGTTCAGTCCGAGAGAGCGCGCGTTCAAAGCAAAGACTTTTCGTTTGGTAGCAGAACAAACGGTCATTTTCAGTGGTGAAAATCCAGAGCTCTGCAGAATTGATTAATTGGGTGCTAAAGTTGAGTTCGAACAACACGCTAAGCATTTGACAGTAACAGCGCGGTTCATTTCAACTTTCACTGAAATTCTTCAAGCGTTAACGGTGCCGCATCATTACAGTATATGCATATGCCATTGCAGTCAGCGGGAGTCTCATTTAGGCAAGGGTTCAAATAAGCTGCTGATGTATATGTGGTGAATTAACCCTTTAAATCGCTACATCAAAATGTAAATTGTTATTTGTGGTCCCCTACACAATTGCTATGGAACGAATCTGTCCTTAATTCTCGTCATAAACTGAATTCGATGCGGATCACTCCAAGGCTTTTGGGGCTTAAAGGTATGAAAACGGATACGTTACCTGTCAGTCCCTTGCGTTTATCGATGAAGAGAAGACTCTGTTGGTGAATTTCAGTTGCAATGGCCTCGCGCAGGTTCTATAAGAAAACAAAAACAAGCTTTCAAAAAAAAAAAAAAAGAGAAAAAAAACTCAGCCGGTAACGGTACCTCCGTGTTTGGAGCGCTGTACCCTGACGATTAACCCCGAGATTTCGGCCCGGGGATCGCTTATACCAACTGAGCCCAGCACCTCGCACACCCGAGTGAATATTCTGTCATCCCATGACAGCCAGTGAGGGAGAGATGTGTCGGCCCCTAAACCATTCGTGACAATCCCACTTCAAACGCGCAGCAAAGTACCGGTCCTACATATCAAACTATGGATGAAAAAATTTTATTTAAACATTATGTGATTTTTGTCAATTTGTCATCCATGTGGTGCGCATTTACTACGTGCGCATGCGTATTGCCATTTTAACTATTCTAAACGGAATAGAGAAGCTGATGCATGCTCATGCATAGTTAATAGGCAATTTTGGCGTGTTTTGCTTTGAAAGTAATGCGGTGGGTACAATATTTAGCCAGTAGGACTGGATGACTCGACGCACATGCAAAATATAGATGAAATAAGAATTGGCGGACTTGCATGCCGACTTTACCAAGGGAGTTACCCAGAACTCATCTCGTGCGTCAACACGGAAATTTTGGACGAGCGACACAAGCTGCCGTAAAATAGCTTATGTTCGGTCTGCTGAAAGAGTAAATAAGTAAATGGGGAAGAGAAACAAAGACCTTGAACAGAGCTGTGCTGGAAATACAGGCCACGGGCCCTAGGAGACTATTGTGCATTGGAAACGTCAATACAAAAGTGGGTCTTTTTGGTGTTGTCCGAGGGCGCGTGATCAAAGCAAAGAATTTTCGTTTGGTAGCAGAACAAACGGTCATTTTCAGTGGTGAAAATCGAGAGCTCTGCCGAATTGATTGGGTGCTAAAGTTAAGTTCGAACAACACGCTAATCATTTGCAATTTGACAGTAACAGCGCGGTTCATTTCAACTTTCACTGAAATTCTTCAAGCAGTAACGGTGCCGCATCATCACAGTATATGCATATGCCATTGCAGTCAGCGGGAGTCTCATTTAGGCAAGGGTTCAAATAAACTGCTGATGTTTATGTGGTGCATTAACCCTTTAAATCGCTACATCAAAATTTAAATTTTCATTTGCTGTTTCTTACACAATTGCTATAGAGTATGGGGAGAAGTTGTTAAAATATCAAGCAAATTAATCTTGTCTGATCCTGTCCTTAATTTTCGTGACCACAGTGTTTTATAAATATTACAAGGAGAAATTCGATGCTGATCACTCCTAGGGTTTAAAGGGTTGAAGGTATGAAAACGGATACGTTACCTGTTAGCCCCTAGCGATGTCCATGAAGGGAAGACTCTCTAGCTATGTGAAGATCAGTTGCAATGACCTCGCGCGGGTTCCATGAGAAAACACTAAAAAAAAAAAAACAGAAAAAAGAAAGAAAAAAGGCTGTCGACCAAGGAGGTTTAGAGCAAACATTTTTGGTTTTGTACTGTAGCAGGACAAACGCTCATTTTCAATGAAAGTCGGGGGCTTTAAACAACCAAGCAAACTCCGTGTCCTGCTAAGAGGGCTTAATGTATTTTTTTAACGATGAATCTTCGTTCTCGGCTTCTGAGAGTAGTTTCCGTGCAAGTTTCCTCTTCGCATCTCCACTTAGTTCTTTAGTTCGAAGTTAAGTACGCGACTATCAGGCATCTTACACCTAAAAGAAGAGAAAAATAAAGGGTGTTGCGATTTTCTGTCGATTGAGCGGTCTCATTCTTAATCCATACGGAGTGTTTTAGTGTCACAAGGTGTGCTGTGCTTTTGTCCGTTGATGTCCTTAATATTGTTTTAACATTTTGTTTTTGTCAGTGTTGACATCCGGGATATTTTCAGCAGTTTCGATGACTCGAGATGGGATAATATAAGTCTTGCCGGTAATCAGGCGCTTGAGCCAATCACAGTTCTCAATGGAGAAATCAGAAGTCGAAGCAGATACAAGTCATCCGTGCAATGCGCGGCTGGGGAAAAACGCGTGCGACTGGGACTTGTACGACTGGTTTGGATTTAGTTGATGAAGAGGATGAGTTCATTAACCGTACACAACTGGATATTAATTAGAATAAAGACGCACCAGAACAAGCAAAAACACTTAGTTCTTACCAGAAGTCTACTGCGCCAAGGCCAAACAGGCTGGTTTTTCCAACTATCTGTCTCAGCACCTCATTGCTTGCTCCTATTACCCATCCTGCCTTGCCGTCACGCAACAAGCGCTCCAAACCTGAAAAGTGTATGAATAAATAATAGTGAAATTTTCTTTGGGATTTACCTTGACGAGGGGAGGAAAGACAAGAGAAGTTTGATAGGAGAAAGACGAAGAGAAAATAAGAAGAGAATAACAGTGAAGAGGAGAGAGAAGATCTGAGAAGAGAGGAGGAAGGACAAAAGACCTTCAGTGATTTGAAAACCCAGGCAGACCCATCACAAACCACAGGTGAACCAACTACCATTAAGGGAAGAAATAGGTAACAAACTTACAGGATGACTAACAGTGTTAGCCCCAAAGCCTTCGAAGCACCACAGACATACCCAACTCTTTCTTGTAACCGACTCCTGCACAGGCGTGCATCATGTCATTTGTGACGGACAAATGTGACGTTAGCATCAGCTTTGATCTTGACTTGGAAACACCAATGATAAAACTGCCCTCGACTTAAAAGGAGTATAAGAGCAGTGGTCGTAAACTCGCTGTGGATTTGTAAAAGTGATTACTCACATAGGTACCGTCATTGGGTCTTTGTAAATCGACCAGTCGTTGTTGTTGGTCACGTGATCCATACCCTGTGACACAATGAAAAGCATCATTCGGGAGCAGTTTGTTTCCGTGATGGATTTTCCAAAGTAATCCTGAAAAAGAAACGAAGATATCTAAGACAGTTGGAGAGGGTTCAGAGAAATCTGGGCACTCTGTCCCTCTCTCTTTAGCCTTGTAACCATTCTTTTTTGTTTAGTCGTGGGGAAAAAGAAGATTGGTTGTGAGAGCGGGGCAACCTCGTGTTACCCGTTTTCTCTCGTCTCAATCGTTTAAGTCAGTGCTTTCGCTTGTCAGCCATAAAGAAAGAGTGTGTGGTTGGAAGGGTTTAGTTTCGGCAATGTTATCGCACCAGAATTGTACATAAGATGGAGTTGGTAAACCTCCAGAGAAACGCAAGTGTCTTGTACACCTACAGGAAGTGATGATTCCAATTTCCTGTCGCTATTACCTGTATGATATGATAGTCTGCTACTCGCAGCCCCATTTCCGCTTGCGCTGTTCTAATCACGTGCTTCTTGGCGATGTTGATAGCTTCCATGGATATTCCTTTCCAACCTTAATCCGAGCTGAAGAGTAGGAAGGATCGATGACTTCATAAGCAGCCAAAGGGAATTCACCTTTGTTCAAAGAAAACAAAGACAGATTCAACTCTCACTGTCAGTGATTAACAATTCAACTTTCGGTCGTGAATCATCTGTATATTATTGAAAACAATTAATTGCGGATTCAAACCCAAACTGTATCAGTGTGATAAAAACCGTAGACAAGATTCTAAGAATGTTCCAGCCCCTGGGTTGAAATTGTGAACCCTAATTTTCTTTGATAATGCCAACTCTGATTTCAACACAGTTTTATAATAATATAGTCTACCTTTCAAGAAAACGTAAACATGACGTGGTTGATTAATTCTCTAATATTAATCGATGTGGAAAGTTGCGAGCGCCTTTTATTCAGTTCACAAGTGTCACATTGGCCCGGGCAAGCGATTTGAGGGAAAAGTACAACTATTCGGCAGTCTGCCTTATTCTTACTAAATTTCGCCCACATTTTAAGTTCGTGAAAAGTTGGAAGTACTGATTCGCAAAAACAACAAAATTATTTCGTGAAAAAAAACTGAATTCTTCGCCAACCCGGAAGTCTTCATAACCGTAAAGGCCTGGGGAGGACGTTTAACACTTACGTTTTCCGTTTCAACAAAGCAACACATCGTACAGTTGACGTATTGTCACAAAAATATTAAAGGGTGTTTTAATTGAGAATGGAAGATTCCCAACCAATCTGTGAAACTGAACAAGCTTCGTTTTGTGTTGAGTTACTAAAGCGATTGAACACTCAGCGAGGACAAGGCCAGTTGTGCGACATCATTTTGGTGGCGAAACAAGGGAAGGAATTCAAGGCTCATAGAAATGTGCTTTCGGCGGCGAGTCCATTCTTTGCAAAGCTCCTTCACAGTGGGATGAGGGAAACGGAAGAAGGGGTTATTCGGTTGGAGGAGATTTCGGAGTCAATTCTCGAAGAAATTTTGGAGTTCGTCTACACAGGCCATGTCGAGATAGATGACGAAGGAAAAGCCAAGGATCTGATCATGGCTGCCGATTACTTACTTCTCTTATATTTGAAAACCATCGCGACGCGATATCTCGAGGAACGGCTCACTATCTTCAATTGTGTCTCGACATTTTATCTCGCTGAGAAATACCAATGTTACGAACTTGTCGCGAAAAGTAGGGCTTTGATTCTCGACAACTTCGCTTCCGTTTCAGGATTTGATGAATTCCTAAACTTGGAAGCCAAAGAGGTCGGTACTTGGATTTCAAGCGATGAAATTTGCGTTGCAGCTGAAGAAGATGTCTTGAAAATCATACAAAAGTGGATTGAACAAAATGAAATCGATCGAAAGGCGAAGTTTGAAGAATTGTTTGGTCATGTTCGTCCGGTTTTCCTATCGCGTGACTCTTTATTGGATGTCGTCACGCACAACTTGGTGAGAGAAAACCATAGTTGTTTAGAAAAGGTTTTGGATGCTATAGCGATAGTTAAGGGTGCAAGTGAAGATGACATCATGCAGTCACCAAGAAGAAGTCTCGGAACTGAAGCCATTGTGGTTTGTGGAGGGAAACACACTTTGTGTTATCTTCCTCAGAGAGACGAGTGGAAATTTTTGGCAGACGGCCTGTGTGAACATAAAAGCTTGTCTTCACAGATGATAATATTCTGTGATCAGTTGTTCACTTTTGACGGAGATAAGGCCGCTGAAAGATATGATCCAGTGCTTGACAGTTGGTCCCCTTCACAGCATATGCAGTTTTCTTCCTTTTCAAAGCAGGTGGCAGTCGTTAGAGGGCAAATTTATGCGATTGATGTTGACAAAGACAGAAACGAGTCCATAATTGAACGATACAATGTGAAGTCATCGTCATGGGAGAGTATTCTGACATCTCATGAGGGTTGCAGGGTTTACACTTGTGTTGTTCCTGCTGGCAACTGTATTTATGTTTTGGGTGGGTCTCACGTACGGCTAACAGATGGGTATGTTACAAAAGTTGATAGATTTGACACTGTGCATAAGAAGTGGGAGCAAATCTCAGATATGCAGGAAGCGAGAGGCGATGCCTTTGGTGTGGCGACACAAGGGAAGATTTTTGTGGCTGGAGGGCGTAGCAATTCCCTCACTGCAAAAGTCTTGAAAACATGCGAGATATACAGTATCTCTACAAACGAATGGCAGTTCATTGGAAGCTTGAATGTTCCGCGTTTGTCGGGAAGCATGGTTTGTGTCAATGGAGCAATGTACGTGCTGGGGGGGTTTAAATTTTATTCATCCGAGTACTCAGTTGAAAGCTATGATCCCACAATAAACAAGTGGACCCAAAAGACCTCCATACCAGTGGACAAGATACCACGCGTTTTTAAACCTCCATTCAAAGGCTGTGCGATGAAACTTGACAAGGCAGTGCTTGATAAACCGTCCAGTTATCAAGGGTAATCCCTGGATAATAAGAGTGTCTTGTGACGCAAACACCACACTGAATACTCTCGAAACTGGCTCAGTAATACTGAAAATTCATCACACTTGCTCTACCGGAAATAAGTGAGTTATGGCGTAACTGGCAAGTGTCACTAAAGGGACGGAGGGGCTCATCCAACCACTAGAACCCTAAGCTTTTCGGTTATCTTCATGACAATTATATTTCTGTGGGACATCGCGTGACTAGAGCAAAGCAAAAAAAGCCTAAAACTAAAACAGCGCACATTTTTTGTATGTTTGTCAAAAAGCAGTGCGAGTGATTAATGATTGTCATATCGGCAAATGGCGTTGTATCTATTTTTTAAATTTACATGTAGACGTTATGACATCAGAGTAGAAAATGTGTACATTTTCTTCAGTAGTAGTTACATTATTTCCCAACAATAATTGATTACGTCAGATTATAATTCCCGATTCGTATAGAACACCCCATTACGTCAATCTCGAAACCCCCGAAACTTTTCGGGCGTATTTCGGGTGCTATAATTTCCTACGTATTTTAAAAACGAAGACGTTTGCAGGCATGAAATTAATTTGCAACAAATTGACCCTTTCGTATCTTGAAATCATAGTAAAAGGCCAGCTTTTTAGAATGAGCGGGTCGTAGAAATGGCTATTCGGGCCCGAAAAGTTAACGGAACTTTGAGAAACGGGCCCCTGGTCACTTGTTCCATGAAATCGGCTCGCGCATTTGTGAAATAACTATCTTTGATTGATTTTGATTTTTGATTGATTTTTATCTATATATTTATCAGGCTAAATTTACAGATTTTATGGTAGTCTAGAAATAAGGAAAAAGGGCAAAATATAGTAAACCTAATTAAATGCCCTTTACCTCACAATGACCGACTTGGCCTGGAAACTGAAGCTATCTGAACCCTGTAGTTCTCCATGGCAATTTTATAGAAAAATCGTTGCAGAAAGTAAGGTAGATACGAACTTTCTCAAACAAGAATTGAAAATGCGTTGAGCCAAACTGCTTCAGAGTTCATTGATATTCTAGGGTTGTTAACTCAAACTCAAGTTATTGAACGTCTATTCAAGTTTAAACATTTAAGTATCCAAGCCAAGTAAAGAGGCCGTTTTCTTTTCCGATTGCTCAGCTTTACCCGAACTCTTAAGTCACAGCTACAGTCGAGCAGTACTGAGTTCCTTCCAGGGTTCATACATTATGCGAAACAAGGTCGTTCTAACTTTTGAGTCTGTAACTGAATAAACGAACGAAACCACACGATGTGATAGTGCAGCAGGACTTTTTGTTTAGTGTGTTTCAAAGTATTTATTTTAAGGTAAGAATCTTAAGATGCGATCACTCATTTGGAATTCCAATTGACGGCTGTTATCTATTGGACTCCAGACTGGTGGTACACGAGATCATCTCGTTGGAGTACAGTAAAAACCGCATCAAAGAACGGCAAGTGGATGAAGAACCTGCAGGCTGAAATTTGGTAAAAAGAACACCATATACATAAGAACCAATTCAGCCTGATCAATTTAACTGGTTCTTATATATAAGGAAATACTGGGTACCAGCATATTTAGCTGGGGTTAATTTTTATGTTGCTATGTTGGTTATTACGTTCAAGCACCTATTCCAAAGGCACTACCTCTCATTTATCTGTGCCAGCAACTCCCCATTAATTAATGACCAGTCCCTTGAGCCGATGGAGGCAATTAATAAAGCAGTGTCAGTTGTGCAATACAGTGTATAATTTTCTGACAGAATTTAAGAACATGTGAATATGTTAAAATGTTCGCTTTATCCTGTCCCCAGAACTAATTTGCTCTCCTCTGCCGCTCGCATATTTCCTGACGGGTTGTCTTCTATGTCCAAAGCACGAATTGTATCAGTTTTTCTGTTTGGATCACAGTTACTTTCTCCGAAGCAAAATAATGATTTATTTTTTCGTTCCCAGTCTTTTATATCTGAATCGAAGAGATTTAACAAAAGTACTTAAGTGTTTACTTTCCGCCTGTTAGCATTACTTAAATGTTCTTTTTGTCTGTTTTGCTGCCGCTTTAGTGACTAATTATTATTTAATGTAATTATTTAATTTAATGTTATTTTGAAGTGAGCCCTCTCGATGAGTTCTTTTTGGACCTCCAAGAAGCTCTCGGAACGTCTCACAGGATTGGTTGAGACTAAAACTATAACCACACTGTAAACAAACAAAAGACGCAATGCACTCTATCCCTGAAACAACAGAGCTTCGTGCCACGTGGGGCAAATTAATTTAGAGGTTGTAAAGAGTTTCGTAACAGCAGTTCTTTTTCTCTCAGGGCAAACTTTGCCAAAAAAAAATATGTTTAAATGAATAATAATAAAAAAAGAACAGCTTGAGCTTGAATTTTAACTACTAGTAAGTAAACAATATATAAGAACGGCATCAGCCTGAAACTGAAAAACATAGGTTCTTTTATGCGGGTTTTTACTTTATCCTGATCCCCGAGGGCGAGGAGAACCTCCACACATCAACATTCGATGACTGGAAACTGTATTAAGACAGGCCGGACAAACAGCACGACTGGAAGTGTTTCGTGGTTGTTTTTCTTTGAATGGGCATCCCAAAATGTTTACCCGCTGACTCGAAAGTTCGAATCACCTTGTTCAGTAACATCACAGGGAAGTATTTTCCAGTACCTTTCATTTCAGAAACAAATCACAATTCACGGTTTTGTTCAAAGAGTTCAAAAGGTACCATCACCACGTAAAAGCAGTTCTCGATAGTTTTCATTGAATCGTCATGCTTTCGGATTTCATTTACACACACTTAAGATCTTAACAGGAAAGTAAGTGGTCCCCTTTTTTTACGTCATAAGGAATCAAGCCCAAGAAAGGCTGGTACTATTTCAATTCCGTTTTTTGACAATATCATAATTCGATTTATCTGACGACCTATTTTCATCGATTTAACACTTCGATATTTTTTTGTTCTTTTGTTATATGTTTGTTTCCTTCTTCGTTCGTTTTCGGTTTTGCGAGTGGCGAGCGGCTTTTTCCTCCCTGTCCCCAATCCCTACTCGTTCTCTTGTTCAATTTTTAGTAATTTCATTGTCCTGATGTCATCACGTAAATTGGAGGAAAAAGTGCCTCTATTCGTAGTGTGCCTTATTCTGACGAAATTGCGCCCGTGTTTTAATTTCGCGAAAAGCTGAGGAGGACGTTAAAGAAAATATTCTTCGGGATTGCCGCCATATTTTACCATCGTCTTTTCGCCGTAAAACCCGGAAGTTTGCATAACCGTGAAGGTCTGAGAAGGGGGTAACCCTTTCGCTTTCGGTCGGTTCATCAAACCAAGCAATACAGTTGTTGTATTCTTACAAAAATAAGGCTTTTTCTTGAGAATGGAAGATTCCGAACCGATCTCTGAAACTGAACCAGCTTCATTTTGTGTTGAGTTACTAAAGCGATTGAACACTCAGCGAGGACAAGGCTACTTGTGCGACATAACGTTGGTAGCAAAAGAAGGGAACGAATTCAAGGCCCATAGAAATGTGCTTTCGGCGGCGAGTCCATTCTTTGCAAAGCTTCTTCAGAGTGGGATGAGGGAAAAGGAAGAAGGGGTTATTCGGTTTCAGGAGATTTCGGCGTCGATTCTCGAAGAAATTTTAGAGTTCGTCTATACAGGCAATGTGGAGATAGACGACGAAGGAAAAGCCAAGGATCTGATCATCGCTGCCGATTACTTATTTCTCTTATGTTTGAAAACCATCGCGACGCGATATCTCGAGGAACGGCTTACCATCTTCAATTGCGTCTCGACATTTTATCTCGCTGAGAAATACCAATGTCAAGAACTTGCCGCTAAAAGTAGGGCTTTGATTCTCGACAATTTCGCTTCCGTTGCAGGATTTGACGAATTCCTAAACTTGGAAGCCGAAGAGGTGGAGAGTTGGATTTCAAGCGATGAAATTTACGTTGCAGCTGAAGAAGATGTCTTTAAAATCATACAAAAGTGGATTGAACAAAATGAAATCGATCGAAAGGCGAAGTTTGAAGAATTGTTTCGTCATGTTCGTCCAGTTTTCCTATCGCGTGACTCTTTATTGGTTGTCGTCACCCACAACTTGGTGAGAGAAAACCATAGTTGTTTAGAAAAGGTGCTGGATGCTATAGCGATAGTTAGTGATGTAAGTGAAGATGGCATCATGCAGTCACCAAGAAGAAGTCTCGGAACGACTGAAGCCATTGTGGCTCGTGGAGGGAAACACACTTTGTGTTATCTTCCTCAGAGAGACGAGTGGAAATTCTTGGCAGACGGCCAGTGTGAACATAAAGACTGTTCCACACAGATGATAATATTCCGTGATCAGTTGTTCATTTTTGACAGAGCTAATGCCGCTGAACGATATGATCCACTCCTTGAGAGTTGGTCCCCTTTGCAGCATATGCAGCTTTCTTCCTTTTCAAAGCGGGTTGCAGTCGTTAGAGGTCAAATTTATGCTATTGATGTTGACAATGACAGAAACGAGTCAACAATTGAACGATACAATGTGAAGTCATGGTCATGGGAGAGTATTCTGACATCTCATGAGGGTTGCAGGTATTGCTCTTGTGTTGTTCCAGCTGGCAACTGTATTTACGTTTTGGGTGGGTTTCCCGTATGGTCAATAGGTGAGTGCGTTACAAAAGCTGATAGATTTGACACTGTGAAAAACAAGTGGGAGCAAATCTCAGATATGCAGGAAGCTAGAGACGATGCCTTTGGTGTAGCAACACAAGGAGAGATTTTTGTGGCTGGAGGGATAAGTTCCTCCTATTGTACAGACTTCTTGCAAACATGTGAGATGTACATTATCGCTACAAATGAATGGCAGTTCATTGCAAGCTTGAATGTTCCACGTTTTTGGGGAAGCATGGTGTGTGTTAATGGAACACTGTACGTGCTTGGGGGGTATGATCAATCTCGGACACCCGAGTACTCAATCGAAAGCTATGATCCCAGAGTAAACAAGTGGACCCAAAAGACCTCCATACCAGTGGACAAGATACCAGGAGATTGTAAATCTTCATTCAGGATTTCATTCAAAGGCTGTGCGATGAAAGTGCCCAAGGCAGTGCTTGAAAGACCATTCAGTTCCATCCAGCGTGACTAGAACAGAGCAAAAAAAAAAAGCGTAACTAAAAACAGCGTACATTTTTTGTATGTATATGAAAAAACAGTGCCAGTTGTCATATCGGCAAACGGTATCCAATCTTTTAAATTTACATGTAGACGGTTCGCTTAAAGAATTAGAACCCCTAATAATAATAATAATAATGAATAATAAATAGGTGCTTATAGGGCGCATTTCTAATCTCAATGCGCCTAACAACAGATCAGTCATTAAAAATAAGACATAGGAAATAAATAATTAGTTAACAGTAATGTTTTTGAAACAAAAATGTCTTAAGCCTAGTTTTAAATGTTTCTACTGTTTCTGCTTTTTTTATATATTCAGGAATAGAGTTCCATAATTCCGGCAGAGCTGCTGAAAAAGCGCGTCCACCATAGGAATTGGATTTAATAGAAGGGATACATAACAGTGAACGAGTTGATGATCTCAGTGTTCTTGCTGGGTGGTATTCTTGTATGATAGATTCTAAAAAACTGGTAGATTGCCCATTTAAGATCTTATACGTTATAGGCAAACTCTTAAAATTAATTCTTGCTTCGATTGGCAGCCAATGCAGATTCTTTAAAATAGGTGTTATATGGTCAGTGCTTTGTGTTCCAGTTATTATTCGAGCGGTGATGTTCTGGATTCCTCCTCCCCCCACCCCCCCGCCATTCAGTCAAACCTGGCCACTTATTCCATGAAATCAACTCGCAGAATTGTGAAATAACAGTATCTTGAACTCACAACAATCGACTTGGCCTGGAAACTGAAGCTGTTTGAACGTTACGTTCTCGGCGCCAATAGGCCATATTCGTCAGTATTCGCGGTATTGAACTGGATCTAGCAAGAAGTGGAGGCTCTTGCGGGGGAACACATTTACGTATGAAAAGATTTCCCCGCAAGAGCCTCCACTTCATGCTAGATCCAGTTCAATACCGAGAATACGGCCTATTGTCCCTTAATCGAAACGAGAATCAATTGTTAAGGATGAAGTGAACATTAGAAGATCGTGGTAACGTTAATGAACTGACGATGGTGGCCTTTCATCCGACACCTATTTTCACCTCATTAAAAGAAAAGGTCGTTAATTAGTGAGCATATAAAAGGAATGTTTTTGCAAAATTACTTCACCCCTGATAAAGACACTAGACAGGAATGTCGAAACCTTGGGTCGTGAGTTGTAACTTTTTAAGTTACATTCTTCAATCTTTAAACCAAAGCAGCGTCAAACCACGCCCGAACTGCATTATCGTACTTCTCTGCCACCATCAAAGGACGTTTGCCTTTCGCCGCGTGATAAGTATTGATTTTACCTAGAGAGCAGGTTGGGATTACAAAATTACTAATAAAGTAATAGTTGCATCGGCAGCTATGAGCTGATGTGGTAACTTAAGCCGAATTTAATTTAATTTAATTTAATTTAATTAAGCCGATGTGGTGTAACTTAAGCCGAATTTTTTTATTACTTTATAACGATTAAAAAAATGAGAGGGGAACATGTTTGCTCGCCTGCTCTACCCTGAACAACGAAGCTTGATGACCCGGGAGGTTAATGATTACTTCACAGTGTTGTCAGTTAAGTATATTTTTATACTTCATGCCTATGCGTTTACCATGGCTTTGACACATAAACTCACTCTCAGTTTTAATGGGATACCAATATACCCGATTTTTTCCCCATAAGATACCAATATACCTTGTAAAACGTGTGATACTAAATACCTAAAATAACATATACATCTAATTTCATGTCTATATACTGAATACCCAAAATTCAGGAAAAACAAGATACTTTATACCCTAATTGTGACTAAAAAAATACTATATACCTGAATAAAAAGGGCTCCAGATACCGTATACCCAAAACCCCTGGCCGGGCCTGTTTCTTAGTAAACTTCGAGCTTTGTTTTCTTCTTCTAGGTATTTCATTGGAAGCCGGCAACCGGCGGAAGAGAGTATTTTTCTGTCTACTTTGTGTTTTAGTTCGAACCACACTCACGCACATTTACACCAACTTCTACTTCGTCTCTTACTTTTGATTATGGAACCTGTGAACAATTCAACTGTACTCGCTGTTACGAAGACATTAGCACTGCAGGAAGTCATCGAATAAAAGATTTCTGTGCGTTCAATTAGTCTCCTTCATGTAACTTTGGGGGTTGATTGAGCTCAAGAATTCATAGTACCAGCCGTCGCCTATACTGCAGGCCGACATAACATGCCCATTGTCAACTGACAGGAGTTGAAATTTATTGGAATTTATCGCCTGGCCTGGAGAAATCTTCGGTATCACCCTAACCTGCGATTAAACCGGGATCTATTCTCGTTTAGATGGTTAAACATTGGTAAATATTGTAGTGAACGCCGACATAATAGAATATAAGAGTTACGCTACAACTGAGCCTGATCGCAGGTTAGTATCACCGGTAAAATCACAAAATTCAATCGATAACCGCAACTTATTGGAATTTATTCTCACTGCTAAAATATCCTCACTACTTGATAGTGTGTCATGCTCAAATGTCCCAAGCCCTCCAGTAAAAAGAGCGAATGGCCACAGGTGGGGATCCCCACCCCTGCAACCAATAGGCATTTGAACTTTCCAAGATTGGCTGATTTCATTTTCCGATCCCTTGGTGTAAAATGCCGTTCGAATACTTTTGCTTGAAGTTTGTAAGAGGAGCAGTCACCAAAGAAAAGCAGTGGTTGATAGCTTTCACTGAATCGTCATGCTTTCAGATTTCACTCGGAAACGGTTACTAGTAACAGCTGTAGTTTTTAATTGAACGGTCTCCTTTTAACGGAAATAAGTCCCATGAAAAACTGGCGCCATACACCCTTAGTGCACTGGGTGAAACATGGGTTTTAACTTCTTCTCGGCGAAATCAGATACAGAGTTTACCAAGGCTACCCTCGAAAGTAAAACCCCCTCCCCCACCCCCTACACCCGGAAGTTAAAACGATCGTGAAGGTCTGGGCGACAGGTAATCGATATCACCATTGTTGGTAGATTCAAGTAGTATTATTGTGTATTAAAATCGCCACATCAAAACAGTTTAAATTTTCATTTCTTGTTTCCTACACAATTGCTATAGAGTATATAATAATTAATTTTCGTGACCACAGTGTTTTATAAATATTACAAGGAGAAATTCGATGCTTATCACTTCCAGGGTTTAAAGGGTTGAAGGTATGAAAACGGATACGTTACCTGTTAGCCCCTGGCGATGTCCATGAAGGGGAGACTCTCTAGCTATGTGAAGATCAGTTGCAATGACCTCGCGCGGGTTCCATGAGAAAACACTGAAAAAAAAAAAAACAGAAAAAAGAAAGAAAAAAAGCTGTCGACCAAGGAGGTTTAGAGGAAACATTTTTGGTTCTGTACTGTAGCAGGACAAACGCTCATTTTCAATGAAAGTCGGGGGTTTTAAACAACTAAGCATTTGATGGTAACAACGGTTCATTTGAACCATTCTAAGAATGATTTGGGAAAGTTTCCAATTCGTAAAGCACAAGTGGTGCTTCTACACGAGATATTGGCCACTGCGCTCTAAAGGATTAATCTTAATTCACTGCGTGCGAAAATAAACTTTAAGGCACATCTTCAAATAAAAAAAACTCGTCACTTGTGTGTGAAGTTCCTTTAGGGCCCTTCGGCACTGTAGAACATCTTTAAAAAAGCATGACAAAATTTGCCTCAACGAAGCCATTCATTTGGCAAACACATCCCCAATTGAAAACAGGTAGTCTTTTTTTTGCTGACGGTTAACAAAAATTCGTCGGACCCCGAGGCAGGACAACGGCACCTTAGAGAATTGGCAAGCCTTAACGGTCTTCAACACGTGTATAGTTTCAAATTGTACACCACAAAATATCTCGTAAAACGTTATCGAGGTCCAAAATTTACATGGGTGGTTTGGAGCTCATGACAAGTCGGACGATTTCCGTTTTAGTTTGACTGTGGCATGTTCGCCTTGTCTTATTTCAAGTCTCCTTAACTTAAAAATAGCGCGATGTTATTCTTGACAGGTAGCCCTCATTTCGCCGGCACATACGAAGGGGAAATACACAGCCTGGTTACAGGGAACACGGTCGCAGGAACCAAAACTTGGTCCCCGCGAATGGACAATGCACAAAATCAATCTTGTTTGAATTAGTAGAACCATTTGCAAGGAACTTTTTCCTGAATAATGTTTGTTCCCTTCGAGTGAACTGTATGTGGGATATTCCCCGCGTGTGAGCTGCCCCTAAAATTAAATTTTCAAACGGAGTGCCGGAGAAAGTCCTGATACACGCTTTAAATTAATTTACATTAAATCACTTGACAGTGTTTCAGTTGTCCTCGGAGTTATAGCAGGATGCAAACTGTAATGAAACCAAATTCTCTCAAATAAAGACGAATCAGGAACTGAGTCTGTATGTGGCGAATCTGGTAGGATGTTTGGTGTAAAAATTAATCGGAACTTTTTTTTTTATCAAAGTTCAGTCTTAACTTTAAATCGATTCAGTCCTAGCCTGTGTGGTGTAGCCTAAACGGAGAGAGAGGGTAGGGGCGAGAAAATGAGAGGAACTCCCCGCTCATCCATTCCCGTTTACACCTGCCACGGTGGCTATCGATTTCCGCAGGGGGCCGTTTCTCGAAGGTCCCGGTAATTACCGGGCCCGTTAAGCAGTTTTGTTTTCCATTCCAGATGGAAGTTTAAAAGGCTTTGAAAATTATTTTATTATACAGTTAAGTTATCAGCCAAAGAAACAAAATGGACTTCATTAGAGGTCAAAACACACCCTTTTTATTGAGATTTTGGGTTCAAAATATGGTTTGTGGGCCATTTAAGTTACCGGGACTTTCGAAAAACGGGCCCCAGCTGGGTCCGGTTGTTCGAAAGCCGATTAACATAATCCAGGATTAGCGTAAACTTTGGTTGTAGTTTTTAACTATTGGATGAAAGTTGTTTTCGCTGCTTTTTGTTTTTCATGGCTAGTCTGACAAGCATGTTTCGTCGCTGCCAAGAGACTCATCAGAGACCTTTCGATGAAGCCAACTCGTCAAACATCGCGTTTGAAGTTCCGCTAGCAATTAGGTGGTGTCAATCTGGCCTTATATCACATAAGGATTCCCAATTGCCTAACAAAACGTGCAAAGTTCAATGCATATTTTCATGGCTAGTCTGACACGCATGTTTCGTCTCTGCCAAGAGTTGTTTTTCAGGATTGACTTCCCCTAATCTAAAATTTTGCAGAATATCGGCATTAAACAACGTTTGGGGACAGAGAAATAAGCTACTTGATTAATTTCTAATCCTGGATTAGCGTTAATCGGCTTTCGAACAACCAGGCCCTGATCAACTCAAAAGCGGAAACAGCCGGGTACGATCGTCGCTTTGCTTAAGGTTTAGGGATACACTTAAGTTGTAGATTTGGCATCGCTCAATATTATCAGGTTATTGCTTTAAACATAGAGAAACAAAACACCAGCATATAGTATTGGTGGTGTGAGCCAATCAGACATGGCATTGATCACAACTGAGCATGTGATAACAACTTCTTCGAGGGGGTCGTTCTTTGAAATAAATCGCAGTGGTAAACCTGCCAACAGCACAGCTGTTTGTAAGAACTCTCTAAAAATAGGAAAAACACCAATAAAGATTCACACTGACCCTGATCACAAAACACTACCGTAATTAAGAAAAATTATTGCGAACCACAAAGTACTCCCTCCCCCAGGCGACCGCCCTCTTTCAGAAAGGTACAATAGAGATTGAACCACGCTGAGATCGGTATTCTTCATGGGATCCATTCAAATTTTCTAACGCACAAACCCCGCTCTCTTTCACCCTGCCCCCAGGGCTTTGAGAGAATCTAAATTGAGTGCATCCAAGACGATAGTTGCCTTGTACAAAGTATTCATAATTCAGCACGCGAATTGCGTTGGAGTTTGCTTACAAGTTTGATCTTTCAATAAAAAAAAATCATATACTTATTTTAAAACGTCTGCACACTTTTACCTACAAAATGAATGTATTCTCAGATTTTTAAAAAAAATTATGGCAACATAACTTATTTTTGACATACTATTGTTTATTGTGTTCATATTATAATGCTCAGTGGAGCTTGTTAAAATATGCAGCCGTCATTTTATTTTTCTTTGTAGCAGATATATATCAGTTTGTGTTAAAAAAATTGAGCTGGAAGAAAAAATAAGAAACAAACGACACTTTAACACAACTTGGATCCGTGGTCGCACGAAAAGCGAGGAAAGTGTAAAACTTTACTCAACTTCCGAAAAACGAACACGTCACGGAAGCTGCAGGGCTCACAGCATGCAGTCAAAGACGACTCAAAAATAGCGGGAAATTTCATCCAATCAATTTGGCCAGTCACGGAGAGCAGACCAATCAGAGAACTCGATCCGAGGGCGCGTCGAGCTTCATAACTCTCTCAAAATCCAACATGGCTTCTCCTTTTGCTAACGTCGACGAATTTTACGCTCCCAGAGCCATAGATCTTTTAGCTATGCTGTTTATTTTACTATGGATGGTATTAGCACTGTTTCAGTTAATATCTATTATAACAGGGTGAGTAATATAGTCCACAGTATTTACCGAAATGTTTGCTGTTCGCCTTCAGTAATTTCATTGATAGCTTTCTTGTTATTCAAATATGCTTTGATCAATCTTGCAGTAAAATTTACCTGCACAATTCTGTTACCTCCGTGAATGGTAAAGAAATGCCAGGAGTTTCAATTCTAAAGGTGAGGTATCGGTCCCCTGATCGTTGTGAATTAAGCTTAACCTCAAATGGTTTCGTAAATGCGGCCAGAGTTGTTTAATTCAGTTAAATATCGTTTTGTCTGTTTGATGGCCCACGATCATTCAAGCTTCGATGACTGACTTTTTGTACACCTTTATTTTCAGCCCTTGATCGGAGAAGAACCAAATCTTATTAAAAATCTTCAAACATTTTTCGAGCTAAATTATCCAAAGGTAAGCATTTTATTTCCTTGTAAGCGTGAGAAATTGACATTGTTCGGCCAGACTTATAGTTTGTTTTTGTCTTCAGTGTTTTTTTAGCTTCATTATCCACATAGTTTCTATTCTTTTTTCATTCATTTACGTCATTGTGAGCCTGATTGTAGGGGGGTGAAGACGACTTGAAAATATTTTCGTAAATTTGAAATTCAATCGTACGTGAATCAAGCCCTATGTTGTTATAGCTTTGTATTTTTACTAATCCCTTTCAGTTTGAAATTCTCGTTTGCGTCCAAGATGAACTTGACCCCGCAGTAAAAATTGTCCGCCAACTCATGGAAGCGTATCCTTTGGTGAACTCAAGATTATTCACCTGTAAGTCAAGTAGAGGAAGATAAAATAAGGCTAGCACTTGTTCTTTACTCCAATAATTTGTGCTTGGAGAGCATAATTTACCTTACATAAGCTCAACACTTAGGAGACAACTTTAAATAGTTATTAAAATATAACTATAATTTGAACTATATAAAATATAAAGTATGTGAAGTACTTATGAAATTGCTTTGCATTTCTCAACAGGTAAAATAAAATGTCATAAATGTTGATATGAAAAAAATTGCAAAACCATGCATGCTAAAATAATGACAAGTGTATTTAAGTATTGCTTGGCCATCCAAAAATATTTCATTTCTCCTACAAAAGGACATAAATGTATGGAAATATATTTTCTTTAAAAATGTACACTTCTAACACTTGAAAACTGACATTTAAATCTGCAAAAAATTGTACTCCTTTCTCAACTCACCCATGCTCATAAAATATTTAATGCCAGTTTTAAAATTATTATAGTTGTACCACTGCCAACTTGGATCAAGCCAAATTATGATATTATTGCATAACATTTTTTAAGAGCCAAGTTGCATTTTTGGAGGTGTTCCATGGAAGTTCTTAGATACACAGATTATTATTTCTTGAAAATACTTTTGTGATATGAAGTATGACTTTCTTCACAGTATAATACAAAACTATATTTTCACAGACAGTTTCTAGGCTGGGCACAGAACTGCAGGTCTGGGCAACATGAAATTTAATCATGAAATTTTTTTCAGGAAGTTTTAAGTCTTAAAGGAGAAAACCAAACAATAGGTTTTTATACTATTAACCATTTTGATTCTAATATCAAGATTTGTATTCTCATTGCATGTTCATGAATTTCCTTATGGTGCTAGTTAGGAGAAAATATATAAGAATCAAGGCATTTTATCATTTGTGATCGTCTCTTTTATTCTCATCACCTTAGTATCTCAACAAATAGGTATTATATATGTTCAAGTTCACGCTGCAACCAGGTGGACAATCAGACATGGTTTGATGCTACTCTGGTTTGAAGATTGATGAATGTAACTTAAAAAGTTCGTGAATTGTAACTTTTTAAGTTACATTCATCAATCTTCAAACCAGAGTAGCATCAAACCATGTCAAATAGGTATTCCATTTGGAGAAATTTGATGTTGGTTCTTATGAGGACTTAAAGGCTTTTTGATGGTTCAGCCACCCACAGCTGTTATTCCTCTTTATTTTTATTCGGTTTGACTTTATTTTAAAACCAGTCAAGTTGAGACTCAATCGTGAAATATGAAATCCTTCAGAGTACTTTGTGTGTAGTGTAGTGTAGTTATTGTCATTGAATACTAGTGATAAATTGATGAAACTTTCAAAACAAAAACTGAGTTGTTTGAAAAAAAAAATAATAAAATTTTTTTTTTATTTCCACAGCTGCCAAAACAATTGGAGTTAATCCAAAGATCAATAATATGAACCAAGGTTACAAAGCAGCCAAATATGATCTTCTCTGGATATGCGACAGTAACATTAAAGGTACACAAGTGAGATCCACTCAGGGTGTAAATTATCATTATTGGTCTTTACTTCTTTTGTTAAGTTACGAGAAGTTTATAAAAGCTCAAGAAATCAATTTTGCAAGAATAAATGAGTTAATAATATTTATATCTTGTTACACAAACAATATTCTCCAATTGGTTCGAAAATATGTTTGGATATTTCTCAGCAGACATTACACTGTATCTGTTCCAAGGAGTGAACAGTTTTGCGAGAGCGATTCTCAAGGAAAACTGTGAGCTTCGGCGAACTGATAATCTCCAAGGAAAAATATCCAAGCACATTTTTAAAGCCAGATGGATGCTTTATTATCCTTCAAATATTATCCACTGACATGCATTTGGGCAATGTATCTCTATTATAAAAAGAAGTTACATTCTGATCACCTCTGGGAGTTTAAGGATTAAAAAAATTCATGTTTCTAGCAGCTGTTACTGATCAACATACTGGCACGGTCTTATTAAACCTTTAAGCTGTGACATCAACATGTGTATTCTCATAACTGGTCTTCTTATATTTGTTATAGTACAAGTTCAGAGAATTTGGTTTAACAACAAGATATTTCTTGTTTGATTAGTATTTCCTTTATTCTCATTACCTTTGTGTGAGATGAAGTGGCGATACCATAAGGACAAATTAGGTTCCAGTCACTGTCAGGGTTTAAATGGTTTTTATTTCATTTTAATGAAAGGACTGAAATCATGCCTTTCCAGCATTAAGCAAAGTTTAATCAGTGCTTGACCTTAACCTTTTTAACAAACTAGTCCAAGGGCTAGTGGATTCTAAAATATACTAGTCAGATGGTGTCATTTGGTAGCCATATATTGGTCACCTCTTAAGACCAATATTGTGATTAGCGATCTTAACTTCTCTTCATTTAAACCATCTCCAAAACCTCTTCTATTACAAGTAGCCTATTGGCTAGTGGCTCTCAAATTTCTACTAGTTCTGGGCTAGTGGACTACAGCTAAGTTCGAACACTGATTTGACTTATTTGACTGTTCTAGTCCATCAAGGCAGTCTTATGGAGTTAGTATCACACATGGGGCCAGGTGTAGGAATGGTACATCAGGTACTAAAATTTAATCAGAATGCAGGGCTGTGCTCTAGCAGCGCCCGGTCGCCCCTGGCGACTTACTTTTGCCTTTGTTTTTGCACCAAACTTATATGCCGGGCACCCTAGACTTCAAGGGTTTTGTGATTTTGGTTGCCCAACTACTTTTCTCAGAGCACAGCCTTGGACTGATAAAAAGAGAACTATATTAAATAGGTTTTCCTTTTATGCAGACAACAGGAGATTTTTACTGCCCATAGACAATAGATTTGCCAGCAACTCTGACTTTCACCTGAAAAGATATGAGAGGAATTTCATAAATTTTTTGTGTTTATTCTGCCTTTTCTCTACTCTTCTACTTAAACTGTAGTTACATTGGAAAGGAATGCACTGCTTTAATAATTTGATAACCTAATCATAACTCCTGTTAATGAGTTAGTAGATACCCGGTATGCAACTCTTCCTTTTGATTTCACAACACTTTCACCTTGTAATCTTTATGTTCTGCCTGAACATGCTATTGTCCGACTTTCTGGAGAAATATGTTCAAACAAAATCTTCAAGGTACTAGGGGCCAACGGCGAAAAAATTGTTAAAACCAGTATGCATAGCCTTATTTCAGGGTATTCAACACTCTCAGAGTGCTTGGTTGTTAACACAGCAAGGTTCAGATGAGGCACTGAGGGAGGGCCTGTTGGGTTAAGGGAGTAAACATCTGGAATTGCTTATCTGTAAAACTGTTCTATAGCATTTTCCATGTTCTCTGTATAGATACCATTTGTGACCAACTGCTTGGATTTTGCTGGTTGTGTAGATAAGGTAAGAAGAGAAAATGTAATATGTATACTGGCAGATGAAACCACAATATATAAACCCCGATACTATTCAGCCTTTGTCTTCTTTTCCTAGCACCTTAACAGAGGTTCAAAACTTTGCTCTGTTGATTCTTTTTGCATTGTCTCTTGTCTCTCTCCTTGGGAGGGTGGGTTGGTTTTCCAGTGCGCGTTAATGCAGTGAAATTTGTCAGGATCACTTGTTGTTTCAAGTGACTCTTTTTGGACTCCTTGCGTGTTGTGCTATTTTACATTTAAATTTGGAGGACCCGACAATCCTGTCTCAGCAAGGTTTAAAGGGACAGACTCATGGTCATGTTCAATCATTTTGTGAAAAATGTTATTTATACTCCAACCTTGTTGGTATCTCAACAGGTCTACTTTGGAACTCAGCATGCATTTGTGTACTTACTAGCTTATAGCCTGGGCCAACTATGTGCAAATGGAATGTCTAGTCTCTACAGCAAACCCCTTCTGGATGAATTAGGTATACTGTGTAGTAGCGATAAAACCATGGTAGAAATCGCACATATACTGTACTTGATCCTAGTTAGGTTTTTAAAATATACAGTTAACTCCCATAGTACAAATATCTGTTTCAGAATCTCCTTCTGACATTTCAGAATTTGTCTTTTTAGGTGGCTTAGAGGTGTTTTCTTGCTATATAGCAGAAGATTACTTCATATCAAAGGCTATATTTAATAGGTTAGTTACTGTCAATGTTATGTATGGATAATAATAATAATAACTTTATTTAGTCTCAAATCTTTCTAGCTGAGCATAGGTGCTCTACTAATTGGGGAGACTGTAAATAAAAAAAATCAAATCAAATGTTGGTTTTTGAGGAGAGGGGAAAACCGGAATACCCAAAGAAAAACCTCTCAGAGCAGAGTAGAGAACCAACAAACTCAGCCCTCTTATGATGCCGATTCCAGGAATCAAACCCGGGACACATTAGTGGAAAGCAGCGCTCTCACCACTGCACCAACCCTGCTCCCCCACCCCCCCAAAAAAATGAGCCCTTTTTTTAGCAGTAAAATATTTTATGTTGTAAAACCACCAAAAAGTGACAGGGCTTGTTGTTTAAAAATTGTGTGCTGTGGTGAAAGTAATATATATTGTAACATTATTGAAACTTGTTTCAGTTTGATCTGAGGATTCTAATACAATTTGATGTTTTATTGCAGGGGCATGAAAGTTGTTCTAAGCTCTGATCCAGCCATGCAGAATCCCAGTAGTTACTCTCTTTTACGATACCAGCGAAGAATGGTCAGGTAGGTCTCTTTAACTTCCCATCTATGAAGCAGCTGTTAGTTTAACACCCCTTGTGCTTTGGACATCAGATAACCCATGTTCCTGTCTTGATTACTCTCTTATTATGACCCTAACGTACAGCACTTCCTTTATTCCCCCCCCAGCCCCCTTCCCACAACAAGGGGGTTTAGGGAGGGAGAGTTGGGGGGGAGGGGTCAATATGGTAATGTACTCAATTTGCATTAACTACTCTTTTTGTAGATGGACCAGGTTACGTCTCACCATGGAGCCATTTCCAGCTATATTTGAACCACTTACAGAGAGTGTTTTCATTGGTTTACTGGCCTCCTGGGCTGCATCTTATCTATGGGAGTTCAGTTCTATGCTTTTCTTCATTAAACACCTTTTACTATGGTTTGTCTTGGATTATGTGTTACTCAGATGTGTTCAAGGGGTAAGATGTTTTGTTTACATGTTTGTCTCTATTCTTATGAGTCTCCAGGAGTCCATGTTACATAATTAAGGCTCCCCTATGTGGCTTTTCTGCATTTATAAAATGCTCTCTAAGACCTTAAGAACTGTGTCCCAACATTTGAAATTTCAATCCATGTTTAACCTGGCAACTTTCAGTGACAATCCAAAATATTAATGTTGCAGAACTCTCAGACAACTGAATTGATTACATACTTAATATCATGAGTAACAAATTACTCCTTAATTTTGGCACAAAATTTCAGAGTTAATTTATAATTTCACATGTGAAATTACAAAATTGCCATGGCAACATTTTGTGCCAAGATGGTGCTCCAGGTTCAAAGATGTTATGGATGTGCTTACAAGCTCTTAAAGTTTAAACTTTGTACATTTTTGCTTGAATTTAATCGAGCCAAGTTTGCCTTGGTGATATAATAATGGCCGCGATTGGATTTTAGGCGCATCTTACACGGGTGCCGTTTTCAGTTCATTCATGATGAATTATAGCGAATCATGTAACGAAGATTTGACAGTTGACTCAACTTTGAAAAATTTTGTAAACAGCAAGATGGATTTCAAAGGACTTCTTGTTGAAAAATTAAAAAAAATGTGAACTTTAGCCAAAAGTATGCTTTAAACATTTCAATGGGTGGAGTTCTCGATACAATAAACAAGTCAGAAACCCACGATTGTGAGCGTAATTTATCACCCATGATATTAAAAGGTAATCAAATGGTATACTCGTGAAATTAGGGAATAATTTCACTTGTGTTTTGTCCAAATTCTAATAATTATTAGAATTTGGACAAAACGTGCGTAAAATTATTCCCTAATTTCACGAGTATACCATTTATATTCTGCTCATGCGCAATTGTAACCACGCTAGAATAAATCAGTTATTTAACTGAGAAGGAAACCAATTGATTTCTGCCAGCAGCGCACGCTTACCGCTTCCCAAAAAAAAGTATCAAAACATACTTGGTGATCGAATGATAAAACAATTATTGGATGAGGTTATCGCAAAATATTGTGATTTGCCAGTGTCTCGCAGATCAGTTATTTGCCTCAGCCTTCGGCTTCGGCAAATAATTGATCTGCTCACCACTGACAAATCACAATATTTTGCTCAACCTTGTCCAATAATTGTTAATTATTTGAAATGGTTGGTATGATGGACAACTTTCCCATGCTCTTGACAACCCATGTTGAGATGGACACAATGTAGACTGCTTATGATTTATTATTATTATTATTATTAATTTGCCCATTCTTTTTCAGCCAAACAGCTCCTTGCCAGCCCTGTGGAAGCTGTTTCTGGCTTGGTTGTTTCGGGAATTCTCCTGGGTAATATTCTTTCTGCAAGCAGCCTGTGGCCGTGAGATTGAGTGGCGAACATCTCACTTTGTTCTGAAGCTTGGTGGTAAGGCTGAGAGGCTGCAGGAAAAGTGTCAGGACCTGAATAACCACTGCTGTTAATATGATGGACAAACAGTAACCCCATGCTGTCTATGTGCTCAAGAAGGGAATGTTGGACTTGAATTACTAAATGGTCTTGTACCAAGTGAGAAATTTCTAGTTCAATTTTACAATTTCTGTGGGTTTCTTGTGAAGGTCAGCAGTGGTAATCATGTGTTAAGACAGTAGCAAGGGTTTATCTGCCAGTTCATATGCATCCTGCATGAGATGCACTATTAGATCAAGAGCATGACTCTCTTGCATACATGCTGATTTCTCATGTCTGAGTCAGACACTTAGACCACTAACAGTTTTGTTACTAAAAGGCATGTTACAAATGAGATTCATTTGGGACAAGAGGTTCCCTTAGGAGTGATGTCACAAATTGCATGAATGTTAAGGGGTCTCCCATGTGAAAGAATACAGAGATGCTCTTCAAAGTTTGAATAAACTCCCAACAGAGGCAATGTGGGCATGGATCAAGCTGTATTCGATCCCCAGAAAAAACACATTTTCGAAACAGATAAAGGCATTACAGTAAAATACTTTTGTCTTAATGAAAATTTCTTTCATTAAATGATACGTAAATGGCAAACATTTTCTCCGAGACACCTCAAGCGGACACCAATTTTGTGTCCGCTACTAATGTTTCTCTGTTTTGCGCGGCATGGAAACGCAACATTTGTTTTGTATCCCACATGTTTGCCCGCTAAAGAAACATCATGAGCAACAATGTGTCGTCGTTTGCCAGGGCTTTTAAACCCCCATTATCATGAAAGGGCAAAATTACTGAATGCTGATTGGCTGAGACAGGGCATTTTTTCTTAATCAAGGGCATTTTTAATAATCAAGAGGGCCAGTTACTATGCTTTTTGTAAATCAGTTCAAACAAACTTTACAATGGCCAACATGATTCTTTTGAAACAAATACTTTTTTTTGGCCAAGACTTTTGTTAAATCTCATTGAATTGTTTGGTTGGTTAGATTTCATTGAAATTTGTAACCGCGTTCATGATTCCCTGATTAATTTTGCCTTTTAGTGATAAAAAAGTAATCCCATGTTTCCTTGTAAAATTATGGATTATTCATCACTTGTGTTTTCAGAAGTTGCCAAGGGCAATTTCGGCAACTTCTGCAATCACGTGTGATGATTAATCCTTAATTTTACTTGGCCCCATGCGACTACCTGTACGTATCAACATGTGTTTTCTCCTTACAGTTCTGACTTATTTCATATATTACATGTAGGGAGAATCTGTATAAATGTAAACTCAACTGATCCCTGGTGATCATTCCTGTATTCTCATGTCCTGCATGCTTAACAAACTAAGGATATGTTAAGGAGAAGTTAGGTGTTGGTCACGTAGAGGGTTATATTACTGCACCACATTGTTGGTTTGTTTATGTTGTATACAGCAAAAATTTAATGCAGTTTATTTAAGTCACATTCATCTGTGATGGAATTTGAATTAATTTACTCCAGAGGTTTGGTGGTTAAAATGAGAATACAATTATATTAGGCAAAAATGTGCAATAATTCGAAATTTCCTGTGGATTAAAGAAGGTTTTCAGGAAAACTAATGCATTTACATTATTTAATAATATGTGAAGGAGTTCTATTCACAGACTCAAAACTTACAAGCACCTTGTACAGCTTAATAAACAGCACCACAGGAAAGTACTGCTCAGTAGCTTTCATTTGAATGGTCACACTTTAGGATTTCATCCACAGACTCAGAAATTAGAACCATCTTGCACAGCACACTTAACAGCACCACAGGAAAGTACTGCTCAGTAGCTTTCATTTGAATGGTCACTCGCACACAGGGATTTCTTTCACAGAAAGTCCTTGTTTTATGCAACTTTTTACTCTGTCTGAGCAAAGTGGCGCATACTGAACTGGCATTTTATGTTCTGAAATTGAATCTAACCAATGTTGAATCTTTTTAGCTAAGTGGGGTTTTCACGGTAAATAAAGGTTCATATTTACTCTATTTCTATTGATGCTTATCAGAAATTTCGTCATGTTAAGAATGGATGTATTACATCTGTCTGTTTTGCTTTTTTCTTTTTTATATTGTTTAAACAATATAGATGCAAGGTGATCAGCTTAATGACATTTGCTCACTTGTCTTTTTTTAAAAGCGTTTCGTTTACAAATACCGTTTTGTTGGTTTAATTTTTCACGAATTTTGGTTTATAAGTATTACTTTGAATGTATCACTTAGACTATTTACACGCTTTCTGAATTTAGTATGGCAATTAATAATCAGTCTCAATTTATTCCATGGGCACGGCACGGGACGTATTCCTGGTTTTCTAAAATGCCTCGAAAAATGAAACATGCCCCTCTTTTGAAGCATCGCATGGGATCAAATGCATTTTTACTTCGGGTTTTTGGATTTCTTCTTCTTTTTTTTTTTCAGAGAAGAATATGTCCCATGAAAACACATCCTGTATTTTTGGGCACCAGTTTTTTGCTAGAATAGTGGCAAAGTGTAAGGAAAAATATTATTTTCCCGGGCCTTTACACTAGCACATTTAAATTCTACTTCAGCGCGCTATTCGCATGAAAATGTATAAATCCCTGTGCTTCATAGAAAAATCGAGCTGTTATTGGTTAAAAGTGAAGGTTTCTAGGATCTTATATCGTGTTTTTCTAGTATTGAAATGTGGGGAAAATTCCTGTGAAAGTAATCATTCTCAACACAACAGGGTTGAGTTTTCGATTGATATTTATTTATTTATATAGTGAAAGGTTACGAGTCACAGTACTTCGTCAATATTTTAATAACGAATTCATTGCCTCCTTAATTTGGGTTGTGTTTATATTTAAGTAAGGTAAAACACATTAACTGTTATGGTAAATATGAATAAAAACTTTTGAATTAAATCTGTTTTGTGGCTTTTCGTTTTTTGCCTTTCAGCTGTGTTAACCCTTCAAACCCTAAGTTAAACATCAACATTTAAATTCTCCTCTGTTACCCCTACACATTTCAATTAGAAGTAGTAGGGAGAAATTGTTAAAATATCAAGGAAATTCATCTTGTGTGATCCAGTCCTTAATTCTCGTGACCACTCTGTTTTATAAACCATTGAGATTGCAAAGAGAATTTTGATGCTGATCAGCTGAAATTTCAGGGAAGGAAATCACTTTCCTAGACAGCGGTTTACAAAGGAGAACGATCCCAAATTAAAAGTAATCTATTCTCGGCATCAAAACACACCACAAGTCAATTGAGAACTTCCAATAAACACACACTTTACATGTCAAAAAAGGATTCATCAAAGGAGAAACTATTAGGCTCCTCCGTACAAACTCTTGAAAAACAACATTTGAGGAGTAAGTCTCTCGATTTACATTGTAAATCTCGCCTTAAAAAGAGGCTACCCAAAACATCTTACTGAAAGAACACTTTCTGAGGTCAACATTGTGGGGAGACAGTCATCACTAAAACAAAATATCAATACCAGCGAGAAAATTACCACGTATCACCCAGCAGTGTCAAATCTGAAAGGACTTCAAGCAATACTGACGCGTAACTGGAGTTTAATTCAAAACCAACCATTGCTGGGAAACGTATTCAAGAACCTTTTAACACAAGAGAGGAAAATCACTCAGACATGTAGCGAAAGTGTAAAATGAAGGCATCTGCATTATTAGACTTGATGCCAAGTCGACCACGTAATCGAAAGAGGCGAGCCAAGAAGACAAAAAAGTCTACTTCATTATTTGCAACTACAAAACCTCAATAGGAAGACCATGCAGGCCTGTCACGTCCTTTGCAAACCATATCAGTGATCGGCCGTTGACATTTGTAAAGTCGTACTCGCCCTTTGGTTTGCTTTGTCTGTTTATTGTCTTAGCTTTGTCTTATTTTGTTTTTCAATCTTGCAACATGAGGTTTGGGGTTTCAACTCAGTTTAATCTCAGGACACACCCATGCTGTTTAATTGTGACAAAGTTATTAACAATGGTTTGTAGTTTATACTTGTAAGTGAAATCACTTCCGAGAAAACATACTGCTTGCGTTGAGTGCCAAAACGTGACTCAATTTTGCAGCTGTAATATCAACAGAAGATCTGCCAATGTTTTGTTTCCATGGCTTTACAATTTAAACATCACGTACATTGCTTTTATTCTCAGTATCATTATTATTATTATTATTATTATTATTATTATTATTATTATTATTATTATTATTTAAATTTTCTACTTACTTAAGTTAACTAACTCACCAGAGTTAATAGTCTTTGTGTCGACAACTTTAAAGCAAGGAGAGCTTTATATTAGATATTTTCATGACAGCTGTCCAATATCTCACAAGCACTTCAGCTTGCACTCGCAGCTCATTTGCAGTATTTGTAATCTGCGTTTGAAAAACCAGTATCTTTATTGAATGATCTGCAGGCATTTCTCCATAAGATTATTCAGAACATTTTCGGTGTAATGAATACGTAACAAGTCTGCATCGTAATGTAGAGCAACACATAATGATCCGACGAACTTTCATTTACAAAGCTTAAATCCTATTGAAATCTCTCAGCATGATTCTATTTTCCGTGAAAGTCACTAACAGATTAAAATCTTGACTGATACGGACTAATGTATGTAGGAAGGTAACACGCCAAGACTTGAAGAGCACGCATATTTTATAAAAAGAAATGTTTTAGGTAAATGTTGTGCCTAATCAACACGACTTCTAGTGGATAAAAAATTCTCGATTTTTTTGTGTTATGAAACAAGTTTGCCCTCGCTGCAATGTCCCTGCTTGATGGCGCAAATGGCATGCAAACATTTAAGAAAAAGTCAAGTTTCCTTGTCTGTGATCATGAGATGCTTTTAACCCAACATGCAAGGTTCAAAATCAAGTTACTCGCAATACAAACCAAAAACAGTTCCGATTGCAAATAAATCACCATTTCTAAAATAGCCTTCGGCTACATTGTCAAATTTTTGATCCCAAAGGCAGCGACTTCCGATCCTCATTCCTTGGTTATTTACTTGTCCCATGTATACTATACAAATGAATTTGTAACGGGAAAAACCCAGGAACTTCACACGTTGTTTTATAACCTCGGAGAGCTTTTTACTCATTTCTTTGCAGAAACCAGCTTCGTATGTATGTCCTTGCAAGTTTTGATCCAAAACGTCCTCAATGATTTCCTTGACTTTTGGCTCGGAAAAACGGCTCAGTGGTTCCATGCGATATGTATTGCGTGGTGGTTGGCTTGGCAGTGTGTAAACGTAGCGAGATGAAGCGCTCGGAGAGCGCGAAATCGGTGGGGATTTTCCACCAGGAACTTGAAGTCTGGCTGGAGGATCATCGCGACGAATATTCCTTGGGAAATCCCAATGTACCACAACTATCTTTCCGGTGTTGTCCCTACGCTTTCGGTCGGCGACCAAAAATTGCGCTCTCTTTTTAATTTTAACCGCCAGTTTCCTAGCTCTAATCATCCCTAACATAGAAGGTCCGCCACCGAGGGAAGAATTTCTCGAGTGTGGCATGACTTCCCCGTTCATTTTGTCTGCTTAGAAAACGACAGCCGAATAGAGTGTCAATGAGCAAATAACTGCCTAAAACGAAAATATGAGTGCTGCGCGCCACGTAAACTAAACAAGAGTGTTTCTTGAGAAGCGTGAGGTTGTTATAGCGATATAGTTGATGCCATTAAATTTACATGAATGTTTAATTATGCAAGGTTGTTCTGTGGCTTGTCGCCGGTGGTGCCTTCTTATGCTAAATATGCTAATTAATGTTGATAAGTCAACAGGTGCATATGACATCTTCTAAGCCAATTACAGATCAAGATTTTAATTAGGTAACAGCAAGGGGCACGCTTCGTTATGTCGCGTGCGATGCATTATACCGTAAGGATAGCAATTATTTTCACTGAGATTAGTAATAATTCAACTGAGCTTTTTTTGAAGAAAATATTCCATTTCACATTATTTCAACAGGTTATCTAATAAACTGAGTCAATCTGTTGATCGTAATACCATTGAATTGTCCACTTTCGAAATACATCCCTTTTTACATTCAATTTCTATTAAACTTTTCCTTGAAACTTCCGTTACACAATCTTATCTGTTTGTCTACAGGAGGAAAGAAGAGGCTTAAAAATTAATTAATCATGCAGCACGAAAAAAAGTTTTCCGGTGGGCTGAAGTCGAAGGCTGTTGGTTCTGTGTCAAGATAAGGCACAGAAAACAAGTTAAATAATGAGGTTCGCTATCTTTTGTTTACCTACGGAACACCAAAAAGCTCAAGAGAACTCGTTCAAACATGTCCGTGCATCCAGATCGAATTGGAATTTGGAAATGTTGGTTTTTGGGGAGAGGGGAAAACCGGAGTACCCGGAGAAAAACTTCTCAGAGCAGAGTAGAGAACCAACAACAAACTCAACCCACTTATGGCGCCAGGGCCGGGAATCGAACCTGGGCCACATTGGTGGAAGGCGAGCGCTCTCACCACTGCGCCAACCCTGCTCCCCAAAAGTAATAACCCTTTAAATCTTAAGATCAAAATCTTAATTGTCATTAGTTGCCTTACTAATTTCCAGAAGAAGTAACGGGGAGAAGTTGTTAAAATTTCGATCAAATTCATCTTGTGTGATCCTGTTCTTAATTCTCATGACCACTCTGGTTTATAAAGTGTTGATATTACAAGGAGAAATTTGATGCTGATCGCTCTTAGATCAAAATTTAAATTCTCATAAGTTGTCCCTACACAGTTTCTATAAAAGTAGTAGGGAGAAATTGTTAACATATCAAGCAAATTCATCTTGTGTGATCCTGTCCTTAATTCTCGTGACCACTCTGTTTTTATAGAGCGTTGATATTACGGGGAGAAATTTGATTCTGATCACTCTTAGGGTTTTAAAGGACGAAGTTCCGTTGATTTGAAATTTTATCCAGGTGATTTTTATCAGATAAAAATAGAGCGTTGCCGATCACCTATTTATGGGGGGTCCACAATTGAAGCAGTCTTTTACTTAGAAGCCTAGCCTCGTTTTGTCTTCTTGGACAAAAAACTTTGCGTTAATTGCATTAATTGAAAGACGCGTCAACAAACTAAAGAATTTTTAGATGTTTGAATATCGAAAACGTGAACTAATTATCTTCAGCCTCTTTCTTGGTAAACTACACCACAATCAAACAACAGATCTTGACCTTTCGTTTTTAACCTGGTAAATTTACGTGCACACCTTTTGAAAACACATCTTGAAATGTTTTTTGAGATGTTCTCAAGGGATCTAATTAAAGGCATTTTGGATTTCAAAAGAAGTTGTTTGTCCAGGATAGTTCTGGAAAAAGTCGAACAAATTGGCGGTAAGATTCCAGCAAATTAACAGGTTTGGTTAAGTGGCAGGAAATTTTATTAACAGAACAGTATGGGTTTCGCGTTGGATTAATAACCTGTGATGAAATCTTCAATGAGAAGGAACCCGACGCAATCAAAAACTTCACAGAAGAAAACTTTCTTTTTAACATCGACTGAAGCATCAAAACAACCTAGCAGCAATTCAAAACAACCCAGGGAGCAAGAAGTTAGCAGGCGTAGATTTGCTTCGGTGGCTAAAACAGTTCTACTCGCAAACCGAGCGTTTCATCCGGCACCGTCTTCGCGAAACGCAATTCGAGGAAATAACGGCGCTATATCAATACCAGTCTCTACGGAGGCGGTCACCGTGAAATTTGCACCTAGCACGTTTGCGTCGTCTAATTCTAGTGAAGACAATTTGTCTTTGTGTGCCTTAGAAAACGACATCATGATGGAAAATTCGTTCAGAATGGAGCCAGATGAATTGTTTCTGACCGAAAAATCACGCGGGATTATTCGCGAGGTGCTTGAAGCGCACTTGAAGAGCAAGTCATACTTGGCGGAAGAAAGCAAAAGATTATCCATCGAAATCAGCGAGGAGATTAAGAGAAGGGTGAAGGCGAAGACGCCTGCCGGACGCTACAAGCTTGTTTGTGTTGTGTGGATTGGACAAGTATCGGGGCAAGGAGTACATATCGCCAGCAGATGTCTGTGGAATTCACGGTTTGATAACTTTGCTCAGGAGACTTATAAGAATGATCATCTGTTTGCGCAGGCTTCTGTGTTTGCAGTATTTGTGGAATGATGGAATTTTGTCAATTTGATTGTTCGTTCGTTCAAAGGGACAGATATGAAGAAGAATGTTTGTTTATAGTGTGTAGAGAATGGTGAAGAATTACTGATCCATCCATTCCTCTCCATTCCGTAACCATCATCAACATTACTACGCCATCCCACCAACGTCATCGCCATCATCGTCACCACCAACATCTTCATCACCATCACCATCATCATAATCGTCATACTCATCGTCATCATCATCAAAATGTTTTATAAACGATCATTTCAGTTTGTCCTGCATACTGAGAATTAACCCTTTTCGTTTCAAGTGTTTTCCACCGTACATATTGCGAGAGTACCCCGTTATTATGACCACCATTGGAACATGAAAATTTGGTCGAATTAACGAGGTTTTCAAATAAGAAACTAAGTGGGCTTTTGCAGTTTGGGTCACAAAAATAGGTCGTAATGCGGGGTGGTAATTAAACTTTCATACTGTGCTTTCAGCTTCTCTCTGTCATGAACCATTTGCCAACCAATGTATTGTTCGTATACGAACAATACAGTTTACAAATGTCCAGGTGCACGAAAATTCTCATTCATTTATCAAATAGTTAATATTTATAATATTCCTCGGTAATTTATTTTTGCTTTTGAACCCTAAAAGCTCGGTCTCAATACAAACCCCCTTTTTTTAGACCGGCTCAAAATGCCAACTCACAAGGGGCCTCAACGTTTTCATTAAATATCTGTATTGAAAGAAAAACACTGGTGGATTTACTGGAACACTAAGGCTTGAGATGAAGAAAAGGAACATCAAACAGCATTTTTTGCGTCTTTTACAGACAACACGCATGCACAGCAAAGTCTGAATTTCGCAGTTTACCTTGTGTCATTAAAGTAGTTTCACCCTTTTATATTTACAATTAAACTAATCCAGATTAAACCGGAACACATCACATTTTGCTGTAAAACATTTACTGATCTGAGAGATTGGAAATTACTTGTGTTTTTTGTTGGCAAGAAAGTAAACTGATGAATTAATCTATCTGAATTACAATTCATATTTAAATCAGGGACGCAAATAACAGTGGTTGTTTTGTCGAATTAATACACGTACAATTGATTGCCTTGCAGAATCATTCTTCATGCGAACAAAGTTGAATGGAGAATTAACGCAATCAAATTCAACTAGTAATTATAAGACCACACTATCTTGAGCGGTTTTTGAACTTCATTTCGATAACATCCGAACAACGGTTTCAAATATTTATATATATACCTCAGTGAGGTATTTCTACTTAGTAAAAACGATACAGCCCATTAATCAGTTTTGAAAATAAGGCGTTTTCGTACATCTGAGACCATCTGTAGGCTGAGTAACATTCACTAGTGTTTTATGAACTTCCGTAGCAAAAGAATTAAAGTTTTTTCCTCATTAAGCAGTATGCATCTCTCCATAGAAATATTATTTGTCGACATCTATCACAGTTTTGAACTTCAAAGACTTCTTGCAGCGTAAGTAGCAAAGACAGTTCCTACAGCAAATAGAGATTCGTTCTTGAACCACGCCGATGCAAAGCTGTCATATTCTGGTTTCCAAACTTTGTGCGAAGCTTTTACGATTCCTGTATCGTCCACTCGACCGATCAAAACAACCACAATGAAGTCCGAAAACTGGTGCTGAATGCTCCTGAGTTTCTGCCGTATAAGTTGACTCAACGCATCACAACGAGCCTCGCCAGTATCCCACGAATCAAAACACACTTCTTTCAAGTTTGATTTTAGAACTTCTTCAATCGTGTCCTGGATTTTAAGATCTTGAAGCTTGCAAGCAGGTTGTAGGATCAGTAATTCATCTTTGACGAAGCCTCGTGGATAGAGATCTGAGTTTTCAAGGCGACGTTTACGCGATGTCATCATTTCGCGTGTTCAGTAGCGACTTATGAAAGAGGCAAATTTGTTCGCGACGAAATAGCTTCCCCTGCTGTTGAATACAATGTAATTAGCTGAAACGCACCGACGGAAGCAAGCAGTTTAACCAACAAAAACCGACTTTAAGTTTCACTAACAAAAGAAAGAGAACGCGATAGAATTAAATCCTTTGATCTCGAGTTACCAAGCAAAATATACCACTATAGGTTTCGGAACTGTTATGAAACATTGAACAATGTTTCGTTAAGACTCGACTCTCGCACGCTTAAGGAGTAATATATGCGAACAAACTATAGATTTAAACTTCTATTTTCTGTCTAATCAATAAGTCCTTATCAAATGAATCGATGCAGATTGGAGAAAGTTCTCGCTCGGAAGCGGCAGCAAAAAAAAAAAAAAAAAGACCAACATAATTGTATCCTGTTTAAGTTAAGAGGGTTCTACGTTACGATCAAAACGTTTGATCTGTCAAGGTTTAGTGAAGAAAAAAGCCTTGAAAATAAGCTCTGGCACAAATCCGTTCGGCATTAAAACCAAAAAATAATCTTTCCGCAGTAAATGAAACTGTGAATAGCTTTTGTTTAGGTCGGAAGCCCTCATTAAAGTACTTAATTTACTTTTCTAAGCCGATTCATCTCGACAGAATGGAGCTTAATGATGACTGAGAATTACGTTAGCTTTCCTTTGTCTGTTCGAGGTTGTAATTACGTTCGTTTTTCAGATAAGTCGGTGCAGTGAAGCTGTATAAATGTTGCATGTTTTAGCGAATCAATTCAGGCCTTTGGCAAGCAGGTTTCAAGTTAGTGGAATGTTAATTTAAGATTTACTTCAACGAAATGAACTTTTTGATGGACGTAAATTAACAGGTGTTGGTGTTAGAACTCCTTTAGTTCGCACACTGATATAATTGCTCGCTGGAAAATATACTCATTAGCACCAAAGCTCTAAAACTGAATTATGATTTCGTATTTTTTGGCGACGATATTAGGAAAATGGGGATTTTATAACGTGCGAGTGAAAAAAAAGTTGTAGCATAGTGCCGCAAGTGCCGCTTGGATGTTGAGGGAATTGAAGTCAAAAGAATGAGAGGTCAGTTAACGATTAGGCTTTTTCAGCTAATTTAAAGCGTGGTCGTTAGTGTAATTTGCGACAAACAATAACGCTAATGAACTAACAACTGTCTGCCTTGGCGTCCTTAGCAGCCATCAGTACTCTGCAAAGAATTTTATCGTTAGCGAAAAGTAAATTACAGCGCCACTCCTGCTTCTCTCAAACGCTAATTTGACCAGGATAAATTTTTGAATAGCAGCATTCTATCATATTTCTCAAACTTTACTCTGCGCAACAGCAGTCGAATCGCTTGTTTGGTCAAATTGAACTTGAATTGGAGTGAAAGCGAAGAGAAAAAATCTGTCCTATATTTCGTTCGGTCGCTTCAAAACCTTTTTCATTCGTTCTAATTTGAGCATTCCGGGGTATATTTTTTCTTTTTGTGTCAGTGCTATTAATCATTAACCACGACAAAAAAGTTTGGTCGAGGATTGGTCTGTTTTCCCTCGGTGCTGTGGGCATTAGAAATCATTTAGGGACTGATTATTACTTAGGGGGGAGGGCTAGTGGAAATGTGGGGGGGGCAGGGGATTACTGATTATGGACATCCTGTATAAATTTATGCATATATTTTAAAAAGTCAATAGGTCATTTCCGAATTACCTCAGGCCTCTTTTTCAAAGCGAGTCTTAGTGCTCATCCTTTCATATTCAAATCAATTTTCATTCACATGAAAATGAGTTTCATTTGTGTGTAAATGAAGATCAATTTGCACATGAAAGGATGAGCACTGAAGACTCGCTTTGAAAAAGAGGCCTGAGGTAATTCGGAAATGGCTTAAGGGCGTAGGTGAGAGGGGGGTGGTCATCCAAAACAATATACTTCACAAAGGGAAGGGGTAAGAGAATTTGAACATGACCTCCCCCTATTTGCATTTTTCAGAGGAGGGGTGATGTGTAGAGACTAGGAGTTGACATTTTCAAGTGTCTTGGCTTAAGTGACAACTTCCCTGAATTTCAGATCCCCCAAGGCAAGCATCTGCCACTGGGGGGAAAAGGACTTTGTAGTAAGGTCCTCTGCAAGACAGCATTCTCCTCAAGACGGACCCTTCTGTTTCAAGCCTTTTTTTTTTCGTTGCTAATCCCAGCCAATTCTAAAACAAACTTCACTACAATACCTAATGATGCAAGTGAAGAGTGATCATCGCAGTAAATTTTCCAATTTAAGCAACTGGAAAGAAGAAGCCTGAAAAAATCAGGGCTTCAACGGGACGTTGAAGCCCTGATTTTTTCAGGCTTCTTCTTTCCAGTTGCTTAAATTGGAAAATTTACTGCGATGATCACTCTTCACTTGCATCTACAACCGCAGTACAAATATGAATTATTTCATATATATACTTCACAATACCTAATGAAACTCTACCCATGCTCCAGAACAAGGCTCAGCTGGCATTCAAACAATTTTTTTTTCACATAACTTAGGGCCTGATTACATGATCCGGGTTGGCCCGGTTAACCGGGCTGGTTTGAGTTTGCCGGGATCTCGGCATGTTTGTTAAACGCAACAAAAATCAACTTCACGATTACATGACAACCGGGCCAGCCCACACCAAAGAAGCCCGGCTCATGTAATCAGGCCCTTACACAAGAACCAACGACAATGGATTTTATTTTTTTTGAAGGAGTGAGCCTTTAGGTTTGCTTCAGAGGGATATAAATTTATTGTCCTGTGCGACATCTTACAAGCACAGAACATACTCATATGCTTCAACAAACTGACCTTTCACAGCAATTCTGTTCCAGAATTCTGTTCTGGGGGCACCTGTGTTGATCCTACTATTCATTCAAATAAGATTGTAAACTGCGTGGCTGCAATTCGCACCTAAAAAGCAGTCTGGCAAAGTCCCCCAAAAAGTGTTGTAAAGCGCTTTGAGCCCTTCGGATAAAAGCGCTATATAAATCCTCATCATCATTTATCACTCGGCACTACTGGTTACCAAGCAACAATATTGTTACATGAATGACTATCATGAGTATTGGGAAGCTTGGATGACAAAAGCATTGATCTAAGTGATAAAATTTAGTATCAAAATTATTTATTTCATTCACAGCTTCAAAACAGCTTCATCTACATAATCAAAGGCTGAGCTTTTAAAAGGTACAACAGGCAAAGTAATTCTTGTTAACGAAGTGTAGTCATCGCTAAAGGTTTGGAAAGACACTATCTAAATATCAAAAGTGGGTTTTAAAAAGGATATTGTAATATTGGATTAATGACAATCAAAGAACAGCTACCAGTGTGAATTTAATTTCAGTTTGTATGTTTAGGAAGAATACAGAAATAAAACCCCATCAAGTACTTTACTAGTGTACTAGATCTAAACAACAATTGTGGCCTTTTCATTATTTTAAAACGATAGCTCTGAATGTAGTGCTAAGCAAGAGACGAACACTAATGTAATGGGACACTTTGTGCATGATACATAATGTGAGATTAGGATCAAAAGCACCTGGGAGAGAGAAGGAATCGACTTTGGTGTGCGTTGTTGTATGTTACTCAGCTATGCGATTAAAACGGTTTACACGACTTTGGGGATTATTTATATCTTCCTGTGGGACGTTTATTACACTAAGAAAGAGAGAGGTTGAACCATATTATTCTCTGGTACATGTGTTTCTAACACAGTATTTGTGTGGAAGTGCACAATGATTTGTTCTGACTTAAAACCTCTCACTCTACAGTGACACTTAGTAGAGCATAGTGTTTAAAAATTCAATTTCCACCATTTTCAGCTCAACGTTAATACTTTCAACCTGCCCTGCCACCAACAAATAAGGGCCTGAGTCAAAGAAGTTTAGTGTTTTAAACTGTTTTAAGCTCTGTTGTTGTATCAGTTAGAATCATTTTTAAATACCAACTTTTCCGAAATAACACTCCCAACTTAGTTCTTCAAACAAGGATAAAACTAGGATCGTCATAATTTGCAACTTTGTTACTTTTTTAAGACCACTATTTACACTAAAAAATGGAAAACAAGTCATCTTACACACAGCAGTAACAGGTCAACATAACTTCTAGCCATACAAATACATCCAAAATATACCATGATATTAACAGGAAATACTTTGATATAGCCCTCCTTGGAAAAATTTCATAATGAAGCAGCAATTTTGCTTCATGTTTACTTATTCCCACTGAATTTTCAATGAAATTCTCTGAGATGGGGTTGACAGAGGTGATAAGGGCTTTCTCCAGAACCATACACGATACATTTGTGTGGGATAAAAATAAATATTTTGGACACGGACATTTTGTTTAACCAGTAACCTGGACTGAAAAAAATCTGTGGGAAGAAAACCTCAAATTAACTTGGTTGACTTATATCCTATTACCACAATACAATACCAAACAATACACAGGAGATCAAGTCACATGAAAGACAATCTGAAGTCCAGTTTATATGCATGCCCTGCATGAAGCGCACATCGCAGATTAGAGAACCATAACGTATCCTTTGATCAAATACAAATTCAACAAACTCCCTCCTGAAATGAACCATATTCACATACCCAGCTTTTCATATCTTGAGGTTTAACACGCAGAAAGTCAACATTGGTTCATCTTAAATATGACTTGTTCACATTTGAAGGTGGTTGCATAAAACAGGTTTACTACCAATACAAGCCATATTTCAATAACTCCCAAAGTGTGTTAAAAGGATGGTGGCACTGCCTTCTGACGGCAACATTACAATACAACTCTGTGTACTGGGTTATAGAGTTTAGTTATCTTGACCCTATGAGGAACAATAAAAAAGGTTTGTGATATACCAAAAAAGTATTTGATACACAAACCAAATACCCACTTTGGTATAAATTTCTACATGTATTTCTACATTATCTGAAGTGCAGTATCCCCCCCACCCCTTAAAAGTATAACTTGAAAAGAAAAGGAAAAATGAAACCAAGCAGAAGTCACCAACATGGTGATGGACAACCAACTTGGAATTATCCTGAAACGAATGTGTCTGCAACTTCCATTGTTGTGATTACCCTGACAAGGAGAATAAGGTTGTTTCACCATTTCCCTCTGTTCTTGCAAGGATGCAACAAATTTGTTGTGCAAGTTCCTTATAACTTGATTCACAATGGTGCTTTATCCTTACCAGAAAAGCTCTGCAATGTATTGCTTTTAAAAGGGTTCGTATTTGAGCTGGAAGTTGACGTGTCTCACCCAAATGAGAGAGCAGTTTGGTATGGCAGTACACTGTACATGACTGGAACGGTGCCTTGACCAGGTATTCGCGTGACAGACATCACAGCTATTATGACAGTTTGTTCTTTTTGAATGACACTTGAAGATGAGTGTTATGTTGCTGCAAATAGTATCCATTCAAGTTCATCACAGCCTTAGTAGCTTCCTCATGCCTGATCATATTAACAAACCCATAAGCAGATCCGCCTTTGGCATGTATCGACAATATTGCCCCATGGGGTGAAAACAAGCGATAAAGGAGTAACTCATTTGAAGTCTCGTTTTCTCCTTTGGTTGGTAACCCATAAACAAAGACACATGGGCAGTTATGATGATCAGTGGGAGAAACTGGATTGAAAGGTGAACTCAATGCATTAAAATTATTTCGATCCATTCCATTGTTCCTAAAATTTACCCCTGGGTTTCCAAATGGAGAGAAGCGATGGTTTGGAGCTTCATGGCGAATCGGGCCTATTCCTCCAACATTTAAAGCGGGCCTCAAATGCTCGTTAGAAGCTAACGTTGTCGGCAAAGAACTGGTCAGAGCTTGCGACGTTTGTGGGCCTTTTGGAGGGTTAGCAAAGCGCACTGCTAGAGTCGTATCGACACCATCATCTTGTAAACTCATACCGTTCAAAGCATCGATGGCAGACTGCGCTTCGGAGCGCTTATCAAAACGAATAAACCCGACACCGCGACTTTCACCGCTTTCCAATGTCAAAATCTTTGATGAAATAATGGTTCCGTATACACCAAACCACGACTTCAGATTTTCTTCGCTGACATTTTTTGGCAACCCAGCAATGTAGAGATTGGCGTTTTTAATTTCTTCTGACGAAGGTCGAGCGTAACTTACACGAATTTTCTTGGCGCTCATCTGATGACCATCAAACTTTTCGATAGCTCTTGTAGCTTCAACTTCGCTGTTGTAGTTAACAAACGCATAACCAAGACTCACACCGCTTTTATCACGCATCAGCTTCACACCAATAACAGAACCACATGAACCAAACATGTCTCTAAGAAACGCTTCCGTGATGTCTGGAGGGATGTAGTTGACGATAACGTTTTTCCTTTCCTTTCCATTGGCGAGGCCGTTCGCCGTAGAAGGCGCCACTTCCATCTTTTGCCACCGAAAACGTTCAAAGATACAAGATGGCGGAACTTCTTTGCAACAAAACGCCAGCACCCCCGGCAGAAGCACATGTTGCTCCAGTCCCCCAAGTCCTTCGCGCGGTCATTAAGGGCATTTACTATTACTTTGTCACCGAGCAGAAAGAAAAATTGAGGTGAACTTTTTTCGAAAGGTTAACACCAAAAAGAAAAAAAAAGATGCTTTAATAGTTCCTTTCTCTTCTTCCCCAGCTACCCCTCCCCCCCCATTTTTCTCTCATTTTCTCACTCCCATCCCCCTCCCCTTTTACGCCTGCCATGCAGGCTAAATTTCTATCAAGATGAATTGCAGCCACACTGGACCCTCTAAGTAATCATTATTACTTTATATGCCAACTTGTATTTCTTTCTGCAAACATAACTTTCCACATGGCATGCATCCCTATATAGTGAACAAGGTAGCCCACATAGTTCAAGCAAGTTTTAGGATGGAAGAAAGGGGTTTAATAGAATGGACAAGGGCTATGTAGCTCTGCAAGAGACTGAAAATAATTTAGTGGAAAAGGTGAAGTAAATGCAACTGGAGATCATGCAGTTGATGATCAAGAACAAATTGCTGGGTTCCAACTTTCAGCACATGGATAAGCAGTTCGTTGGGCAGTGCACATTGCGTTACATCAGTGCTTAATAATAATAAGAGAGGTGTATGGGACACAAGAGAGGGGAGCAGGAAGTGGGAGTTTTAGAAGGGGTTGAGTTGGGATAGAAGTTATTTATCACGGTCAGGGAAACTCAGAAAAAAATTACAGCAGATGGAAGAACAGGGTAAAGGAATTGAGAGATTTTGATGACTGCCCCCCCCCCCCTCTCCCCACTTCCTCCACTCACATACACCCACATTTTAGCTCATAGCAAATTTGGACTTGTTGTGGAGAGCTGTCAATTAAAAAATGGGGTCTCCAGGCTTGTATGGTGGAGAATGAACTAGCAAATAGCATTTACAACTGTGTTCCTCAGTGATGTACCAGAAGTTAATCCCAAAAAGGGTGCTGAAGGTAATTTAATTGACTAGTGCATGTCAACTCCACCTTAAGACAGGCATACATTAAAATTACACAGTCCATTGACAATCTAAGATTAACCCCTTCCTTGTTTTGTTCAATTCAATTCAATTCAATAACAATTATTGATCTCACTGGGCATGTTACAGTGACCACTTTTTTTAAAGCATATATTGTGTTCAATAGCTTTGGTCCATTGTACAAAGCTACATAAAAACCCCAATAGTCATTGCACTTATAACAAGAGTCAGCTTGATGGGAGCACGATGTTGTTCTTGACAGCAGCCTTAAAAACAACAAAACAAAAATTAAAATCTCTCCTCAATTATCACACAGCAAATGCTAACCCACTTTAATAAAACGAAAATCCTCTATTAATGCCCCCTGGGGTTTATTTACCTGCCGTTCCTCAGAGATTTCTTTCCATTCTTCGGCTGCAATACGTGGAATTACAGCTAGAAGTAGTTTCTTTGCGTTTGCAACATTTACCTTGAATGTGGCAATAACTGATTCCACACTAACCTAAGACAGGTCAACACAAAAGACAGATAAACTATGTGACTTGATCCAAATTTCTGGTACTTCTAATGAACCCTTTTGATGATTCTTCTATTTTACTACTAAAGAACATTCACACCAATAATGTTATTGTTTTTGCACATCTGTCTTCTGCATGCAATGTGTGCCATGATGCCAACTCATTATATCAAGGATGCATGCCTTGGAAGTAATGGACACAAATATATAGGCCCCATTGGGGGAAGGGGGGGTCAGAGTATCCCACATCCCATTTAATTTTGGGCCTAAATATCCCGTATCCTGTTAATTCCTATGGTTTGTCTCCCATTACTTTGATGTTCAATATCCCAGAATATCTTTTTAAATATCCCATATCCCATTCATTTTCCCCCCAAATATTTTTAATTTATACCTAGTAAATATCCCATATCTCGATAACCCCTAATAGGACCTTAATATAGCCCTGGAGCAGGATGCAATACCTCTGCATGGATTTCACTCTTTTGAATGCAAATGTACCATAGCACTGCACCCACTGTTCAAAAACAAAAACTTTAAGGAGTAGTCACAAACCCCCCCTCCCTCCTCGCACTTTGTGAAGCCACGACATACCGGCTCATGATCATCTCTCCAACAGTCATAATCTGTAACCATGGCGATAGCGGCATAACAAAGTCCAGCTTCATTAGCAAGGATAACTTCAGGGCAAGCAGTCATATTGATGATATCTCCACCCCACATCTGGAACATTCTGCTTTCAGCTTTAGATGAGAAACGAGGTCCTTCTACAGCAACATTTGTGCCTGAACCATGATAGTTCAAATTGAGTTCCTTGGCAACTTTAATTAAAATCTGAAAAAAAAAATATACCAAATATTTATCATTAAATTAACCCTTTAACCCCTAAGGGGTCTCCCTTTGACAAGTAAAATCGTCTGGCGTTAGACAGAGTAAAATCTATAAGGTCACTCTTAGGAGGGAATGGGTTAAACTGAAAGAACATAGTACATACACATACATACCTATTTATTAATCCTAGCAGTCAAAAGACTATACAGGACTATACAACAGCCAGCAGTACTTATGCCTAGATTAACATGTGGCTGGGGAATTAATTTACAATTGACATCAAGTAAAAACAAAACAAAAACAAACCTTTCTAGTGTGGGGACAGTATGGCTCATGCATAGGAATATGACAGATGCCTACAGGACTTCCTTTTTTACCATCATAAAATGTTGACACCCTCTTGGTAGTCCGATCAATGAATTGATCAGGAAAAACAAGGTCTCCCGGTTTATAGTCTTCTTTTAAAGAGCCACAGGCTGTTGTCACAACAACATGACTGCATCCTTCTTCTTTGAGGGCATAAATATTTGCACGATAGTTTATGTCTGTTGGCATGAGATCATGTTTTCTCCCATGTCTGTAAAACAAACATATGATTTATTTTAGTGCCCTGATTCCACTCCATGCCCTACAAGTAACATATGAAATAGACAGAGAGACATGTTTTTATTTGGAGTCTTATACAATAAATAGTATGTCAACTACGATTTCCACATAACTAAAAATAATAACATTGTTACTGACAAAAAAAAATGTATATGGCTAATAAGTTATTAATTGATTAAGTCCTAGAGTATTTACTTCTGCCATCTTCCCCTTTTCTTTTTTGAAAGCATTCAAATGTATGTTTTGCTATTAGTTTTTGTATTTTAGCATCACTGCTGGGGGGGGGGGGGTTATTAGAAACATGAATATTTTGTGAAGTGACATTCAGCTTATTTTTATTCTATATTCATTTTCCAGATAATCTAGTAAGGAACATCTTTTTTCATGGTAAGCAGGGCATATATTTAGAAAATGGTATTCGTCCTCCATTTTTTTGTATTTGGTAACCTGATGTAGGTGGTCTTCACATTTGTAATTGTCTGTCGTTTTGGATGACCAGTACGTTCTCATTTTGTTGCTTTGAAATGAAATATAAGAGAATCTAAGGTTTGGAATATAAGGTTTGGTTGCTCCAGATTTCAAGTGACAGGATGAATGAAGGATTTTTTGGGGTTTGAAAATTTCAATTCTAGAATTTTTACCCATTTCTGGGAATTTTTAAGGCTCTGAGATTTAGCATGGGATTTTTTGGGGTTTGGTTGGAAGTCTGAGGGATTTTTGTTGATTTTGGTTTTTTGCTCCCAGTCAATCATCCCCGTCACTTGAAGTCCAGAGTACCCCAGTCCCCCCTCACCTCCCCCCTCCCACCAGAGGGAAGAACTGTAAGGCAAACTCACATGGTGATATTGGGGACTCACCTGGCTAACAGAACACAGTCCACTCCAGCAATTTTACCAGTGACCAAGACATCAGATGGCTTCAAAAACAATCACATTATCGCCATTTAGAAATTGACATCACTGAACACATTTTAAAGTGTTTTTTTTTATAATTGATTCAGAATATTTACCTGGCCATAAGGTGTTGAAACATGCTTTTCTACCCTGTTCTCCAAAATATCAGGATCATCCATTCCACTCCCCCCTATAATTCCAATCTGTAACATAAAGTGATTATTCCAAGAATTTTGACCTCCAAAAGATTCGTATATTTTCAAAGTCTAATTACAGTATAGGGCCCAGTTCTCAGCCACAGAAAACGTAAACTTGTATTTCTTACCTTGGAATAGCTGTAAGGACTTGAAACTTCACACACAACTAGCTTCAACACTCAGTTTACACATGTAAAGCTATTGACTGCTCAACACTGTTTTCACCCGAGTAATAATGAAAATGGGGGCTTCGTTGGCGGGCCCAGTTATCGGCCAACTGGCCCAGTTCTCGGCCACAAAAGAGTATGTGCGATTCCTCAGAATAAACAACACTTTATTACCATTTTTTTATTGTTAAATCATTTAAAGGGGCTTGTGTTTTGATATTTTGATCACAAATTATCCTTAAAGAGCTTTGTTTCATGTTAGAAAAGGAAGTTTTTTGCACACCTTAGTGTTGACGGCGAGCAGGGTGGCCGAGAATAGGCAAATAGGCAAAAGCACCAAGGAAATATTGAGGAGTGGATTTAGGTCGAAGAATAAACGTTATTAAAACAGGCCAGCAAAAGTTTACATTTAACAGATAGCTTTATCCCTCTACGTTCTTTATGCCAAGAATTGGCTCATTTGGGCCTTCTATACAGATAAAATATAACAAAGTGTCTAAATGGCCGGCAGCCCGTCAAGGTTGTAAAAACACTAAATGGCCGGCAGTCCGATTCGGGCTCCCTTTCAAGGGCTTTGTTTTCCTTAGACTTGGTACTTCGGGGAGATTTAGTGTGTTTTAGGTTAGGGATTAGGGCTAGGAGTCAAGGAATATGGACGTTTGTTATTAGGCTTGAAGATTTTGACCGGCTGCCGGTCATTTAGACGATTTGTACTTTGATAGTTTATATTAACAAAACTGCATCGCTTTCTTAACGGTTACTTCGATAGCAAGTCTGTAAATGTCGTCTTTTGTTGAAAATATCATAAATTCCTCAGTTTTTCTGAATTTGTCAAGGAAATATCGGACTGCCGGCCATTTAGTGTTTTTACAACCTTGACCGGCTGCCGGCCATTTAGACACAGACAAAATACAAACTTGAATTAAACCATGTAATTCGAGTAGCCGTAAACAAACATGTTTCGGGGAAACCAAATTCACCTACCTTCACTTCACCTCGACGTGCTCACAGTATATAGTAGCTGTAAACTCAAAACTTGGCAGAACGAAAGACAAGAATCAAGCTACCTTTGGAAACACTTGCTTTCTATTCAGATTCATTTGTGGCGCGAAAAATAAGCGTTGAACGCGTTGAACTAAAAGTGAACAAGAACTGGGCCCGGCCGGGAACTGGGCCTCATGCTGTTTTCTGATTTCTTTCTGGGTGAACAGCTATTTAACTGATGATGTGAGATACCAGATTATAGGGAGTGCAAAGATTCAAAACTTTGATTGGAAAACTTTTAATCTTACCTTGACTTTTAGCGCCATTGTTTTGATATACAGTGTATCAGTTCTCTGCCACGCTGGAGATGGGAAAGTCAAGAAATGACAAGGCGTTCTGAGAACCGCGCGACTGTGAAGACTGGATTCAAGTTCATATTCAATATCATGTGACAACAATAAATATGGCGGACCGAGAAGGGGGATTCCGTGGAAAATTAAGTGTTGTTCCAGTATTTTTTCTCATTGTTCTCACTTGTGGCTCAATAACAGCTGGTTTGAATGAGCGAAGGAATGTTTTGGTGATAATCGGAGACGATGCAGGCTTTGAAACGCAAGTTTACAACAACTCTGTGTGCAAAACACCAAACATCAACGCACTCGGCAAACGAAGTGTGATTTTCAAAAATGCATTTACTTCTGTGAGTAGCTGTTCACCAAGCAGGTCAACAATACTGACAGGTATAATATTTTGAATGTTGTTGTTGCTAGTAATAACATGACTAAAACAAAGCATCTCACATTGCCTCACCCCTTTCCCATCTGAACCCCCAGGCGAGACCCAGACCCCCACTACCTCTGCAGGTGTTGTGATGAAGTCACATTAGGAAGCAAGTAATGGCTTTATACAGCATCAGGAAGTGTCATGAGGATATTATGATGATTAGGGGTTAAGGAAATGATTCTCCTGTTCAGGACAAGGAACCTTAAAAAAACCACACCCCTTGGGGTCCTGGCCCAGAAACAGGAATTTCAGACTCATTTTATGTGTAAGAGGTACAGGCAGAATGCCAGTGCTAGGATGTGTATTTATTACAGGTCTCCCACAACACCAGAATGGCATGTATGGACTACATCACGATGTTCATCACTTCAACTCCTTTGATGATGTCAGGAGCCTGCCTTTGTTGCTACAGAAAGCAAGTGTGCGAACAGGAATAATTGGAAAGAAACATGTGGGGCCCGAAACAGTGAGTAGTTATAGAAGGCTCTTGCTAATGACTACTCTCGTAATAGTATGCTCAACAAAATTACTTATTTCTGGTTGGTCAAGGGGACTGCACAATTTGATATCATGGTTAGATCCTCAAAATGGTTTAAAACTCTTCAAATTAAGAAAATTTCACTCTATCAATAAAGTTATTGACTTTTTATCTTTATTTTTTTAGGTTTATCCATTTGAGTTTTCATACACTGAGGAACATCACTCCATTCTTCAAGTCGGTCGTAACATTACTTTCATCAAAGAATTAACTCGCAAATTCCTTCAAGGGTCATTGAATGATTCTCGGCCATTCTTCCTGTACATTGGCTTTCATGACCCACACCGTTGTGGACACACTCACCCTGAATATGGTGAGCTTCAATCTTTTCATGTAATATTGACCAAATGTTTACATTTTATTGTCTCTAGGAAACTCTAAGTTACTGGTGACTTGAAAAAGGTCTGTACCATATGAAGATGTCAGTGTTGTCCACATCTTCGTCTTGCTGTTGTACATCTTTAATGTCTTATGGCTCTTACTATCACGGCCAACAACCACAGTAAGAATAACATGCTTCACACAGATTGAAACTAACCAAAAGTTACAAAAAATTGGAGACTTTCTTCTGTTTGTAACTGGTCACTTTGAGGCCATTTCTTCAAAGCCTCTTTCCTCCTGCCTTGGACTGTAGGCTGGCAGTTCAGAGGCTGGGGAGAAGGGACAACCAAAGCATGAGGGGAACGCCTTCCCTTTCAATCTTCCTATAGTCCCCAATGCGCCACCTTCTCTCCCATTTCCACCTCTCCCTCCCCCTCCCCTAGGGAGCCTCTGTGGAGCTGGAGAGAGCTGTAAAGCTAAGACACAGCACAGATAGCTGGTGTATAATCAACAACAGTAATTTGTTGGTAACAACGTTTGCCACTTGCTTTTTGAATAAATTGGTTTTTGTTATGGTTCATTTCAAGCATTACTCTATAATTTATGATTAAAATAATAATATTATTCTGCTCAGACTGTCTGACAGCTTGGTCTTAACAATGAGATATACAGGCACTAAGGTTTTTTTTAATACCTAGTTATCAAGTTTGATTTCTGGCATGTGAGTGCAATATAGAAGAGATTTCCATGTATTAGGCCACCGTCTTATGGGGCATCTTTCTACCTGACACCCAACCCCTGGTCACATTTTGCTTCTTTCCCCAATCTCCTTGTTCATAATCCAAAAATAGTCCACCCTCACTCACCCAATAATGCTTTGGTCATCCTCAAAATATGCCAGCACAGATACTTATTTAGTACCACATGGTGTAAAACTGGCCCCCAAACGTTCTTTGTAGTACTTTTTTAAATTTGTCTCTGTGACAACTCCAGACCAAAAGTTCCAAAATCAAGTTTGTAATGACCTCAAATTGTGTCATGATTTATTTATACAGGAAATTTTTGTGAAAAGTTTGGAAATGGAGAACCAGACATGGGTTTGATACCCGACTGGAAACCCACTCTCTACTCCCCTGATGAGGTAATTGTGCCATACTTTGTACAAGACACACCTGCTGCCAGACAAGATATTGCTGCTCAGTATACCACCATCAGCCGTCTTGACCAAGGAATAGGGCTCATCTTGGATGAGCTTCGGCAGGCTGGTTTTGAAGACAATACACTTGTAATATACAGCTCTGACAATGGTATTCCGTTCCCAACTGGCCGAACTAATCTCTTTGATCCTGGTATGGCTGAACCCTACCTTGTGTCCTCCCCTTACAACCATGATCGCTGGGGGGAGTTAAGTGATTCTATGGTTTCCCTTCTGGATATAGTGCCAACAGTGTTGGAGTGGTTTGGCGTTGACTATCCAAGTTACAAAATATTAGGCAACACTGTGAAATTGACAGGAAAATCAGTGCTTCCGCTGTTACAAAAAGAACCAACTATAGGCTGGGACACGGTATTTGGCAGTCACAATTTACATGAGGTAACAATGTATTATCCCATGCGAGTCATTCGAAACAAGAGCTTCAAGTTGATTCACAATCTCAACTACAAGATGCCCTTTCCTATAGACCAGGACTTCTTTGTGTCACCAACATATCAAGACCTTTTGAATCGTACGGAAGAGGGGAAGCCTACAGGTTGGTTTCGCACATTGGATCAATACTATTACCGTGATCAGTGGGAGCTGTACGACTTGAGTACTGATCCAAAGGAGCTGACAAACCTGTTTGGAAAACCGGCGTATCAGGATGTGTTTAGGGAGTTGTATGGCAAGCTGAGAGTTTGGCAAAATGTAACAAATGATCCATGGATTTGTTCACCAAGTAGTGTACTAGAAAACAAAGGAAGGTACCCTAGAATGGGGGTGTGTCTCTCCATGGACAATGGGGTATAATAAAAACATAATTTTTATGAATGTGGGTTTGATTTGCAGGGCTGTCATTAAAGGCCAGAAGCCAGGGAGTTTCCCTTCATATTTTGAGGTATCTCCCCAGCTACTTTGATATAAAACCAGCATGTTTAATTCACTACAGCAACTCGAATCTCTAGCTATTTTGTTTATATCCCCACCTACTTCAAAAATTAGTGACAGCCCTGATTTGGCAAAGAAACCTGAAAATTTTTTGTTTTTCTGACCTTTGATATGACTTGTTGCAGTACTAGGCATGATAATATTAATATTTAGCTTTATCATCAGGAGCCGGTAGCCGGCACATTTCAGCCATCTGTGAGACCACTCCACACCAGTTACTTTTGCCCCAGAATGCAGGAAATTGCCTTTGTGAGCTTTGTGCTCATTATAATCTGCAGCAATGGCAATGCAGTCGTTACATCTGTTATCAGGTGTAAGCAAGGCTGAGATCAGGAAAAAAATGTTTTTATATTCGTGTTAATTGTTTTATGGATGGTTTTGTATTTGTCATCCATTTCACTGGTTGAGACTTCTGTATGTGCCTCTGAAGTTGTGCAACTGTTATAACGACAATGATTGTCTAATGATCATTGCTAAGATTTTGATCAGTGTAGAAAGATCAAGCTATTTTCTCAACATGACATGTCAAATTTGACTGTCTCCATATTTTTCTTTTTCCATTAATTGGCTTTTTATTCATCAGTTGGTTAAGGCACCATATACTTTTAGCTGTGATTTTTTGTACCAATTTACATCAATTTATTTTCATATTTTTTGCTGAAGAATTATATTTTGAAGATCATGCCTCAGTTAACAATAATATTGTTGACTGGAAAGATCTTTTGTTGACACTGGCCTATAAATATGTCCTATACTGTCCTATACTGCTGCGTTCTGTTGGCTATAAAAATCAGCATCTTAATGGCCAAATTTTAAAACATCCCTTCAACAGCTTTTTGTCTCTGGTTATTGAACCAATAATTTAATAGTGATTTTGTTGTTTGTTTTGGTTGTTATTCATTTTATTGTTTCATAGGGGAATGGCACAAGTAAAAGAGCTATTGTAGAGCAGGTCTATTTTTTATAAATCTAAAAAGGATAAAACACAGACTGTAAAATAAATACTGTTGTTCATCATAATAATTATTATTAGAAATAGCACCAACATGGAGAATGTTGTGTTAAAGTACTGGACAACTGAATTCTCACCACCAAAATAATAATTACTGCAAAGAAGAAACAGAATTTTGGTGAGAATTCATCAGTCATAAAATTGTTCATGATAGAAATGCATGAAACCCCAAATGGAAATGCAGAAAAAAATCCGAGCTTCAGATGAGATTTGAACCCACAATCCTCCACAATCTAGATGGACGCTTTAACCACTGAGCTACTGGAGACTCTATGGTAAGCACGGGTGAAATGTTGGCTTTTGACTGGAACCGCATCACATGGTCATAATGACTAGCACACTCAGAACTGCATCACGCATTAAGGCATATCAAAGATGATGATGATGGTGATGATTTATATAGCGCTTTTATCCAAAGGGCTCAAATGGCTTTACAACACTTTTAGGGGGACTTTGCCAGACTGCTTTTTTAGGCACAAATTGATTCATTCATTCATTCAATCTTATTTGAATGAATAGTAGGATCAACACAGCTGCCCCAGAACAGAACAAGGTATAGACCATCACACTGGGGACTAAGTCCGCTACTCTTTCTGATCAGTGTGTGGGTTCTTTAACATCCCACACCAGTACTGTGAGACGGGACCTCCAGTTTTTTCATCCTTATCCGAGAAGACTAGGAAGTCTAACCATTTGCAGATGTAGGTAAGAAAGGTAGCACTTTCTCCTCAGTTATTTAAAGACCCTGAGTGTTGGTCCAGCTGGGGCTTGAACCGCCGACCTCCTGCACAGCAGTCCGGTGCTCCACCACTGAGCCAACCAGTCGGCGGTTGCAGATGCAACCATCCAGACCTCCAAAGTGAGTGATTACAGAAATACAACATGATAGAAATGCAAGAAACCCCAAATGAAAAATCTGAGCTACAGATGGGATTTAAACCCATGATTGTTGACAGAGCAATTCGTCTTTGGGAAATCTTTTTTGCTTGGCTTATTAGGCTTGCAGCATTTCAACCCATCAAGATGTTCTGAAGCAATACATTCACATTCACAAAAACATTTCAATAAATAAATTCATGAAATGCCAGCTTCATTGAAAGTCAGAGAAAACTGACCCAGGATATGGACAGTACAAGTAGTGACCAACACCTAACTTCTCCCAACCATATCACTTGTTTGTTAAGCATACAGGGCATGAGTCTGGTTGGCTCAGTGGTAGAGCACCGGACTGCTGTGCAGGAGGTCGGGGTTCAAGCCCTGGCTGGACCAACACTCAGGGTCTTTAAATAACTGAGGAGAAAAGGCTACAAATGTAATGACATCTACAAATGTTAGACTTTCTTGTCTTCTCAGATAAGGACAATAAAACCGGCAGTCCCGTCTCACAACTCTTCACAAATTAGAAAACTCTCATAGACAGACAACATGTCTATACCCTCTTTAAAACAAATTTATTGTATCGTATCGTAAAGAATACAGGAAATGATCACAAGGTATCAGCTGAGATGACACTTACACAAATTCTCCCTACATGTAACATACAAATTGTGAGTACAGTGAGGAGAATACAACTGTTGATATTGGGATTAAACCGTTAACAATGAAGATGTGATCAAATGAAGAATGATTGTCGAAGTCGTGATCGCAATTTTTACAATTGCGTAAAGAAGCCTGAAAAAAAATTCAGGACTTCAACGGGGCTTGAACCCGTGACCTTGCGATTCCAGTGCGATGCTCTACCAACTAAGCTATGAAGCCACTGACGCTGGGAGCAGGTTAATTTGGGGTTCTAATTCATGAAGATGTGAGTGATATGCGAGTGTGAATTGATGAAAATCATATCTTTGATCTGCAGATTAAAGAATGAAGATGTGAGTGATCATCGCAGCTGTGAACACTAGTTAATAAAGCCTGAAAAAAATCTATGAGCTCCGTGATAGCTGTGTAGTGCTCTACCAACTGAGCTAACAAGTCAACTGGAGCTAGTCACTTTTTGGGTTCGTTATAAACCTGGGTGACAAACAAGTGAGTGTAAATATATCAAAATTATATATTTTGATCTGCCTTTTTTCATGATTTATTTTCACTAACGTTGAAGTAGTGTTCCTTACTGCAATGATCACTCACATCGTCATCGTTAATCCACAGATCATGATTTTCATGTATTCACTCTCTTAAGGGTTAACAGTAATTTAGCACAGTGAATAACTGCAGAGCTTCCTAGCAACACAACATTTTGGAGCAAAAATTACATCTGATTATGTTGATCCACAGATAGAGAGTAAATTAACATGCTTTATAACTGTAAATCCTTTTAGCTTTCCTAATTTTGTCAATCTCCTGAAAAGTTACAAAAACATCAACAGTACTAGAAAGTTCCTCTGCCTTGTAGTGTACAACAAGGTACCTACTGAGAAACACGTTCCTGTCATGTTATTTTACTGGTGGCCTCTCTAACTTTCAAGTCTTTGCGTGAAATCCTAAAATGTGACCACTCAAATGAAAGCTACTGAGCAGTACCTTCTTGTGGTGCTGTTTATTATGCTGTACAAGGTGATTCTAAGTTTTGAGTCTGTGGATGAATCCTAAAGTGTGACCATTCAAATGAAAGCTACTGAGCAGTGCTTTCCTGTGGTGCTGTTCGTTATGCTGTACAAGGTGGTTCTAACTTTTGAGTCTGTAGATGAATCCTAAAGTGTGACCATTCAAATGAAAGCTACTGAGCAGTGCTTTCCTGCGATGCTGCTTATTATGCTGTGCACAGTGGTTTTAACTTTTGAGTCTGTGAATGAAATCCTTAAGTATGACCATTCAAATAAGCACTACTGAGCAATACTTTCCTGTGGTGCTGTTTATTATGCTGTACAAGGTGATTCTAACTTTTGAGTCTGTGGATGAATCCTAAAGTGTAACCATTCAAATGAAAGCTACTGAGCAGTACTTTCCTGTGGTGCTGTTGATTGTACAGTACAAGGTGGCCACTCTAACTTTTGACTCTTCTTGTGAAATCCTAGCATGACCATCCAGATAAAAGTTACTGAACTGTACTTTCCTGTGGTGCAGTTTGTTATGTGTACAAACTGCTTTTAACGTTCCAGTCTGGAAATGAAGTTAATCTGTGTGATCACTTAACTCAAAACTACTGCCACATTACTTTCCCCTTCTTCTAATAGTATGGAATGGTTGTAACTTCCCAGTTTGATAGAAGTCCCTGAGGGTTTGGAAATTGAAATATTTTTTCCCACTCCATGACCTAAAGGTGAGGTAAACACTCTGACATCTTTAATTAAAATGTCAAAAATTAAAACCCAACTAATTTCTCTTCCCTGTCTCTCTCACTAAGATCAACAACCCTTGCAGTTAATACTTTTTTTACCATTACCTTGATGAACCAATGGAAAACAAAATATAAAGATTGAGGGAATGATTGATTTTCAACTAATCAGTCAGAGCCATCAATCCCAAAGGCATAAGCATCCCATAAAACAAACAATGTGACATGTCCATTTTTTAGCCTATTAACATATTTAGGGGTGACAGCATGGATGCCACTGACATCTACGCTTAAAAGTTTTGATGGATGAACAGTTTCGCCATCTACAGGCTTTTAGCTTAATGTTTCGGCTTCTCAGTTGGTATCAGAATAAAGCAAAATAAGATCACACATCGCACATCTTTTCTCTGTGTGCCTGTCTGAATTTAATTCAAATTGAACCTCCCAGCAAAGGAAGCCCTTAAGGTGGTAAGGAATGCCCAGCGAGGTAGCCAGGAAGCCATGGGTTTCTGACAAATCACTCTCTCTTTCAGACATCCAAGCATAAAAAGGACTACAGCTGACACTTGATCAATGCAGTATAAAATATTTAATGACTATAACGTCATTATTTTTGCAAGAGATCTAAACATGGTGCAAAAACCTCTTCCCACCATCCAGAGGGTTAATTACTAAATTATGTTCTGACACAATCTAAGTGGAATTGATGTAAATACCCTAAGAAATCAACATCTCTTGGAAGAAATTTATGTGCATTAGGTGTTGTTTTAACAACTGCTTCCTCTGTGGTAATTTGTGATGAGATTTAAGTAAAAAACTCTTTCATGACTTTCTTAGGCGGGGTTTCGCATTTCTAATAACATTGCTAGAATGTAGAAAAAAATTGAGCCCATGTTAGTCAACAGTTCGTCAAGTACTATTTGATTGTGGCTATTTGACAATACTTATTTGGCGAAAAAAGGAATGCTGTCCTTTATAAAATCATGCATTTGCTTTCCTCAGAATTGTATTCCTTGTTTTGTAGCACAGACCCTTTTAACAACATAAGTTTTTAATGCTTGCTTACACGATTTCCCATGCTAATTTTGTTTTGAGAATTGTATTTTTTGGAGTGGAGTGGAGTCTGATTCCCTTAAGGTGAGAAAGGTAATTATTTGTTACATGGGGTTTTATATTTCTAATAACACTGCTAGAATGTAGAAAAAAATTGACCCCACAAAGTCCCTGAGCCCACGTTAGTCAACAGTATCTCAAGTACTATTTGATTGCGGCTATTTGGCAGTACTTAATTATTGCCCCCAACAAGAAAGGTACAGAAAAAAAGGAATACTGTCCTTTATAAAATCATTAATTTACTTTCCTAAGAATTATATTCCTTGATTCATAGCAGACATTTTTTACGACGTACTGCTAACCCTTGCTTACACAATTCTCTGCACTAACTTTGTTTTAAGAATTGTATTTTTTTGACAGCAGAGTCTGATTGCCTTAAGGTGGTGACATAATTATACAGTGCAAAACAAAATGTACTTAGCAAGTCTCAGTTGCTTTGTGATGTTTAATGATATCCGACAGCTTTGCTTACAGCTGTCTGCTACTTATGTAAACACCAACTGAAAAACAGTGACATCTTTCAAGTCAAACAATTCACATTCTATACACAGACTTGTTTTTGACAGTTAAAAAGGCCCCCAAATGGTCAAAAACAAGAAGATTGCATGGGAATCACAGAAACGAAACTTACAATCCCCAGAGCATATATATAACAATATTCAGTAACCTGAATAAATTTTTCAAATTTGAAACAACATGAAAACTGCACTATACCTGTTTTGGTAAGTGTATTCTTATCTTTACTGGAAATGCTCTAAAATATCCTATGCGAGACTTACATGTAGGAGCCAGACAGCATTTTGAGAAAAAAACATGGAAAGCGATTTTAGAGCTGAAAAATAAGCAGCTAGATTTTAGTATGTACACACACACTCGTTTATTTTCATCAAAAAAACTATATATTTTACCTAATGTTTTTTGTATAATGTTGATCTGGAAATAGCCACTATGCATGAACTCTCCATCGTATATTTCTGTCATGGGCGGTTTTGTCTTTTTCAAATAAACTTCCTATTCCAAATTATGAGAGCTCTAACAAAGGAACAAATTTACTGCTTATCAGAAATAAGATATTTTTTAAGAAATTATCCAGCAAGTATATTGTAACCACAGTTTTAGGCATTTGTGAAACAAACAAGGAAGAATTGAAGGTTACATAAATCTGTCTTGGTAATCTCTCATATGATTTGGAAAATTGAAGGAAAGAAAATTTCCACTTTATGAATATTTAATTCAAAAACTGCTGTACAGGGAAAATACTGAATTTATTTAATGCACAGAATTCTTTACACTGAATATTGAAAGCGACTATTTTTTCACATCTAATTTACTTGGGTCTCTCTAAGACATTAATCCTATGGGTTAATTCAAAAGGAAACCATAAGCTTCACACCTTCGTTTCCATAATCTTTATACTGTAAGCAATTACATTTTTAGATGGAAATTTTCATAACAACTACTTTGAAGAAGGTCAATAGTATTCAGGGTGAATTTCATAGTACAGAATATTAACAGCTAGGTTATGGTCTGTCTATCACAATACTAGAAAATTTCATCATCATAAATTAAAGTTCAGAAAATTACCCTACTTTTTCACAATCTAAAAAGAATTTTTAAAAAGCCCTGCCATCTTTCATTAATATTTGCTCTTGAAAATATCTGAGTGTGTGATTACAAGGGGGACAAAATTTACATTATCGCAGAGGCAGATGTTTTTTTTTTACAATATTCCAAACTATCACAGAAAACTTTTTACATTGAATTCTGTTTCTTTGAGTTCTACTTTTTGTGATGAATCGTTTCAAAATCTAAACTCGAAAATACTCAATGTTAATATCAGAACTATCCCTCTACAGACGGAAAATTTTGGTACAGTTTGCTAGTATGTATGAATGTCCCTCAGCAAGGGTTAAATTCAAAAACAGAAAGAAGATTGAGTGTTGATGTCAAATAAAAAATTCTTCACAAAAAAATACTCAATATGGAACTGATCACTTCAAAACTACTTTGAATAAAACACAATACTTGTAACATTTTTAACAGCAGAGGACAAACTAAGGCCAGCAAGCGAACAAAATTTTCAAATTTTGAGATCTGCTAGATACCAACATCAAAATCAATTGCATGAGTGTAGACAAAATCCGCAAAATTCACAAGCAAGATAAGGCAAATTTTTGTTGCATTCATGGCATCGATATTCAAATGCTCATCTTGAGATAAAAAAAACTGTTGCCTTTGTCTGCTTACGATGGCCATTTGACCATGATGTGCAAAATAATTTCATTGCCATCATATTCCCTTAAGAGAAACAGACCCTTTCAGTATGATCCAAGTCAATTAAAATTTAAATTGGTCCTCCTTTTACACAGACCAAACATCCTAGACAGGTCATGAAAAGGCTTTTAATAAAAAACTTAAGATAAACAGGAATGGGACATAAATGAAGATTATCATTGCTTCTGCTCAATTATACTTTCTGCTTGCAACCTGCTGAGTTTCTGAACAAATTCCAAAGATATCACATTACATCAATGCTGAATTTGCTATCTTAAGAAAACATATTGCTCTGCTAAAATGTGGCAGGCATATTGATGCAGCAAATCAAGAAGCACAGGCCCACTAATTTACAAAGATCCAGCTGCCGTATTATTTCAGTGTCTATTTTCTGGTTCCTCGAAAATCATTTATTGATTGAAATTTGTCTAGACCAAATACATTTGAATCCTTAACTGGCCTGCCAGTAAAGTTCTATATCAGCAACTATAATTCTCACACTTAACTGCCTCCAAAGAAAATTTAAAATACTACTTCACTGAGAGATGGCCATATAAAAGCTTCCAAGTGATAAGCATGCCGCTGAAAGCATACTTTCACAGATAAGGTCTGCGAAAATGGAAGACTTAATTTTTTATTTACGATTTTGATGCAAGCATTACTAAAAATCCCATGACAAAAGCCAACTCTCTGGAATTTCACTATTTTTCAGCCAGGATGTTTTCAGGAACCTGCAGATTAAATAGTACTTTTGTCTAGTTTTCTCTTCAATTTTCCTGTCAATAATAATAATTATTAATAATTATTCAACAGAACTGAAATCTTAACAGTCAGCAACACTCCAATACCAGTTACTAAAAAAACTGATCTGAGGGCGGACAAATGGTTGACCAGCAAAATTACAACAAATTGCCAGAAAACTTAACCTTGTGAAAATAAAACCAAACTTTAATACTTAAATTCGGTGGAAATCGGTTCCAGCAACCATCTCAACAACCAGGAACTAAAAAGATTTTTAAATGTCATATAGAGATCTAACTTCCTGTTTCAAAACTCTTGCAAAATGACTGGAAAAATCCTATCTATCTTGTGATATTTGGCCAGTCTAATATAATGTAAATAGTAAGTCCTTTCATTTTCTCAGCTCTTAAAAGGATATATTTTTCATCAAAATGAAAATGTGTAATAAAGCTTCTTTTAAAAAGAGGATATCCACATTTTTCATTAACTGGTGTGGTTATACTGTATGCTAATGTGTAATGGCTGCTTGGAAGAAAAAACCCAATTGCATCTTTTTCTCCTGAAAATGGACTCCACGGGAATCCATTAATGAATAAATATGTAACTACGACACAAAATCTTTGCAAATGGTTAAATATTCCCTAATGACCGTTGGATGACTTCATTTTCTTTCTCTAAAATGCTGAACATCTTCACCAAATTTTTCCTGAAAAAAATTCTCCTTTTTTTTCAAAACTGAAAAGCAATTTTGTAAGCAAGTAATTCATGTGCAATAGCTTAATTTTAATGAAATATATTTTTTCAGCCAATCACATTGTTGTATTCCAATACACCCACCCTTTTGCCATCATATCAAAATAGATTCATTAATTTCATTTTTTCCTTTTCTTTTCCTTAAAGCTTTGTCAAAAAGCACCTGTGAGAATTTCACTGAAATGAACCACTTTAACTATAACAGCTGTTTCTGAAGAAATGATTTCCCTGGTCAAGACCTGGTCATTTTCCCAAATGGTAAAACACAGAATCAAGTCAGCAGAAAATTTTTCCTGCTCCATAAAATATTAAATTAAGACAAGAAGGAAAAAAATAAACTTAATCAGGCTGGTCACACTAATCTTTGATCATCTTAATGATAAAGCTTGTGGCTTGGAATCTTCATTAATTTTTAAAATATATTTTACCTTTGTATATTCCTGCTCTTGAGCCTTTTTCCAACCAGGATTTCAACGTTTTCTTCTTGTGAATTCTGTTTGCCTTCCCACTCCAACCAAAAACCTGCCACCCTTAAAATTTTGCACAAAAATCTACTGCCTAATGGTAAAGCTGAGAAAATAAACAGAACTTAAAGTAACTAAAATCCAATAGCTGTGTTACCATCTTACAGAGTATAAACTAGGAAATTTATTGAAATGGATTTACCTTGGAAAATTCTAAACACGGAGTATAATGAACAAACGAGAAAAAAGGAGAGCTTCAAAGCGAAATAAATAAACGCAAGTTTCGCGAAGGAAACTGACAATTAAAATCTTAGACAAGAAAGTGAAAGCAATAATTTTTATCAAAAACCTACGATTCGCGAATATCATCTGGTGATTTTTTCCCCAATCACCAAAAATTTGAACAAATGAAATTAGCAATTTTGTCTGTGTCCTTCGAATGTCTCGAATAATAGCGCGCTCAGAGGGAGAAGTGAACAAAGTGAAGGGATTCAAACAGAGAAGAAAATATTAGATACAACACAACTCAAAACAAAAAATCACCAACACTGAAATACACTGAAGGAAAATTTAATGAAAACAAAATGGAAGATCGTGGAAAACTGCTCGATCCGAGAAGGAAAGAGCGATTCCAAGAACAAATCAAAAATACAGAACGTAAATAAACGGAAAAGGAATCGCGAACCGCAGCTATCATGCCGAACTGTCAAACGCCTAGAAACTTGCCTCTCACAAAAAAAGTAAGATTCTAACGAGAAAAAAGCTCGAATTACCAAACAAACAATTTAGTCCTTTAAGTGAGGTTCGGCCTAAAGTATAACGAAGAAATCGTCCAAAACCGGTGGATCTTTAAGAATTCCGGCATACCTTGTGCAGACACTTCTATTTACCTTTGTAATTAACACACAAAGTCCAACTAAAATCTAAATTTTTCCAACTATTTTTCAACGGTAGACAGCCTTTCGTCGCGCGACAAAAACTCTTTTCACAAACTAAACTAAGTTCAAAAGATCAAAGAAACCTTCTTAAAAATTTACGCAAAGTAGGGAAAAATCAAAGTTAAATGGCAGCATTTGACGTTGAACGGAAGGGCGAAGTCTTTGACTGACTCGCCTTGTTTCATAGCACTCTGGTGTTGAATGTTCCTCAAGGAATTAGATTCAAGTTTTTCAAAGTGCTCGCACATTATTGCTTTTTAACGTTGGGCGTCTTAAAAGATACTTGAAGAGGCGGTTTGTCCTCGTGTCCGGCAATTCGGTGTCCATTAAGGCCGGCGATCGCTTGTTGCGCATCGTCGTAATTTTGCATGTTTACGAAGCCAAAATTCTGACCCTTCTTGACTCTTACATCTGAAATCGCTCCATATTTTGCGAACAGTTTGTACAAAAGCTTCTCTGGGTCAACTTTAACAGTTCCAGCGTCGTCTTTTTCTGAAGGAAGGCCATACACGAAAACACAGTAACTGCCTGGGACGAGCGCGTTTGGCGTAAAGGTGTTGTTGTTCGGGCTTTGGAGAAACGTGAGCGGCGAGTAGCGAAAGTTCGCGCCTTGGTGGTAGAGAGGCCCTACCCCGCTCGCGCTGAAAGGAGATCTTGCGTTTCCTCGAATTTGTGGCGGAGTAAGGCTGAGAGGCGACTGAAAGGCAAAAGGAATTTGAGGCTTGTTGCTTGGGGGATTGGCAAACTTGACGGTGAGTTTTGTAGCGTCGCTGGGATTTTCACCGGGTACCTGGGCTCCATTCAGCGAGTCGATCGCAGCTTGCGCCTGAGAGCGCTTGTCAAAGCGGACGAAACCAGCGCCACGGCTCTGTGAATTTTCGTCTTTTAGAACTTTTGATGTAATAATTTCCCCGTATTTCTGAAAGAGCATCTCAAGCTGTTGCTCGTTCATTGTCTTTGGCAGTCCACTTATGTACAGATTGGCATTTTTAATGTCGTCGGACGACGGACGGGCAAAGCTAACTTTGATGTTTTTCGACTGAACCCTCAACCGGTTCAACTCCCGCACAGCCTTTGCGGCATGATCTGGTTCCAAATAATTTACGAACGCGTAGCCAAGGCTGTTGCCGGACACTCTGTCCCGTACGAGTTTACAACTCGACACGGTGCCAAATTCAGCGAACAAGTTTTTTAGTTCCCCCTCGCTCATCGAAGGCGGTAGATAGTTGATGATCAAGTTCGTCTTGGAATGAACACCGTGGTCTGTGCCGTTCTCCATTGATTCGCCGTTAATTTGGACGGGAGTGCCTTCATTCATCTTGTCCAACATTTAAGAAGAGAATAAAGCAAGAGGGGAACTCTTGGAAAGATAACGAATAAATTATAAGGTCACCAAATGAACTGGCCGTCTCGTAAACTCAACCGAACGTCAAAAATTCGAATGAGAAATGAACTGTCATTGATGGCGGCAAAACTTATTTATGTTCCACGTGGTTAGCCTTCGTACAATTCCCATTATAATACTACACCCTCTAGGCACAATAACAAAGAATCCATTGGGGGTGGGTGAACAATTAATTTTCATCCGGCATTATTTCGATGGAATTCTCTAGGACTTTTGACCAAGATAAGGTCTTCCTGAACATTTTTTCGTCCACTTTAATGCAATGGATGTTTCACCTTTTTATCTTTCGCAACAGGAACCTGACTTTACAGTTGTTTACAAAACGTAATAGGGTAGGGTGGGGTGATGGCATTGATGGCGGCTTTTAACAAAGGACCGGAAAATCGGAAATTGCAGCTGAATTTAGCACGCTAAAAATCCTTCAAGCGGATGGAAATGTCTGATCTCCAGCTAAAAGGATTATTCCAACACTTACCAGCGAGACGAATTTGAATTTTAGGTGACAAAGAGTGAATGTCGGGTCATAACAATTTGACAGATGCGCAGGGCCTGAGTAAATTCGCCCGAAATGTACATTGTTTACAGCGAGTCAAGTGTTTCGATCCCCTCGCATACATTTCGATCGCACAGATCAATTGTACATATTCGTTCCTTTGTTTAGTTTGTCGTCATTTATGTGAAAGCGTCGCAAAGCTGTTTTGTTTTGCATCTCTTTGTTTGAGAACTTTTCGCCTACGGGCTAAAACAAAACCCACCCGTCTTGAATAATATTGGATGTTCCAATTTCCAAAAATCATTGCAGCGCGTTCATTTCCGTTGTTTACCAAGAAGTTTACGATCTCGAGCGCGGTTGTTCGTCGATTCCACATGTCATCAAATACAGGAAGCTGTCAACTTCGTCGCTATGGTGTGGTGGTTTGCGATAATCAAGAAAAATGGGGAGGTTCCAGAGGCATTGGAAAGCGATATATCGATGCTTTCGGAAGTGAATCGAACTCCTATTCTTCGGAAGAATGGCATATTTTTGACGCAGTCGACGGGAAGCTCCCTTCAAAGAACGATTTGGATACTTTCGATGGCTTCTTCATCTCGGGAAGCCCTCGATCTGCAAACGATAACATCAAGTGGATCAACGATCTGAAGGAGTTTATCTCTTCGGCCGCATTAAAACCCTCGAAGGCTCGTCTTGTAGGCGTTTGCTTTGGCCATCAGCTGATTGGCGCAGCTCTAGGAGGTGAGGTGACTGTTAATCCCTCGAAGGAATTTGTTCTAAAGAGCGAAATGATCAAAATAGATGAGAATGTTAAAGGAAATGAATCTTTGAGAAAGCTGCTTGGTGAGAGCAATCGCTCCCTGCGATTACTGGAGTGCCATGGAGATTGTGTGGCAATCCTCCCCCCCGGAGCTAAAAGTTTGGCGAAGTCAGAAAGTTGCCAACATGAAATGATTCAATTTACAGAAAATATATTGGGAATTCAAGCTCATCCAGAATTTACTGTTCAGGATTACAATGAGTTGCTCATTCCTGAACTGTCCGCAAGTGGCAGAATCGACGAAAACGGGAAAAAGGTTTGCGAAGAAACCATTGCTCTACCCTTGGATTCAGCAAAGATGGCGGCTGTTTTGAAGAAATTTGTCATCAGAGAGGATAATTAACAACTTTACGACAATATTGAACGATAAGCACAACCGGAATTTTGCCTTATTGCAGGGCGTCATAAAAGTGAAACTGGTTATCAGTATAAGTTAACATTATATATAAAATCCAGTCAATTTCTCTTCAGAAGTCAATTACATTGATAATTAAAAAATGGTTTTGTCTGGGTCTGCCACCTGATATTATAAAGTTGACTCCTGGATATGAAAAATCTTGCTCTGATTGGCTACGGTCCCATATGTTATAAGCATTTATCTTGTTAATAAAGAACAGCTCAATACGTAGCAGTAAATATACTTACCAGGGAAGAAAGTTAATTACATTGGCCAATAAAGAAAAATTTCATTATCTAGGAGTTGACTTTGTGATGAAATTTCTATAATTTGAGTTGCACCCAAGTAGGCTAAATTTTCACCTAGTGTAGTTAATGTGCTGTGTCAAGTATCTTAAGTATTACCATTGCCTTTTTACATCCCTGAGGTGTGGAACAGTGATAATCTTTATACCCTCCTTCACTCTTCATGTTGACCAGCAAACTTGGAACTACATACATACTTCATTTAAGTCTGCCTGTCTATGACTGAGAACATCATGCTGCCAATGGATGCAGTATAATGATGAATTTCTAAGCACATTTAATTGAAGTCTGCTCGTTGAAGTAGCTCAAAATATCACTTTCATCCAGCCAACTTAAAACAGTGTAATTAATAGGTAATGCAAAATGAAAATTGTTAATTGATTTTAACAATAAAATGGAAAATGATAAAAAAGCCAACAAAATTAAGCCCCTAAGATTGACCAATGTTTAATTTCCTTAACGTAATACTACTCAATCAAACAAAGGTTATGAAGAGAAAAGGAAGTGATCAGCAAGGCCTTGATTGGTTAACAAATTCTCCTTATCATCACCATAGAAAATATATGGAGAACAGTCTGGAGAATAAAGATGCTGATATTAGTGGGTTTGAAGGGCTAAGATGACCAGCCATCAGGACTGAGTTCTATTATTTTGATGCTTATTTTTGCTAATGCAAGTTAAGAATCAAAAGAGTGTTTGTCAATTTATTCTAGTTTTATTAAAAATAAACCCAAGATGTGATAAAAAGTCTGCTAAGAACAACAACAACAACAACTTAATTTTATACCAAAGAAATACAAAATGCTTGAGCCCGAAGGTAGCTTGATAGCTATTCGAAATTATCCAAGTGTTCAGGGGACAGTCTGCATAATCCAGAACTGTGAATAGTTGCATTACATGTTGGTCACATTGTGCATTGTTTTGGCTTTTGAAAGTACTTTTCTAAATACTATAAATGAGCAGTGTTAATATCTTCTCTAGTTTTAAAATGATTGTGTAGATCAAAGAAAATAATATTTTTGTCTTCATCTGGAGTACATGTCTAGGATTTTTGTCTTGTTGCAGAAAATACCACCTCCTCCCACCCTGGAATCTGGACACATTTTGCCTTGTGATCAGTGAGGCATAGCCCGGCACAACAATGTTGCATGCAATTACACTTATTCCAAAAATGTTGGAGTTGGAGTTGAACATATTTTGCAGGCAATTCCAAATGGTGTATCAGTTTGACCCAGAATCAATATTGCACTGCCAGAGTATGTTCACTGTCATTGAACTGTTTGATCACTGACCTAAACCCTGCCCCATGTTTGGTATTGCTGAGAGTATTAAGTTTGCAAAGTCCATAAAGGACATAACTCCGTGGCAATGACAACGACTAAAAGTTACTGGAGCAGGGTTAGCACAGTGGTGTCCAATGTGTCCTGGGTTCGATTCCCACACTGAGTGTCATAAGTGGGCTGAATTTAATGGTTCTCTACTTTGCTCTGAGAGGTTTTCTCCAGGTACGTCGGTTTTCCCCTCTCCTCAAAAACCAACATTTGATTTGATTTGATTTAGAGTTAATTTGATTTTGAGCAACACAGAGTCATCAGTGTCTTAGGACTTCTGTTAAGTGTTTCACCTTCTTTAAATAAAGCCTATTATTATTATTATTATTATTATTATGACTGGAGTCATAAGGCTATACAGCTGCAATGGTTTCAGTATGGACTTCTGATCAGAAGATGAGAGGGTCTATTTAGAGCATTTGCCATGTGGAGACAACAACCAGATGTTTCATGAAATATCTGCCAAATAGACTTTTAGCTAGAGTCAAGAACTTTGCCATCTTTTCATAAAAATTACATGAAAAATGGCATTGGTGGTTGGTCAAGCACAGGCACTTTGTGTCAATGGAAATTCCAAGAGGGAGGTGGTTGGGAGAAGCAAAAGTTTATGAAGAAAAGTATGGAGCTAACATAGCATTTCTGTAGGGGGGGGAGGTTGAACACCAAAAGCTTTCAAGGGGGGTATGGATATTTTCTGAGACCACACATTTCTATGGAAAATTCTGTAGTTCTTCAAGACCTCTATTTTCATTGGTCACTATGACCTGTAACTCCTTTTGGTAATTCCGTTTGTTACCTCCTTTTGTTATCAGGGCTTGGAGTTTTGTTTGTGTTGTATCATCTATCGGTTTTGTTCTACCTTCACAGATAGCATCTGGAAAGCTACAGGCTCTGTCATAGAAATGCTGCATTTTCACACCATCTTTGATCAACACTGTAACTGACACTCATGACAATTTTTATTCTACAACTTTCACACCTAACGACAAAATACCTTACAAAAGGTGGGGGACATTATGTTTGCAGATAGTACAAAGCTGAATTACTGGCTAATTCTTTACCTGTTCAAATTAGTAATACTTTCAATGGGATTTTTCCTTACTATGCTCAATTTTTGCAATAAAGTAAATAAAAAGTCAGTGTGAACTCCCTCGATCAAGTTATAGCCAGGGATGAAGTAACTTGGAAGTGACTGCATTGCAAGACAATGCATCAAATTATCCAGAAGTCCTAGAAGGTTGGTCGCGAGATTGGAATCTGCCCAAGTGCTGAGTGGATGATTGTGACAAGCTTGGAAAAACAACATCTTTAAGTGATATGAATGGAGAATATTAGGGTTCTTTAGATGCAAAAACCTTACTATCTTAAACATCCTGTAGCAAGTTATAGCAGTTCGACAATGTACTGCCAATTCCTTCATGAGGAAAAGTTCTGCGACACTGAAAGATAGCCTCCATTCAACCTTTGGCTGCCCATTTGGTGAACATTTTCCAACGAGATGAAGCGGTTTTTGTTGCACCTCTTCAAATGATTTTTCACTGAGCCAATTTGGTCGACCGTGCACTTTGATCCAAGATGGATATTGTTTTGGCAGACAGTCGGAAGGTAATTCCAGAGCCACCACTAAATCGCAGTTGATCGTAATTTGTTGAAAGTCGAATGACATTGACAGAGTAACAGCTGGTGGGTTGAATTCTAGTTTAAATCGATCCTTTAACAACGGAATTTGTGCAAAGATGTGTTCAATTTGTTTATAGAGGTCTTCCACAAGAAGCAATGGATTTAGGTACATTTCGCCTTTCCGTTTTGGATCTGTAGGCACAATACTGTAGTCACCCCATCGCTCTCTGTATCTTTGATCTCTTAAATACACAACCAAATACCCTTCGCTTGTATCTTCTTGTTTCATCAATATGGCTGGGCTGTCAGCCGACCTCCCAACTTTTATATCCCGAAACACGCATAAAATATCCATTTCAAACTCCAGACGGGGTTTTCCATCTCCTCCACGTTCAAAGTTTGGAATATTCACACCCTCTGCCGTACTTCCAGTCCAAATAAATTCAACTTCTTCATACAGTGGATGCTTTCTCAAAGGCTTGTACAAACAGTTATTTAAAGCCCCCAAAACAGAAGGAAACATTTGATCCGATAAATTATCCATCGCTTCAAAACCTCCGTCAGCCAAATGGTTCGCCACGGCTTCGTTTAAAGACAAGAACGAATGTCCCGAAACAAGATCAATTGCGTCCGCCATAGTATCTAACCCACCCTTACCTCACGCCCAGGTTCCCAGAGCGACGTCACAGGCCTTTTATGCAGAGAGAGGAGTGCAAATTAATTTTTTTTTTCCCAACTTTCCTCTTTCCTAAGAAAAATTACAATAAATCATTAAAAAGAAATACCTCGTAGATCTTTCCAAGCTTTCTTTTCAACTTTCTGGAAGACTCTCACCCCCTCTCTCTTTGGTCATATGTCCGGTCATTGCTTTGTAGATGACTTGCTTGCAAACCACAAGTTTCATCCCCACTCTTGAACTTTCAGGATTATTCATCTTCGAATTTCAATATTTGGTGACTCACGGGACCAACTTCCTCAAGCATATCTTACTCGCACTTTTGTTAACCCAAGAAGAGGAGTATTTTCAGACAGATATCGAAAAACACTCTCGTCACGCCATGTCATGCTTTCTACACAATATTTCCCAAGAAAAGAATTGTTGCGTCACGATCAACAAATGATTCCGTCTGAATGAAAATGACTTTGTCACGACAAGACAGATTTTGTAAATCACTAAAAGGGTGTCATGAAAGAAATAATTTGGTCATAGATTGAAGAAACGTTAATCATGGCAAGTGAATGCCATGGTACAGGCGAGTAACATAACTAACGTTCTTTCCACTTCACGACGTCCTCTATGCACACTACCAAGGAGAACCCAATTTTATATATTGTTCGATAACTATCTTTGGCTCACGGCGCAATTCATGCGTCTATCTCCTCTGCACCAATGAAAACGCGAGGATCTCACCGCCCATTGTACATAAATCGTTCTGGTGTTACACACAGCGGTCTTTTTCCTCCTGCCTCAGTGCCACGCAGGCTTATTCGATTAGGGATAAACCAGGCCTCCAAGAGGTAAAAAAGACCAACAGTCATCAAGATGGGTTTCGATAACAAGGATTCCAAGAGATTCGGAGTTCTAGTTTGCGAGGATGCAGAAAAATGGGGTGGAAAGAGTTTTCTAGGAGGCCGGCTTGAAACTCTTCTCGTACGCGATGGAGACGAATGGTGTTACTTCGACGCTTGCGCAGGTCATTTACCATCCGAGCAAGATCTTCACAAATTTCAAGGTTTTGTCACAACTGGAAGTCACTACTCAGTGAATGACGACAAAGAATGGATTAGACAAGCAGAAAAGCTGATCGTTTCCCTGGCAAAAAATCCCACCACTTCCCCTCGCTTGGTAGGTCTCTGTTTCGGACACCAGCTTATTGCCAAGGCGTTGGGAGGCAAGGTGGGTCCAAATCCGTCTGGAAAATTTCTCTTGGGATCTGAAAAGGTGAACTCTACGAAAGAAAACTCCGTAGTTTCGAAGCTGTTTAAAAACGGACCTCTCAATCTATTGGAGTCACACAGTGAGTGCGTGACTAAACTCCCTCCAAAGGCGCAGAGCATTGCGACATCGAATTCGTGTGAACACGAGATCGTTTTGTTCACCGAGAATATGTTAGGAATTCAATGTCACCCGGAGTTCTCGGGAGAGGAATTTGAGGAGAAAATCCTTCCTTCCTTGCTCAGTAAGAATGTGCTGTCAGAAGCAGAGGTTAGTGTTGTGCAACAGTCGCTGAGGGTTCCTTTAGACTCGAAAGAAGTTTACTGCATGTTGAGTGAATTCCTGCATCAGTAACCACAGGGAACCACAGGGACAAGGAACAATGAAATTCTTATAACCACGAATTCTGGCCCTGAAATATTTTCAGTGGGATGCCTGTGACTGTTATCTCATAGGAAAGTGCTGTAACTACCCCGAGGGCTCCTGCCCAAGGCCAAAGGCCCCTTCAATTGTGTAACAATAATAATAATTATTATTAATTATTATTGATGGGGTGCTTGGGTACTGGATACACGTTTTCTGGGCAAGGGTCATATTCATGTCCACCCTTCAAGTGAACCAATTCTGACAAAACAGATGCCTTTCTGTTTCAATGTATTTATTTTTTGCAAGTTCAGACCCTCAAAATTGAAAATATAGACAACTAAATTTCTACCCCTTGATGGTAACCTATTGTCTTGAGATTTCCTTACATGACTGTGACATTGATTGTGATTACTCTCCCTTCGCAATAGCAGTTTTAAGTTTGGACATTTCTGATCTTAAGAACTGTATTTAATGTGTAATCTAATGAACCACCAGAGGGATCCACGAGCAAGGAGAATGACATAAAGATAGGGATTTTTGAATTTTTGTTGGACTTACTAATATGAAGCTTATTGGACATTTTGTTTACTTGACTTCATTGTCTTAAGCCCCATTTACACGAGCAATTTTTCCTTGACAAGTTTACTTGTCAATTTTTATTGCTTGTATAGATGATCAACAAGTTTTCCTTCACAATTTTCCATTGACAAGGTTTCCTTGTTCATGTAGACGATCAGCAAGTTTTCCTTGACAAGAGAGTGGGCACTAAAAATCATTAATATCCTTGCCACATTTTCCTTGCTGTCTGTCTACACAAGCAAATTTCTAACTTGACAATTTTTCCTTGTCAAGGAAAAGCTAGCATGCCAGATTTTCCTTGACAAGGAAAATTTGTCCACTATTCCCCATCTACACGGGCAATTTTTCCTTGTCAAGGCAAACTTGTCAAGGAAAAATTGCTTGTGTAAATGGGGCTTTACTGCATCTGACACCCCTCCCCCATCCCCCCTCCCTGGGAATGAGGTTGGCTTCTTAAATCAGACATTCATGAATACATTTTGACAGGAGAGATTTGCTCATAGGAAGGAAATTTTGAAAAATGTTTAATCCCTGCTCTTAACCGAACCTCTCTCCCACCCCCTTACCTGCTGGCCTTAAACATTGATTAAAGGTGCATCAGGGTGGTCTTAACCCTGGGGATACTCAGTTATACTGGAGGAGGGAAATGGCCCATATAAAGTCAGACCCCTACCTTTCCACATATAGACTTTACCCCTTTAATCCCAAATATCAACCTGTGTATTCTCCTTGTAGTTCCAACATATTAAATAATTTTCTTGTAAGGGAGAATTCGAATGATCCCTGGTGATCGTGTCATGTGTTCTCATGTCCTGTATAAATGATGAACTAGTAATTTGGTAAGGAGATGTTACATGGTGGTCTGTAAACAGTTAACAAACATAACCCTTCCAATACATGTACAAAATAAAGCAAATTGTACCACTCTGTCATCAAGTCACACTGCAGTAAAAAAATAAAAGTAACACTAGGAATACTCAGGCAGCAATGATCTGACTGGTCTGTGACGCAGGCTAGATTTTTGAACCCCTTTCTATAAATAATGGTCAATACTTGGAAGTCATGAATTTGTTGCCCTGGGATTCACTACATATTCTTTCTTAATTTGTGTCCCCCTTTTACTGCTCTTTCAGGCTGACACCTGAATGAAGGTGTTGATTGATTGATTCATTGGTTGGTCAATTCACAGTCTGTTTGTGGTCACCATGGAGTCATGTAGCCTGCTAAAGAACTGTCTTTGCGACCCTTTGCTTATCTCCTTTCTGGGGTTCTATTTAAATTCAAAAAGGGATAAAATAGTCATATGCACATAATCTTACTCAAACAATGTTTTGCAGCGCTTTCCACTTGTCAGAACTGGCCGGTTGGACTTGAAAGTCTGTAAATGGAACGCGTCAGTTCTGAGAACTGAGAGAACTGGCTCTAGCCAAACTGGCCTTGCTCTAGAAGTAGGAACAACAGTTCCCTCGCTCCTCAAGTCCTGTATGGCTACGCGTGTGAAATGCGCGGGAATTTGAGAATTGCAGCCGGTGGTTCGCTGGTGATAGTAGAATATTTTTCCTGTCTTTTCGTTCAAAATGGCTGCAGAAACTGTATCAGGCAAGTTTGGTACGTATGCACAATTTGTATTATCGTCTGCTTACTCGGTTGATAGCATAATTGTTTGTCTGGTTTTTGTTTTGTGAAATTCCTTCCGGTTAATAACCTAAATTAAACAGGAAAGATGGCATATCTTTAAAAAGATACAGGGCTCGCTCGAGGATGACGAAGAAACCACCGCAAAGCTCACAACATGGTCGTCGAGCAGCACTTAACTTTTAATTTCACTCAGACGAGAAAACGACGGCCTGTTCACGAAAGGAAAGATTCGAAAGAATGTCGCATGGCAGAGAATCGTAGAAAAATTTAATACAACCTCCGTTGTTAAAGTAACCAGGGAGCAATGCTGCAACAAGTTGAATTAGAAGAGAAGAAGAACGGAGCACAACAGTAACAGTACACCGGGAATGAAAGGAAAGAGTGTGAATGTTGCGGATGTATATGTAAGCTTACAACGTTTGAGATACTAGTAGTAATATCACGTATTCAATTAATGAAAGTTATTTAATTTTGCTTCAGTGAATTGCAGTTTTCATTGTTAGTTGAAGATATTTCTGACTCTTGTAACGTATCTCCCACGCACGCACTCGCGAGAACCGGCTTTCGCTACCAGTTCTCTTTCGGTGCGGCCAGTTCTGACAAATAGAAAGCACTGTTAGAGTTGTCAGACCCCCATACCATTCCGAGACAGCGGTTTGTTACAGCAAGTTACAAACTTCCGATGTTAATACGCAAACACCGGTTCTTTCTCCAGCGTCGATCAGAAAGACCAGTCTCGAATACGAATCATTATGGGTTCTGATAACAAGGATTCCAAAAGGTTCGGAGTTCTAGTTTGTGAGGATGCAGAAAAGTGGGGTGGCAAAGATTACATAGGCGAGCGTTTCAAATCGCTTCTCGTACGCGAGGGAGATGTTGAATGGTGTACCTTCGATACTTCGGCAGGCCATTTACCATCTGAGCAAGAGCTCGGCAAATTTCAAGGCTTAGTTATCACTGGAAGTCACCACTCAGTGAACGACGATAAGGAATGGGTTAGGCAAACAGAAAAGCTGATCGTTTCCCTGGCAAAAAATCCCACCAGTTCCCCTCGCTTGGTCGGTGTATGTTTCGGACACCAGCTTATTGCCAAGGCGCTGGGAGGCAAGGTGGGTCCAAATCCGTCTGGCAAATTTATCCTGCGATCTGAAAAGGTGAAGGCAACGGAAGAAAACTCCGTTGTTTCGAAACTGTTCGAGAATGGGCCCCTGGATGTGTTGGAGTCACACAGTGAGTGTGTCACAGAACTTCCCCCAAAGGCGCAGAGTATTGCAACATCCAATTCGTGTGAACATGAGATGGTTTTGTTCACCGAGAATATGATAGGCGTTCAATGTCACCCGGAGTGTACAGGAGACGAATTTAAGGAGAAAGTCTTGCCCTCCTTGGTCAGCGGGGAACTACTGTCGGAAGCGGAGGCTGATATTGTGAAAGAGTCGCTGACGGTTTCTGTGCATTCAAAAGAAGTAAACAGCATGTTGAGTGAATTCCTGCATCAGTGACCATAGGAAATGCTTCCGGTGGGATGCCTGTGGCTGTTATCCCAGGGGAAATTATCATGTCAGATTGACTACCCCGAGAGCTGAGGCCTCTTATTATGTTGTAAAAAGGGATAAGGGTGATTGTCAGTATAAGATTGATCGACAGCAACTTTTAAATTATCTCTAAAAGGTATCAGATGCATATTAACTTTCACAGAGTAGTTACTTTCAATCAAAAAAGTCAAACTCTTAAACCAAATGGTTCATTCCAAAATACCCCAAAGGTCATATTTTCATTTGGAGGGAAATTACGTGGTAAAGCTGTGGCTACAACAGGGATATTTATTTTTTCAACAGGCCTCTGGAGCTCATTTATTGAAGCATGTGCAGTAATGAACAAAAACTCAAGGTACAAGACGCATAATTCCAGGCACAAATAGGCGCTCTAAAAGCCACACAATTGTATCTTTTGGCTGTTATTAAAAGGGCATAAATGGGGTGTAAAAATGTCCATCAGTATTTTGCTCAGTATCTAATAAAAGTAAAACCTGCTAAACAGTCTATTTAATGGACTTTGTTTAGCAAGGTTAACTCCCCTGTGGGGAGAGGGGCTCCCCTATAAAAATGACAGGGGTGCTCATCAGAAAATGTTGAAAACGACCCCAAAAGGTATCAGAATTTGGGTTTTGTGGGTGTGTCCTGAAGTAATTTAACTCCTAACAGGTACCAAATACAGATAGTAGTCCCGTCATTTTCCAGATTGATATCCTTAATGGCCCCTAGTCCTTGCTTCTTACAGTAATCGGCAGTAATCACCATTTCACCTAACACACGGGTTATGAGAATAAGGGAAATGATCATCATAATGGTGGTATAAGAAGACCAGTTAAAAGAATATGCATGTTGATGTCACTGGTTAAAGGGTTAACATCACTGTACATTTCACAGCAAGTCACAAGGATAGGTCATGACAACAAACCCCCTTGTGTAGCATTCCTAGTTTCATGTGAAAATACTGTTCTGGTGACCAACGACCTGATGCAGTTGAATACTTAAAGGGAACCTCCACTCTAATTTATTGTTGGAAATGATTACTAGATTCCAAAATTTACTTGAAAACGAGAAAAAAACTTTTCAGCCTGCTAAAAAATTGGTTACTAATGCTCATTGCCATGTTTAAATTTCAGAGGCACTGCCATTTTGGATTTCATGACATCATTATTATTGGTTGCAACAATGGCTGCAACCAATTTACGTCAAAATCTAAAATGACAACGCTAGGGAAATTTAAAAATGGAGATGGGTGTAAATTTATGTTTCCACATAAATTTTGGAATCTAGTATCCTTTCCAACAATTACAGTCAATTTGTCCTAAGAGTGGAGCCTGGTTCCCTTTAAGATTAAGTACTAGTAGTAACCACAGGTTAGAAAGTGCGGTCCTGAATGCACTTGAAGAGCTTTTGTTTAGATGTTGGCAATAGAGAAGATGGTAATCCGTGCCTTGTTTTGAAAGCATGACAGAAAATTGGCGTTACTTTCGATTCTCACTAGTTAGCTAATTAAATATTCGATCAAGGAAGGAAGAAGGCGCTGGTCGCGGAGGAATGTTTATTTGCTCAAAATTGAGGCAAAATCTTTCAGAGATGCAAGACAGGACATTGTAAGGATACAGAAAGTAATTTGGGACCATTTGCTAGCTTTTAAGGGTGAAATTATCCAGAAGCAAGCTTTATTTTCACTTCCGTTTCGAACACCGAATAATTTACGCGTTGTTTTAATACACGCTGTCTGTTCTGTTTTTTCTTTCGTTCTCTTTTCTACCTCGCCGAGGTCATTTTTTAGTCTAAATCACTTAAGGAAAGCTTGGAATTAATGTTCAATGTGACAAACTTATAATTGACACATTTTTTGCATTCTGATCGTTCTTAGTTGCAGAACAAAATTTCAATTTCCGGTTTCAGAGTCCCTGTTATAAACATGGCGCGCACGCGTAATATGCAATCCGCTGATCACTGTCAAGATTAGGGTTGCGGGCCTCTCTTGGGCCCGCAATTACTTAAGACTACCAATATGGAATAAAGGAATACAACCAGTGATAATAACGTTTTTACTTCAATAATGAGCATAATTTATGAAACAAACAACTTTAAAGTTTCTGTAACACTCTTGAAAAGCTTTGATAAAAAAAAAACCATCTCAATTTTGCAGCTAACATAAAAGATACCTATATTGACTCCACTCTGGGTTCACCCTTTCACCCCAGCATTTCAGGTTGACACATTGAAATTATGTTGTTTCAATTTTGGAAACAGATTTGCTGGTCACGAGAATTAGCCATGTAATCTTGATTTAAATATGAAATGTCTCGATGTTCATACAACGTCTACCAACAAGCACCAACACTGGTGGGCCCAACATGTTGGGTATTGTTGCCCACGTGAAGTGCTCATATGCAACCAACATGTTGGGTCAACAATGTTAAGAGTGCTTGAACACTATGTTGGGCATCATTGGCAATTGTTGCACAACACCCAATGCGGTATTCAAACAAAACCATGTTGGGAACATTAGCATGGGCCTAACATTGTATGAAGAGCCATGATCAAAATTAGCCTTCTGAAACTTGAAAGGCTTAGACATGTGGAAGGAATGGCAAACTGTGGCCTTCCAATAATAATATTAGAAGGCCACAGTTTGCCATTTAAGGCAAGCAGTTTGCTATTAAGCAGATCTTTCCTGAGGAAGAATTACTGAAGTACAACCAACCCAATGAAAGCTACTGAGCAACACAATACCATGCCATTATATAATAAGTAATATTTTGCAAGACAAAATATCTTGCTCAATACATACCAGAGTAAAAGGGACCAGGCTTGGAGGCAATTACCAACTTATGCCATAAATCCAAGTATATACTTAGATAAAAGTAATAAGTTGACTAGTGGAAACGATTTTTTGTTTTGAAACATTAAATCAATAAGCTTACTCACAAAGACTCTCACTCCTAAAAATATCAAGTATATTTTAAATCAAGTTGGTGTGCTTAATATTAACCACTTGGTAAAAATCATCTAAGGGCTTCTTAAACAAAAGTATTCTCCAGGTTTCATTTGCTCTAATCTGTTAAATGTTGCTTTCCTTTCAAAATATTAAGTTGAAGATTTTTCAAAAAACAATGACAGAAAGTTTCTCACTTTTCAGACAACAAAGAAGATAAACTAGAACTACCTCTTCTCTTAACATTACTTCTGCTGGATGCGGCAATGAGTCAAGCTTACCCTTCCATTTTATTCCTTTTTTGTGTACCTTTTTGTGCATGGATGCGTTACATCTTGGTATGATGTGACGCACAAATGCACAAATCAGGGCCAACACACATAACCAGGGTCTGGCACAAGTATTAGCTACATGTAACCTCTAGTTTAGCTAAAGGGGACTGGATTCACACCAAGAGTGTTTTGAAAGTGTAGATGGAGTGTTTGCTAATCAAGGAACCCTGAGAAAATCAAAAATTTTTATTCAATAACTCCTGTTTAAGACCTTCCTTTCACTGAGCAGCTAAGTCATGCAACATCTCAGAGCAAATGAAACCAGGACAACTAACCAGTTAAAAATGCATGGTGTTCAAGATTATTATAGTTTCCATGCACGTCTAATCATCAGATCAAAGTAGGCATTGTCATCTATGCCTGCACCAAGACAAGAGTAGTACTCCAAGAATTCAGCCTCTGTGACCTATCAAATTGAAAAAGAAACATCAAATTATGTAGTTACAGTTGAACGTTGATTATCCAGACCCCCATTTATCTGGAAATTTTGATTATCCGGACTTTTCTTCACCATCCCCAGTTTTTCATGAACATCAGGGATCTCAATAGATTTTAAGTAGGAGGTGATCACTGATAAAGTAGGAGGCTCTCCAGCAAAGCCAGAAGAAACAAAACAAAGAAAAGAAAAGTGTAAGGTAAGCAGCTATAAATCCCAAAGTAAGCGGCAATCAATCGCTAGGTACCGCTTTCTACTGAGAACCCTGGAATATTGATCAGTAGCAAAAATGATCGCGGAACCTCTACTGAAACCGTTTATTCGACAAGTCTGTCTTTCTTTTGAGCCTAAAATACAAGTATTTGCCTCATTCCATTTTCGTTTCGTTGCAAAATGTAATGTTTTGTATTTAAAAATGTTGGAAGAGTTACACGCGCTGTGATTGGTCGAATCGAGTTCATTATATTCTGATAAAGCATGCACTCTACATCACGCATGTGCACTGTTGAGTTATGATGCACGCTGCCTACGCCATAAGCTTGTGCGCGAGCAAATAGGTATGAAAGCTCGCTTAAATCTCCAGGACATTTTATAAAAGAAATAAAAAACTTGTTCCTTGTACATTGTTGAGTTATATAAGCACTTGGGAATTTTTAAGAACACTCGAGAAGTGCCAGAAGCACTTGCCTTCGGCTCATGCTTCTCTAGGCACTTCTCTCATGTTCTTAAAAATTCCCGTGTGCTTATATAACTCAACAATGCACTCGGCACGTTTTTTATTACTTTAGCAAAAGAACTTGTTTGATTTTGTTAAATGCAATGAACATTGAATATGTGGAGACTGAAGTGAACATTTAATGTTTTTTCTATCACCAATAGGAAATGCAAAAGTATGAGAATAAACCCAAACTTTAATTTATTCTTGTCCTTGTGTATTTCACTAATTGTCATATGTTCAATTATCCGGACTTCTTTTGGGTCTCCCAACAAGTCCAGATAACCGACGTTTGACTATACATTACAGAACAGAAGAATGATAACAATGGAAAGGTTGAGTTTATAAAAACAGTAAAATCTAAAATCCCCATTGTGTCAGTTGTCATGCAATAAAATAAAGTCGTTTTGTTAATTTTTTTATTTCATGAAGTATTGGCTTGATGTTTTCCTAAAGGTTAAGTAAGGGAGGTCTAGAATCTAACACTGTTAACCTGTTTAAACTGTTACAAATGAAAGAAAACAAGCACTTACAGGTCGTTATTGTTCAAACGTTGAATAATGCTATCCACCAGATAAATCACTATCCAGCAGTTAAGTATTAGGAAAGCTAATTGCACTATCCACTGGATAGATATTTATCCGGTTCTGTACCAGAGTTTCGGACTTTCAGATTTTTAAACTTGTGTTTTGCATATATAATAAGTTGCATTTACATGCTGAAATTTTAAGCTAGTGAGTAAATGATGTCAATTTTCCCTAGATCCAAGCCTCTGAGGTCCAATTGGTCCAATTGGCGGAACATGAAATCCAAACCTTACACTCGAAATAAACAGCCTTTGGAATAAAAATCAAAGCTCAAAATTTGGCCAGTCAAGTGTTGAGCGAACATGCTTTCAAAATCTGAAGAAAAAAAGCTAAAAATTTTAAATTCTCATTTGCCGACCCTACACTTAGAGTAGAAGTAGTGGGAACAAGTTGTTAAAATGTAAAGCAATTTAATCCTGTGGGATCCTCTCCTTAATAATATTATTCTTGTGACCACATTGTTTCATGAAGTGTTGATATTACAAGGATAAATTTGAAGCTGATCACTCTTGAAGAATAACATTTGTGCAACAAGTTACTATTTCGAAAGGCTATGGCAGTAAATTAAGTGTTGCACCCACCTTTCCATCTTTGTCATCTGGTTCAAAGTTGTGTAAAAACTCCTCAAACACCTGTTTTTCTGTCCATTCTCCATTCTTGTACTTTTTATGTTCTCTGGCATTGTATACCCTACAAAAACGTAAAATACAATAACATATGTCGACTCAACTTCAAATAAAGTGGTCCAGTGATGTAAATTGACAGTATAAATGGTTATGTATGTTAATTTGCAGTATTACAGTCAAAATACTCAGTGCATACCACCTATTATTCAAGAATAGTTTTGATTAACTGTGAACAGACTGCATTATTCATTTCAAACTGTCAAAGTTAATTTGAATATTGTAATCATGCAACAGTCGCCTGAGTGTGAGCACATTTGAAATATTGATTTTTGATCGGCTTATTTCTCACGTGGCTTGAACGCTTTGCTTCGAGTGGTGTTCATCACCCGGAATGCTGCGACACATCCACCTTGGAATCACACTGTTAAAACAAGCTACCGTCCTCTACTATTTGCAGCTTGCCAGTGCTGAATATATTTTTCTTTGGTTTGTGTACACTAAAAACATGCCACTTGATCAAATTACAATTGACAGTTGACCTTTCTTGCTTGAGTCGTCTCTAGGATGATTTTCCTCAGCAAGCTGGATAAGTCCATTCCAAAAACTCAGCATTCTTTTTAACAAGAGCTTAGGCTTCTGTTTATCAAAAAATTCGACAAAAACCATGTAAAAAGACCAGAAAATGATGCTCAAGTGAAGTGGTACTAACCTTCGCATGTGAACACCGCATGAATTCTTCAACCAAAACGAATCAACAATCGATATTTCAGATGAGGTCACACTCAGGCTACGGTTGCATGATTACAATATTCAAATTAAATTTGAAAATTTGAAACCGATAATACAGTCCATTCTTAGTTAATCAAAACTATTCTCAAAGAATGGGTAGCACGCACTGAGTACTTTGACTGTGACAATAATAATTATTCAGGGCACAAGTTAACTTGTTAACAACAGTTTCACTGTAACTACAACTCTGGACAGAAATCATGAATATGGGCATTAAATAACCAACCTGTAACACAATAATAGTAATAATAATAAAAAAATATTGGAATTAATCATAGATCAGTTAAGTGCATTTGACTCGCATTCACTCATTCCCAGAGCTACTTTTCTTCCTTTGGATTCGCATGAGGTCAAATTGAAGTGCTCCAGATACATGGTCCAATATGGCAGCCAAACTGTGAACTTGAATGGCATCGATCAATACCCATGTGACTGATTTTGACAAACAATATGATTAGTTTGTGTTCTCCTTTGTCAAATGCAATAATAATAATAATAATAATGTTAAAACAGTGGACATCCACATAGTGGCCCTTATCGTCCACTGTATCCAGATGGAACTGTGTCAATTCACTACCTCTGCTCTAATCTCTGGGGTAATGCTGAATTATACGATAGATGATGTAAACATCAGGATTTGATTGGTCAGAAGGAGGTTGCAATTAAAGTACAGATGCACAATTGACCACAGGAGCTGAAGCAAGTCAAAAAATAATGTACAAAACAGATTCTATTTCACAGTACATGTGTCCTCTGATAAAGACAAAAGATATCAAAACATGGTAAGAACATCTAAGTTATGCCACACACTGCATACTTCCTTCTTTCAATCTTTTCAAGCCATCCAAGCATTATTGTAATACATACACATGGTGAAAAGAAATATGTTTGTTACACAATTTTCCCCTTGTAGAATCTTCACAAATGTAAGAAGATCAAAGAAAATTTATTGTGTATGCCAATGCTGAGACAAATTCAACTTACTTCTTCAAATCGTCTGTGGTTAGCACACCATCCCCAGTCTTGTCAGCTTTCTTGAATGCCAGCTTAACTACAGCTAACCTAGAGCCAGTTAAAGGTTTCTGCAATTTAAGAAAATTTAACTGCAAATATCGAACTGCTGTAAGTAGTGGTGTAAGTAGAATATAACAATAAGTTGATTTGAAGGTCTGTCTTATTGTATGTAGAATGTCATGAAAAGAAGTCAAACTACTGCTTGGGAACAGCTCTCTTAAGTGGTCACCAACAAACAATGGTCACAATGATTTCTCTGCTGAAACTCAGTGTGTACATCTATCACCCCTCTGTAAGCAGACACTTCTCATGACCAAACATATATCTCAGGTCCCAAAGGTGAAATGTTAGACTTTCTAGTCTTCTCGGATAAGGACGATAAAACCGGAGGTCCCGTCTCACAACTCTTCACAAATTGACTCTGTTGGAAATAAAAGAACCACTAGGGACGTAATGAACCCTGGCTGTGACCACCCCTAGTGCTGACTTAGAGGGCCATGTGTTAGAAAACTCTTATTGGGTTAAACATGTCTATACCCCCTATAAAAAAATAAATATCGTATCGTATCGTGTCCACTTATGGGAGGTATAACTGTTCAAGTGTGCTTGTCCTGGTCAAACTGTAAAAAGGGTATCATTCAAACTATTAGAGGGAGCAATATTTAAAGCACTTCTTTCTCACTCAACTTTGGCACACAGACTGTTGTGTATCATCACACTAATACAGTTGGTATTTATGTTATGGCATAAAGGTGAGAAATTGATGAATTAGTTCAGACTTTTGCCAACAACTTCAGAAATAAACACAAAAAGGATCTGACACTTGGTTTCTTTTGTTTGGGCTTCAATAAGAAATCATTCATGCATCAATCAGTCTGTGTATCAAGTATGTTTTAAGGTTAAGTTATACCCTGATTTGCTCAATCCAGGCTGTCAAAAGTATTCCAAAGTAAGAGCAGAACTGTAATTCTGACGTGATAACTGAGCTGTTCCCAAGCTCTTCTCTATTCCAAAGTCTCAAATGTTCATGATGTCAGTTTAATCCAACAAGACCTTGACACTCTATCTTGCTGGACCACCACTTGGCAAATGAATTTTAATTTAACTAAATACAACATTATGTCAATTACTAGGTCTCCCCTAACGTTTCCAGCTGGTTACAGGCTCTGTAATACCTAGAATGGGACTCCCATGTTAAAATCTGTTAAAGACAAAGCTATGAAGATGCTGGGTCTACTACGTATAAATTATTCAGGAAGCAGCCAGTATGTTAAGACGCAAGCACACAACTCTCTTGTAAGGACTCATGTAGAACATGCATCAGCTGCCTGGAACCCTTTCGAAAAACAACACATAAAAGCATTGGAGGCTGTCCAATGCCGTGCTGTAAGATTTGTCTGTTCCGATTATTCACATTTTTCCAGCATAAAGTCTATGCAGCATTCGCACTCTTGAAGTCCATCGACATCTAAGCACCACTACTATAATGTACAAAGCTGTGCACAACCGGACTCACTTAACATTTCCAGCATCTGTCACCCTAGCTCATAGAAGCAATTGCTCTAACCACCCTCATAAGTTCAGACATATCTTTGCTCACACCAATGTATATAAGCTCCCCTTTTTCCCACTTGTTATCCCCCTTTGGAATGACCTTCCCATGTCTGCTGTTAATGCTGATTCAAAAACTGCCTTCCAAGCAAATGCTTTGCCCAACCATAAGGCAATAGTGCAATGCAATGTAAATATTTATATGTTGTAAATGATTTAATTTAGGTATTTATTTATTTATTTTATTTTTATTTTATTTTTTTGCCCCCTTAACTCGTCACTGACTGTTTTAGTATCCTGTATAGTCACACAACTTCTAGGATTAATAAAAATGAAATGTAGGTAGGTAGGTAACTTTATTTATACACGGTAGTTCCATCAGCTTAATTAATTGTTACTTCTAACTCACTATCTACTTAATTACAATTACCAGAGAATAAAAAATAAAAATAGTAAAAAAATAATAATATAGGCTGCTTTTCTGCTTTGCTGCTTTTCTATAACCATTAGTGATATTTGGACTGTAATAATACAAGCCATTTGCACAAAGCCCCTCAATTCTAGTGTGTTCACTGTATTGTTTGCATGCACTGTGATTGGCCATACTGATACTTTAGTTTGGGTTTTATAACCAGTTGATGTAATATACCAGCTATATGAGGGCGCTTATATAAACAACTTGCCAAAGGCTTACCCTGAATGCAAGCAAGAATTCATTAACACTAATGCTGCCTTCTCCATCTCTGTCAAAATAGCAGAACAGTTCTTCCACCTCCTGTGTGGATAAATCAACTCACAATTAAAATAATTAAATAATTGCAATGATAATTAGCAAATGCCACAACAAGACAATCCTTCTCAAAATGACAGAAACTTTTTAAAAAACAAATTAAAAAAATATCTTGTTAATCTTAAAACATAAAAGAGCTTTTTTCATTGTTGATTTTGCAGAACACAGATTCCAGTGTTTCCTATTCAGATGGTACAAAACATCCTATTTGTATTTTCTGACCAATTAAACCTACAGTCATCATGCTGCCTTAATGGAGACATAGTTTTTGGGTGAAGATGTTGTCAACCCTTTCACTCCCAAGGGGTTCTCCATTGATGAGTAAAATTGTCTGGCGTTAGACAGAGTAAGATCTATAAGTGCCATTTGGCACTATCGGGAGTTTTTGGGTGAAGATGTTATTAAGAAACGAACACAAAAAGACAAATCTGTTTTTTACCTCATCAGTAAGGACACAACCATAATCCTTCAGACCTGTTTTGAACTCATCTTTGTTTAGAGTTAAACTGTGATCATCGTCATAGATTCTAAAAGCTCTGTTAAAAAAAAATATAGAGTCAACCTGAAGACTGGACACTAATTTTATTATTGAAGAGCTTGGTAAAATTTGGCTTGAGAATTCACATTTCAAGCTTCAGTTGAGTGTTACAAATGATTAACTTTTGCCTTTGTCATGCTTTGCAATGCACTATGACTGGTTAGCCAAACCTCCACGTCTTTCTCAACTAATAAAAACAAAACCATAATAAATTGAAGGGTTTTCCTCAAAAGAGGTGCACTTCGCATCTGGCCTTGCAATCAAAATCTCTCCAAATGCACTATACTTTGGCATACAAACTGATTACAGCACTTGTCCAAAATTAAGTTCTACATTTAGTTTGTGATTATAAGGCTTGGGCTCAGTAAATTAGTGTATGATTTTAGCTTGAAATTGATAGAGATGAATGATTTATCAACTATGCATCATATCCTCTTTGTTTCTGCTTTTCAAGTTTTCGACAAAAGTCATAACCAAATCCACCAATTTCTATCCTCCAAATCATGTAATAAGAGCAGGGCCCGGTTGTTCGAAAGCTGATTAACATAATCCAGGATTAGCGTAAACTTTGGTTGCAGTTTTTAACTATTGGATGAAAGTTGTTTTCGCTGCTTTTTGTTTTTCAGGATTGACTTTCCCTAATCTAAAATTTTGCAGAATATCAGCATTGAACAACGTTTGGGGACATAGAAATAACCTCCTTGATTAATTTTTAATCCTGGATTAGCGTTAATCGGCTTTCGAACAACCGGGCCCAGGACTTTATTTCTAAAACAATATACCAGTTTGTATGCCAAAGCTGGGCGAGTTTAGAGAGATCACACCAGTAGATTTTAAGACCTAGTGGTGACGTATGCTGCGGTTCAAATTTTTCTCTGGTTTAAAAATTTTTAAACCAGTTTCATATTAACTTTGTTTTCCTTTGTCTCATATTATGCCAATGACTCTGAAACAAACGAAATCAAAATTAAACTGGTTTGAAAATTTTTAAACCAAAGAAAAATCTGAACCACAGCATATGCACCCCAAATGTGTCTTACTCACATGCATTTTCTCAAGCTTGCCACCAGTAACATGTAATTACTGCTTTTAACTAAATTTGATTTGTTACACTTTCACATGTTTTTGTTGATTGGTGAGAGTGTTGGTTTTCTGAAACTCATTGCAGTGACTGATCTAGGATTTCTATCTAGTCAGCCAAGTCAACAACTTTATGGGGGACATTTCAGTTTTCTGGGGGACAGTGTTTTTTGCAATCTTTTAAATGGTTAATATGAGAACCTTATTAAAGCATTTATTCATAAATTATTAAATTATAAAGCAGCTATTCATACAAGTTCCCAAGAACCTCAAGACTGGCAGCTATATTGTTCATATTGGAGTTTTGGCTGTCGCTTATTGTTAAAAAAATTAAACTAGGAGTAATTAAGTTCTTGTTGTCAAAAAATAATTTTTCCTTCAATTATTGTAGTGCAGCAAAATAGCGCAGAAGAGGAATTTGAAGGGGAAAATTTTGCTCAAACCATGCCAATCCCGCAATGGCACATTCTAGATCAGACACTGCAGTTGAAAACTGCGGACAGTATTTATGGCATAGCTACTGACCTTGCCAATCCTTTAATGCCAGTTGCCCCTCTTTTAGCACAGGCAGCCCTAACTTTCTGCAACGAGTCTGGAGCATTGGCCATTTTCTTCAGTAACAAGTGGGAGGAGTCTACTGCAAATAATATTTCTTTTTTATCATTACAAGCAGAAAACAACTCATACAGAGGAAAGAACTTGACTAAGATAGCACAAGCCTTCGTCATAGACCAAAGCACAACATATTGAAAAGAAAACAAAAACTGGTTCATATCACTGTTAAAACCCTTTAACTCCCAGAAATGATCAGCATATAACTTCTCCTTACAGTGTCAATACATTGTCCAGCAGGCAGGTGATGAGAATAGACAAATTTATCAGCCAGAGGGTGTTATCTTGATATAACCCTAAACTCTCTTAACTAATGTACAAGGAACCGTATAGCAGTTGGAAAGGAGAATTAACAATCAGATCTTGGTAGTTCAAGGGTTAATGTTTAAAACCATTTTTTCTCAAAACAGGGTAAGATAAAGTTATGAAAGTGGGGCTGAGGTTTTTTAAAAGACAGTATAGTTTGAGATAGACTCTTACTACCTTGATATATAAAAGTGGCATTAGATAGTGACTACCTGCCATACCACATATCCCCAGCTGCTTTTCCCATACCCCTGCCTACATCAATAAAAAGTGACAACCATGTCACCTTAATTACTTTCTAATGAGGCTTTAGTTTATAATGCATCAAAATAGACTGTTAATTTTAGAGCATTAAGTAATGGTAATAGGACTGAGTGGAGTACAATTCAGGGAGTAATTGGGCGAGTAATTTCAAATTACAAGCCCGATTACCCCTGAATTGTACGACACGAAGTCGGATTACCAATTTATAATGGTAATTGAACTGAGTGGAGTGCAAAATCGAATGAGCGTGCAGCACAAGTTTGATTTGAAATCACAAGTATGATTTTAGACCAAAATTGCATGACACAAAGTCCAATTACCACTTTATTACACTCATTTTGAAATCACACAGTTTTTGTCAATATTAATATTTACTCAATGTTCACTTCAGGAAAACTAGTTTTGAGTTTTAATGTGCTTAAAAAAAGTATCTGATTTAGAGCATAAAATGGTGCAATTTGGGAATAAATGGCACCGTTGAGAGCCAATCAGATTTCATGAATAACGACAGATTTCAAAATGGATGTAAGCATAAACAACTTCACGGTAATTTGGGTTTGTCTTTGTTTCTTTTATCATCTACTGACAAAACCTCTTTGTTATTCGGTAAAGTGCAACGCTTTCAACGAACTCAAATACTTTTGCCCGTTTTGCGGAAGACGTATTATACTCTCTTAAGCTTTAAGCTTGTTTGTCTGGATGATTTCTCTTTTCTGTCCTCTAAAAACACCAGCCAAAATAAGTTCACCCGAGTTTTAACTTTGCAATCTGTTTGCATTCCGAAAATGCTGCATCTTTGATCATAACAGTGATAAAGACTTGCAAAGAATAAACCCTGGATTCACTAATGTGTCTTCAAACGCTGAACTACAAACACCAAAGCAAATGTACTTTCTGGAGGCTTCAGTCGAAGGAGCTCTCGTTGCATGGCGGCTCATCTTTCATGTTTTAGATGAAATATTAAAGCAACCAAGAAAAGAAACAAAAAAATGATAAAATCTGCAGGACACAAGAAACGCCACAAATAAGAGCAAGGGCAAAGATAAGTGTACTCACCAACTCTTACTGTACCCTTGATCGATACTCTTCAAAGCCTTAGTTGGGGGAATTTTTGGCAGAACACTCCCTTGCGAAAAAACTACTTGGCAACCAGGCCAGACTTATTCTATTTTTAGGGTACACGAGGATGCAAAATATTGTTATGCAGGTAACCAATCAAAAAATTCTTTAATTTCATTGTCCCAGGGAACATCTTTGAAATGGCGGACGTTGTCATAATCTCTCAGTTCATATTCGATCATCAAAATATTTTAGCTGTTTGCTAAATCTGGTGAAATCTATATTTGTGAATGCCAGTGCTTATCACGATGAAAACTATGCTCTGTAAATTTCGGCTTCTATTTCAGCATCCCCTTGATTTTAAAATTCATCAATGCTGCAAACTTTTGAAACTTTGCTTCACCCACAATACAAACATATCATTTTCTTTCTCTCTCGCTCCCCTTGACCATCTCCATAATCCACCTGAACCAATTATCGGAACAAGCTGCTTGAGCTTTGCTTTCAATAAAAAACATTAAATCTTTCTTTCCAGCTTGCTGCACACCAACGACAAAACACCTTATTGTCTTTAGAAACACGTGGTTTCTTGTGGCGTCTTTCCGATAAAATACGTTTTAAATTCGCACAGTAAATGTGATGATATCCCCGAGAGCCTGAACATAAACATAAACATAAACATTTTCCTTGAGAAAACTAACTTGTTATCAATTATTAAAGTGTAAAAAAACAGATAAATTGAAATAAGGGCATGTTGGCCAACGGCTCTCCCTGATAGAGAACTGAAAAACGCGCGAACACTGATCAAAAGCGGTTTCTTCAATTCGTATATTCTCTCAACACCCTAATGTCCCCGCAGATGATGAAAGTTTTTCAATCCAGCCGCCACAGCTAATTGAAATGAAAGTAGGTTATCATATGATCGTTGGCAGTGAAGTCCTCGTAGAGCTAGAACACCATTTTTAAAATTGCAATGGATGAAATAAGCTTCCAAAGACCTCTTAACATACACTTCTTTTTTCCTTCGTTTACAGTCCTTTTTTTTAAACATAACGACTCGAGGAGAATTACGGGATTTTCTTTTCATTTTAAAGCAGCTTTCACGGCAAAGGCAAATATAAACCAATGGTTAATATCAGTTGTTCATATCAACGAAATTTCTCCAACGAGCCATATACAACCAGGGTACAAAATGGCTATGTGTGAATTGGTACTCACAACACAAGACAGTTAATAAATTCAAAGTTAAAGAGTGCCTCATTTTGTTTGCTGACGGGAAGGGCAGATCGATCGTTTCATCAGTGAGTAATGTGGTCGCACTAACAAAGGGGAACTTATAGTCAAGAACTTTCGCGAGATGTAAAGAGCACCTAGATAAACATTATTGATTTTTGTTTGATTTTGAAGGTCCCTGTACCATTAACAAGCATTACGTACCTCAAATAAGAACGAAGATTTCAAAAAACTGAAGTCTGCGCTTGGCTAGGGTTCTGTTTGATCTGTCTGTAGCAAGACGCGTTCTTCGACTAAGATTTGCAAATTAGCTCCGTATGTTTCTTTCTGCGGCGAGTGACAACATAAGAGATTTGCATTATTGGGAATACTCAAGTAGTATCCCATTGTACTTATGGTAATTTGGCTTAATTGTTTTAAGCATCTTACAAAAACAATGCCTTCAAGAACTAAATTTTGCATTTTCTATTAAACTGATGCCTTTAATGCCACTATTGACACTATTTCTTGATGAGCAACAAATATTGGCCAATGACCGACATCAGAAACACGCACTGATTGAAATATAAAATCGTTATCTACCTGAAAACTAGGCGTCTGTTTCGAAAATGTTTAGGTGATTAACGCTATTCGAGAATAGTCCATAAAGATATTAATATCTGCATGGGTCACGCATAGCCTACGTGGCAAGAGTTCTAAGGGGAGAGGAAAGGGCTGAAATTTGGGCGCGCTTGTGCGCCTCACGCGCGATCAAATTCCTCCTCGCCTACCCCTTCCAATGCCTACCACGCAGGCTTGGTCACGCAAGAAACTTGCGGAACACGCGCGAGTGTCTTGGGTTTGACGCATGGTTCCCGCGCACATAATTACATGAGAAAGTGTTTTATGTTTCAGGTGAAGACCATATTATACAGTTGAATCTAAAGTAAAATCACCGAGATCGTTTAAAGACATTTTTTAGTGAATGAATGTTTTGTAGTTTTGGTCTTATTTCGTTATTGTAAAACCTTGCGGACGACTGGAGTTGTGCGCTATAGAACTTTACAATAGCAGTGTTGGTTACTGAGTGCTGCATGTCCAATATTTTACTATAACTATGGCTGGGCTTAAGAATCTTATAAATGTAACACAAGGAACATCGTCATAGAAGATCCACTGCCCATCCTAGTATTTTGAAATCAGCCAGCAGAAAAGCTTTTTACCACCATCAAGATTTTCTTACAAGTACAAAGGAAGGTCCATTATTTTTCATTATGATTGATGACTGAAATTTGAGCCAATGAAAAGTGAAACTAAAATGTAATTTGTTCCCACGCGTTTCTCGAGCTTAACACCGGTTACATCGAGCTCTGATTGGTTTATTGCATGACAGGCTTGAGTAATTCCAGTTGTCAAGACGACATTGGCATGATCAAGTTATCGAGGGAGCGATCCAGTTTAGAAATCCCACACCAAAGTTTATTTATTTGTCGTTTACTTATCAGTAGTTACAATATTATAACTGTTGCTAATGTAAAGCTACAGCTGTTACAAGTAATCTAAAAAAAAAATACATTTGCACCTTTGGTGGTAACAACGTACAGAGATCGTTTATACCAGGTTCCACTAATTCGGCCCACACATTACAAAATACGATTGCCTTCTTTCTATGGATTGGTTAATTGTTAAAGAGTGCCCACCCAAACAATAGCAATTGCAAAGACCTTCCCTGTACTACTCTGCAAGTGGCTGTGAGGTTTAATATTATTAATAAAGTGCGACCATTCAAAAGAAATTTACATGCAATACACTCTATTTTACCTTCGCTTATTTTGCTGTAGTAAGCGATTCTAATGTTTGACTCTGTGGTGTTGCTTATTATGCTGTACAAGGTGGTTCTAACTTTTGAGTGTATGAATGAAATCCTACAGAGGTGTGACCATTCAAATGAAAGCTACTGAGCAGTACCTTTTCGTGAACTGTTATTATGCCGATTTTTGGAGTTTCACTATAAAAGTTAACGTTAAAAAACAACGACGTTTCGACCGTTCGACGGTCATTTTCAAGTTGAACAGCAAAAAAATTTTTGAATGCGCTAAAATATATGCGATCAATTATAAAATGCTAATAAGATACTGACCAAAACTCTAAAATATTTACATAGAAACAATACCCGGCATACACACACAAAAAATAAAATCAGTAACATTGCGGCATGAAGAAACGCTAAGTAAATAACTTCACGCGGATCGAGTCACACTGTTTGTTCAGATTTGGTTTAAGTTTGCGAATAAAAAGCATTTCAAAAATCAAACAGTCAAGTTTACTCTGACACTTCTTTAAAAATCTCGAAGTTGTTTCCAATGGAATCCGGATCCCCTCCATGCTCGTCCTTAACGTGGTAGCCGATTGTTGAACGTCTCAAAATGGTTTTTGCTCGCCTGCTTTATCCTGAAACCCTCATAGAGAACACTCATAGAGTTACTGAGAATGTGTGTTCTAAACAGCAAGTATCCGTTGAACAAGATGCCCCCATCAGAATTGTGTTACCGTTCAAAGACCAGAAATCGGCAAATGCGGTAAGACACCAACTCTGCGATCTCAGTTGAAAGATTAATGCCGTCGTCCAGCCTGTTTATAAGCATTTTATAATTGATCGCATATACTTTAGCGCATTCAAAAAATTCTTTACTGTTCAACTTGAAAATGACCGTCGAACGGTCGAAACGTCGTTGTCTTTTAACGTTAACTTTTATAGTGAAATCCGTTTCAAAAAACTCGTTGATTCGAATTTTTGGAGTTTGTGGATGAAAATCGAAACTTTGACTAAACTACCCACAGAGAAGTAGTCTTCAGTGGTTCTCGTTGTTGCACTTTGCAAACTGGCTTGAATTTTAAGTCTACGGATCGACGAGTCCTAAAATGAGGCAACCAAAATAAAAGCATAATACACAGTGCTTTCCTGTAGGATTGTGCATTTGTGCTGTAAATTTGTACAAGATGTTCCACCTGTTCAGTCTGTGGATAAAATCGAGAAATAACCTGTTTGATATTCACTCTTCTTTTACATTTAAAAAGAGTTTTTTTGGAGAGAGTTAATGTATTAAAATTTTGCACGGTGGGAAGATAATTTGGCATTTCTCCCATAAACAGCCCGGACCTGTTCGGCGCCAAATTGCCCATAAACAAAAATGCGCTCACTAGAAAAGCCCAGTTGGAAGAGAATGTGCATCACGGACACAATCATCGTAGGCCCACCACAGAGCAGTATTTTATGCTCCTTTGTCTGAGGACCTGGAAAGTGATCAAGGATCATGGTCTTATCAATATGACCCTCCCCTCCCTTCCAGGATTCCTCTTCCGCGCCTTGGGACACCGCGTAAAAAACCCGAAAGCGGCCATCGTGAGCAGCGTAATCATCTAGCTCGTCTTTGAACATGAGATCGCACTTGTCGTCCGCGTAATACAGCATCGAGACGGAGGTCTGGTCAGCAGGATCCCCTACGATGTCACGCACCAGCTGAATACATGGGGTGGCGCCTGATCCACTGGCCAGCAAGCTCAAGTGTTTGATAGAATTGGGTGTGTATTCAAATCCACCGCATGGGCCACGGAACTCCACGAAGTCACCTGAATATGACCAATGAAAAGGGCCATGAGAAAATTAAATGATTCTCGTGAACTGTGAACTAAAATTTTCACGCAGACAATTACATCCACACGGAATATGTGACCGGAACCACGAAGTTAACACTACCGATGCATCTCCTTAACCAACCAAGCCATCGAGTCTGATGAGCTTTTTTCAATAGATATTTCCCAGCGCATCCCTGGACGAATCAACAATTAAAAGAACTGAACAGCGCTAAGTTCAAAAAGGAAAGGTACCAAAAAACCCAGATGGTCGTGAGGAAAGTCTGAATTACTTTTTGTTGGAAAAGAAAATTGGTGAAAGATACATAAAATACTGATCTAACACATCGAGGAGCACCTTGATGTAGAACTGGCTACCTGATTTCAGTCTGTTTATTGTCAACTTCATTTTAAAATTATCCGCAATCATTTGTGTCCTACCTGGAGACAGGGCTTGAAATCTCCTGGACATCTCACCATGACTCTCGAACTTCATCACCAGATCAACTCTGCCAAATGTGTTGGTGGAGCTAACAGGCGAAAAATACCGTTGGCAATGCTGATCGCTGTCATTGTTCAAAGCAACCCTAGCTTGTAAGTACTGACCCGAAAAGCAGCCAGTGTGTTGAGAAGCCTGGGGCAAGGCAAACTGAAACTGCGCTTGCTTGTCTCCAATTGGTGTAACCGACAAGAGCTCCAAGGAGACAAAATCGTCAGGGCTCAGAGCGGGTAGGTGTTGCACTCCATCTTTACTTGTGAAGGGACCCCGAGTGGCTGGGGGTGTGGTGCTGAAAGGGTTTTCAAATTCGGTGTCCTGGTACTTATCCTTGTCACCCTCAACCATTGGTTCATTCAATGCAACTTCACGCATTAACCGCTGAGCAACTTCCATCTTCTGATCGTCGTCCAGCTTCAGTAGTTCTGCATTCAGAGTCCGCCTATCAGTTGACTGTGACCTGAAAAAAAAAAAAAAAAGCGAAACGTCGGATTAAGAAGGAAAAAGTGAATGTCTAACGTTTTTCCTGACTATAACTTACTCTACATCACCTATCATGATAATAGTGTAAAACTAACTGGGCGGAGATTTGTTAGATTTTAGCTTCTTTTGCAACTACATATACTTCACTCTCTATGTATATTAACCCCGTTTTATTCATCTGTAGTATTTACTGCAAGTTACAGTTTATTAGCCTTTGTACTGAAGCGATTACAATCCTGGACAAAAAGGTTAAGAAAATTACGCTTTAAAGCATTTCTCGTTCCAGACAGGAATCAATTTAGCTGAAATCCCCCATCCCCCGTTTCAATTTTTTTTTTGTGCCCGTGAATGTTTCCCTCGCACAGCTTCCTAAAATCTGTACTGAATAGTAGGAGGATCGAGGAAACATTGTTGAGGCGCACATACTGGAGAAGTCGGGATTTTCAGACTCCAAGTGTCCCGTTTTCTCGTTCTGTCCAGAAACATACAGTTTAATTTGATTTATTGCTTACACCGGCTGCGCTTTTCTTACCACAGATCCAAACTTTCAGCTCCAAACAAAGCTGTTTTACCGATAAACTGCCGTAAGACCTCGTTACTTGGTCCCATTAGCCAACCAGCTCGCCCATCTCTCAAGAGACGTTCTAAACCTAACAATCGACGAAGAGCAAAGTTAGATGGGTGTATATCTTCGTTTCCTGTAACACGACTCGGGTACAACAGAACGACGTTAATACGATCCGTATAAGATCACGCACTATCCTGCAAGCACGCTTTCCTACTGGGGATATCGCGCGCGATTTACCCTACGGAACATCATATGAGTGGAGGGGGGTGAGAGGTCGAGGGGGGGGGGAGGGGGGAAGATGGGCTTTTGGTTAGTTCTTGACTTTAATATTATGTCTCATTCTTATGGCTTTATTTTTTTCTTTTCTTCATTTGTCGTATACCTTTAACCATTAAATTTTCGAAGGAGCAGCGAGGGAAGCCCTCACCCCCGAAATGAATTGCAAAAGAGGCTCCAATAGGAGAGCTTGCACGCAGTTGATTACTAAACTTTGAACTACTTATTACCACCAGTTATCATGATAACAGACTGAACTGGACTGCGCCTAGTCCTATTACCATTATTGGTCAGATTAATGGGGTGTGTCATAAGTTAATATCTTCAAAGATTAAGAGTAGGAAAATTGCAGAGTGAAAAGGGTCGTCTCCTAATATTTTCCCAGCTCCTTACCGAGATCTCGCTTGTATCCAGCTCCCCCACAAGCCTGCATCATCTTGTCTGTTGCCTTGTTTACATTCTTGGCGCATTCAAATCGCAGCTGCCAACACCAGCAGGGATGTATTCTTGCAATACTGGCGACCAGAAAAAGAAAACGTATATTTCATCGAACGTCGCTTAGATCACGTTTTATAAAGTTACCAATGCGAGAAGCCTAAGAAGACTGCAGACTAAAAGTGCGGCAGACATAAGTTTATGAAATAATTGCACACATGGTTAGTTCATCTTGCATATTTGCGTTAACCTACTTCGAAAGGAAGAAGGTAGGAAAGATATTCTTCAAAGAAGTAATTTTTGGACGGACTTTTCAAGACCCGACTGAGTTGTCAGTTGATATGCAAATTATGGAAGCCTTTTATGGCCTAAACAAGTGCTCAGATTTAAAACCAGAAACACTCTCCACCTAATACCGGTTGTGCGATTGTGTTGTCTTCGCAAACTAACCCGTTATTACAGCCTTAGTATTCCATTGTGCTCATTACTTTTATTCCTTTAAACGCAAGCGTGTGTTGAAATTGCCTTACAAGCGGACTTGGACCTGTTCGTGGTCTGCAATGAGGAACAGCAGCGTCTACTCACCGTAAAGGTGCGTCCCAGTCCTTGTATACATTCCAGTCATTGTTGTTAGTGACGTCATCCATCCGCTGAGCTATAGTGAAGGCCATTACCCGGCATGCATTAGTACCGCTCACCACTTCACCAAAATAGTCCTTGAGAAAGAGAGAGAAAGAAAGCGGAGAAAGAAAATAAAGTTTCTCCCTTGAAATGGGGTGAAAAGCTAGTAATGAAATTTGAAAAACTAAATTCGAAGCGCTTTTGTAGAGCAAATGGAGTTATTTAGATTACCAATTGAGTGATCGATTCTCTTATTGTGTAATCTATTAATCGATCAATGGATCTATTGGTCGGTCACTGATTTGACTGATTGATTGCTTGATTCGTGGATGAATGGATGGACGGAGGGATCCCTTTACTTTCTACTCACTTGAATCGACGGGTAATCACCAATGCGCATGCCTATATCAGCGTGCTCCTTAGTAGTCACGTGACGTCGAGCTATGTCGACAGCTCCCATGGCAATGCCATTCCAGCAAGATGACGTCATCAATGTAAATCTTGACGTTCCAACTTCGTCTATGGATTTTCTCCCCTCACCTATGAATTTCAATCAAAATTCAGCGCTTCAGTCTGATCTACAGCTCATAAACGCTTTCCTCTTTTCTGCCTTATTAACCTCCTTCTTAATTTCCCTTCTCCTTCGAGCTGAGTACGAAGTCAAATAACAAGACTGAAAAGGCGCTAACCGTATTGTCCAATGAGTTGATCTTCAGTGACAGTGCTGTCACAAACGAGCGGACCTGATTGGTTCCCGTGCATACCCAAAGATGACCAATCAGCAGTGTTAGCGCGAACTTCATCCTGAAACGATATTACATTACCGTTATTCTGCTTAACTCACAAGCGAAAAATGTGCGATCTTTGTTTGAAATTCTTGTCTATAAAGTAATTAAAAAATGGCAAGTAAGGTTTGCCAATTTTCAATTTGAACGATCACATAGATATTTCCCCTCAAATTTATGATCAAAGGAACCACAAGGAAGTGTTGTACTGAAATTTCAACTACCCGTAGAACGATTCACAACCGACTTGGGAATTAATCTTGAATAAATCGGAGATTTTATTCCAGTCTACAAACCTTTGAAAGTAGGAAGCACGACAGATTGGAAAAATCGCCGTCAAACTTTGGGCTAATTGTCATGATCACATAAAAATCCGCAAATCCAGCACTTGTAGCCCAGGACCCGTACTTCAGAAGCTTGATCCTACCATCCTCGGTCATCTGAGTCCGAGAAGACAGTGGGTACCAAAAATGTCCACCTGACGACAGAGAGGGACGTAAAAAATGACCTGGTGAAAAGGACTGGGAACTAGACCAGGAACGTCAAGAATTGACACTTTCACTTGTATGAATACAAAACATTTCCCATGGAAGGGCAAAGAACGAAAACAAATGACCAAAAAATACATGCAGTATACCCTACGTCAAAACTCTTAATGAAAAAACTAAAAATGTTTAAGGATATTTTTTTTAAAACTTTTCCAAGGAATACCGCTATTGTTAAACTTTTTTCGAAGACTGATTATTTCCCGAGAATTTGCCGATCATTCGCGAAAGTGATATGGAAGGTTTCCGACCAAAACACTACTCACCTGTGGCTGGGTCGCTGTAGGACACTGTCCCGATCAAAGTTTCCTCGTTAACGCGACGAAGAAGGTCTTGGATTCTAGCACTGGTGTGATGACGCATTAACAACGCACTCAAAGCAGTGTAGTGCATAACTAAAGAAAGAAGAAAAGAAAAGAAATGGAAAGAGTTTATTCCATTTTTCCAAGACCAAAAAAAGAAAAGAAGTAGAGACTGTTTACTGATTGATTCTCTGATCGACTTGCGATAACTTGAAATTATGCAAATAAGTTTCAGTGCTAATTGCTGTAATCACGTGTTTAGTTGACTGCGAGCGCATGGCCATGTTATACTCTAATAGCACAATCTAACAAGATACACCCTCTTTTCCCTAGAATCACTGGTAATTACACATTTCCTTTCATTTTATCTCATCCTCAATCCAAGGTTAACTCAGGGAATATGACTCTCTTTTCAAGGTGGTTACTATTGTTACGTACAAATATAACATTGGAAACGTTTGAGGGAGTAAGATTGACAAAAAACGTTCTTAGTTTGGCCAGCTCTCCTGCAACATTTCTTCCCAATGGCTAATGTGCTTTATACTCACTGAAAACCATCGCAGTGCTCGGGCAGCCATATCTAGCGATGGTTTCCACCACCATAACGGAACACACATGGTTCTGCCCCAGGCCACCGAACTCTTTTGGTATGATCAATCCCAGGAGTCCTTGCGATGCTAATGCCTTCATGTTCTTGTACGGGAACTCGTAATGCTGATCTGATATCACCTGACAAAGTGCATAGAAACTTATGTTAAACCAGTCGCTTCGAAAATAAAACATCCCTGGTCTCGGGCTAAATGACAAAAGAAATTCATTTAATTTGCACGGTTTGGGAAAAACAAACAGCCTTATGAAAGTATGGCTCAATGGCTCAAACATTAGCAGGAAATGTGTTCTCTCACAAGCATAAGGGGAAGCGCTAAAAAAGAAAACCTGTTATCTCATGTCAGCGCACATTCTGTTATGAAGGTGACAACCGCATAGCATCAGATCGTTTTCACTTACGTGACCAGCGGCCATATTGGTTCAATGAAACAAAAGAAAGTATTTGCTTAAAAATAGAGTTTAATCCCTAGAGGGTTAGCCTTGTGCACCAACATGGCCGCCATTCCTTTGTTTTGGTACACCAATATGGCCGCCGTGACGTCATGAAAAAACGATCTATAGCGCATGCCTAGGTTACGTTATGCGCATAACCATCGCATGTGGAAAGATCTTACATGTGTGTTTGGATGGAACATGAAAACCAGCCTTACTGCACAAGTTCTTTAGAGAGGCAGACTAGTCTGAAAATGATCTTAAACCAGGTTTCGTGCGACGGTGAGCAATTTTCGCACAAGCGACTTTGCATCAAATTCGTTGGGTCACCACTGAAAGTGCTAATGACTTGTTAATATGAGCGCCCTGCGAGGTTCTCGCTGAAAAGTGTGAAAATAACATTCAGCGAAAATGGTTTTCTTTGTACTTGATTACCTTACTGTTGAAATCTATTATTTTAGCTTGCTTTTGCGTCTACCAACTTTGCTTTCTGATGTGTTCAAAATGAGAAAGTACCAAACACAAAAACAGCGGATCTGTTAAGTTTTCTAGGCAGAAAACAATTTAAAGAGGACAAAGAATCAGTTGACGCCAATTGATAAAAATTTCTTAATTTCGTAGGAAAAGATGTTAAAACTGTTTTGCATATTAACCTTTGCCAAAATATTTGGTACCGCAAAAATCTGGAGTCCATTACAAGAGTCTAAAAGTTTCTTCTGTTTTTATCCAGTGAATCTCAGTACACATTGAACGATTATTTCATGTAGGAGCTATACACTGTAAACAAAATTTTGTTTCTTTTCCTGTAATTAATATTGCAATCAATATTTGAGATCTAACTACAGGGTTCCCACGTTTGTCTTCAAAACGAAATCGTTCGCCAATTATCGGGCTTCTGTTTCCAGTCAGTATGATTTTCCAATGCGAAATAGTAATGTAGATTTTTTTATTCTCTTTAAAACATACAAACTACTTACTGCATTCGGCCTCAATGTTGTCCGGCAAAGTTCAATGAGTTTTCTCTGAATTTCTTTCTGTTCCTCAGTCAAAAACCATTGTGGATCACAGTCAAACGACACACCCCAGAATGGACGTTTTCCCCACATTTTAGCCTCGGACTCCATCTTTGCTTGCTTAGTTCCAACACCTCTACACCTTGGTGTTTTGTCACAAGTCAAGCACTTTGCTCAAACGCTTCCAAACTCTAAGATTGTTGCCACTTTTTCGTTGCTTTTATGCATTTAAAATTTGATTATTCTTACGTCATGTGATTCAATTAATTTCCCCTCTTTTGCTTTGTTAAGGGTAAATTGGCTTTTAATGGTATTTTTGACAGAGTGCAAAACTGACGAAAATAGGTATGGCAAAAATGTTGTTATGGACGTCAGAAATGAGTCAATAAAAAAGCTTGATATTGCATTCAGAAATCCGGTTTAAGTGGAAAGAACGTGCGGTAAATTCTTGTTTACGCCTTTGACAAAGGCTTAATTTTCAGATTTGACAGGCAAATGGACTAAGCTAATCCGTTCTTGACGCTGTGTCTTTTTGATAGAAAGCATTGCTCTGTTTGTAATAATATGAGGTTTTTTCGCTTATAAACTGTAGACACCATGGCAGAGGGTCTCAGTGGGAAGGGGCTAGCTTTCACGGTTAACTTACGTGAAAAAATAAGAAACGTCCCTTATTGAAAATGAAACTAATATCTTTGCTTTTCTTAGCCTGCGTAGCTGGTGGTTTTGTTTTTTTGTTGGAGCGCGCGAGCGAGCGGCGAAGTCCTCGAAGGCCCTCGAAGGCGTAGCTCTCCGCCCCATTCTCCTCGCGGCTTCGCCGCTCACTCGCGCGCTCTAACGGAAAACAAAACCGCCAGCCACGCAGGCTATACTTTTTTGGGATCTGTGTGTTACTGAGGAGGGTCTTAGTCTTGTCAGACAAGCCTAGCGGGACGTAGACTCTATCAGAATGTCAGCGAGTAGAGCAAAGGAGGTAAAACGGTGTCGAGTGCTCTGACGTCTCTAGATAGCTCGAAATACTCCCTATCCTACTTTTCAAACTAAAAAAATGACGCGCTTTTTTTTCGATTTTTCCACGGCCGGCGGCTAACGGTTATTTTTTGGTCATTTTCACGCCTAATGGTTAACCCCATTGAGTTTCATGGTTAACTGTTAACCCCATTGAGACCCTCACGGCAGAGGGGAGGGGTTAGAAGTGATCCTAATTGCCTAAAATGTATGAAAAAATTCCCTTTTAGAACTATCCAGTGTATCTACTTCATTAACAGCTAAAGTTACCCACATGTTTGGTTCAGTGGCCGAATAGTAAGATATCCAATTGGTCTCCTAAAATCGGAAAGCTCGTCTGGCTAAACCACATATTTCAATGTACTCATGGATCGGTTATATTGGTCATACAGTTAGTTGTAGATCCCCTCCTCCATCCCTCCCCCTCCCCCCCCCCCCCGCCTCGCGCTTGTCTTACACCAATGCGAGTCGATCAGTTTTCTTGAGTACTTCGTGCATTTACAGTTTCGTAAGCGACCGGGGGAGGGCCGGAATGCAGTGGGGGGTGGGGGGAGAGGGCCGGGCAGGGCCGGGCAGGGCATTGGCCTCCCATCAATGTGGCCCGGGATCGATTCCCGGACACGACGCCATATGTGGGTTGAGTTTGTTGTTGGGTCTCGTCTCCGAGGGTTTTTTCTCCGGGTACTCCGGTTTTCCCTACTCCTCAAAAACCAACATTTCCACTATTCGATCTCAACACTCGGACACCTTTGGAACGAGTTACTTTGAGTTAATCAGTGCACCGTGGGTAAACAAAATTTACATTTTTACAGCGCCCATCTTATTCAACGCTAGCATTCTGGCGTCGCTGAAGAGCCAAGAATTCCTGAATACATTTTGTTCATTTCCGTGTGCGGCAGCAGGTCAGACTGGAAGTTTCTTCCTGCCATGAAATTGATAACAGTGTGCTAGTCTGAGATCCAATTTTTCAGAGTGTACGACACTCTGCAGTACCTCGTTAAACGCATAGGCGAAAAGGGGATTCTACAACAAATACGATCTAGAGGGTGAAAGAACAAACAGGGGAAGGGTTCAAGGTAGACTTTAATCTGTAGCCGAAAACAAGACTTATACAAGGCACTCGCAATAAAGGCCAGGGAAGAAAACGTGGGTTCCATCAGAACCTAAACTGCGCGGCAATCGTCTTCCTTTCAGGCCCAAGACAGGGGCGTAGCCAGGATTTCTAAGCAGGGGTTCCAAATTGGTTCCAACGAAAACGGTCGGTCTAAAATCCTTACATTACGTACGTACAAATAGATACCACAATGACGTTTACTGTACTTATTGTAAGCATAGAACAAAACGAAGAATTTCAGGAATCGAGAGTCCATTACACTCTTGCTGGGATAAAATCACTGTTAAAAATAGGAGAAGGAGGGGGGGTCCTTGGCGCGAGAGGGGGGGGGTTCCGAAACCCCTGGAACCCTCCCCTGGCTACGCCCCTGCAAGAAGCAAGCAAGCCAAAGCTCTTTTTCTTTTATTCCCTCGCCTTTCGCGCTGTCGAATAGAAACCAACTGCTAAACAGGCCAGCCATACCAAAAATGGCGTAATTATAAAACATAATAATCACTTCTACAGCCTTTTGATACAAGAAATCAAATCCTAGGAATGGAACTTTTAACTATGTCTCACGGTATCACAGTTGAAAGCTATGGTGCTGCGAGAGAAAGCGGACTTTTCAGCTTAGCTTTGTTGCGGTGACGGAATACGCGAAAAGCAAGGTTTACATAATCAGAGTTGACTCACCTACTCGCTTAATTTTACTTATTTACTTACTTTACTTTGCTTTCCTACTTTGCTGTCATATATACAGTACAGAGAAATTTAACGACTATCATGTCACTGATATTAACTGCTATTAACAAACCTATACCCACGAATTGAAAATGACTTACTACAATTGTAGGGAAAAAACGTAAAATTGAATGTTTTGTGTTAAAAACTTCTCTTAACGCGCAGCTTGTTAGAATAATGTCCGACGCGTACGCCGACAGTTTCTCCCGAAAAAATTACATTGGGTAAGAAGCGAAAATTTGCGGGTAACTGTAAAATCATATGGCAATCCTCTTCTGTTACTTAGCAAAGCAAAGAGGAATTTGCTCAGGTGGCAGCCGTGAATTGCTTTATGCAAAGAGCAAAAATAACTTCAAACGGTTGAATCAGGGGTAGTTAATTACAAGCTAATACGAGATGCCCTTCAATCGTATGATCTCAGAAGCCTCGTTCCTTTAAGGACGGATGATTGCAATTTGATGAGTCTGAAGACAGAACATGCTATTACCTTCAACGTGACCTCACCAAACTATCACAGAAAAATCTTTGCAATTTAAGGAAGGGAGGGGGGGGGGGGGGATTCGGGTTAACTGATGCCTTTTTTCCGTATATTTTTCCTCCAAAATTTCGCCTCGATTTCATTCAATCGAAAAATGTCTCCATTACGTTCGAGTTCTTGCTACAGTAAATGTTTGTGAATTTTTTTTGACTTTTGGATCGTTTTGAAAGAAAAATAGTGGGGAGTGGAGTTGAAAGTTAAAGAAAATTGGAAAATACTGGATTTCAAGGTGGTGACAAACGCCAGATAGTCTGCCACCACAACAAGGTACCCCTAAGGCAATAAGCGGACTGCCTGATTTCTGTGTTACCTTTCCTACCCTTCTTTCTTCCATTCTCAATTTACCTAATTTACCGACAAATTAAGAAAGAATGCCCCCTTAATCTTTGATCGCGTTTTATCATATGAGCAAGTTAAAATGGTTGTTGTTTTCAGATGGTTTTTAGCTTTAAATTTGATCTTAGATCACATTTTCATATTCTGAAATTAATCCGGTTTAGGAACGAGAGCATAAGTGGAATAAATTAAAAAAAAACAACAACAACTACTACGTCTAAGCCACCCTCAGTTCATGGAATAACCACACCGGTAATTTTTGTTGTAGGAAGAAGTATCAAAAACATGTACCAGCAAAAAAGAAACCCATCAATGACGGAAACATCGTCACACCGTTTAAACTTCAAGAGACAGTCGTTCAACGAATTATTACTAAGGCTGTCTGATCAGTTTTTACATGTTGACTAGGCAGTTTGGTGTGGGCATGATGATAGCGTGCATTCTGAACTGTCATCAATCACAACCAGCTTAGTTTAGCTGACAGCATGCTATTCAAACTCTCGTCTTTTTGTTGAGAAGTAGCAGTCTTACTCAAGGAATGGCGGGGATCTACGAGTCCGGGCTCGGACTCGGTGGGTGTAGTTGATAGCGTGCTCTTTAAACTGTTAAATGCATCGTTTGAATTAACAGTCCCCTTCAAGGCACCGCGGTTATTGACTGTAAGACAACGCAAGGAAAATGGCTTGCCCAGAGTATGAGTGAGAAATGTCGACCCACCCTTTTTGACTGTAAGATGGAGCGTGGTTAATGATTTACTTTTAGCCAAACCATTAGCCAGTCCGTCTGCCCAGAAGTGTCCTGACATCGCACTGTTGACTGTAAGATGGAGCGTGGTTAATGATATACTTTTAGCCAAACCATCAGCCAGTCCGACTGCCCAGAAGTGTCCTGACATCGCACTGTTGACTGTAAGATGGAGCGTGGTTAATGATGTACTTTTAGCCAAACCATCAGCCAGTCCGACTGCCCAGTCGTCTCCTGACACCGCACTGTTGACTGTAAGATGGAGCGTGGTTAATGATTTACTTTTAGCCAAACCATCAGCCAGTCCGACTGCCCAGTCGTCTCCTGACATCGCACTGTTGACTGTAAGATGGAGCGTGGTTAATGATGTACTTTTAGCCAAACCATCAGCCAGTCCGACTGCCCAGTCGTCTCCTGACATCGCACTGTTGACTGTAAGATGGAGCGTGGTTAATGATGTACTTTTAGCCAAACCATCAGCCAGTCCGACCGCCCAGTCGTCTCCTGACACCGCACTGTTGACTGTAAGATGGAGCGTGGTTAATGATTTACTTTTAGCCAAACCATCAGCCACTCGGACTGCCCAGTCGTCTCCTGACATCGCATTGTTGACTGTAAGATGGAGTGTGGTTAATGATGTACTTTTAGCCAAACGATCAGCCAGTCCGACTTTCCAGAAGTGTCCTGACATCGCATTGCTGACTGTAAGATGGAGCGTGGTTAATGATGTACTTTTAGCCAAACCATTAGCCAGTCCGACTGTCCAGTCGTCTCCTGACATCGCACTGTTGACTGTAAGATGGAGCGTGGTTAATGATGTACTTTTAGCCAAACCATTAGCCAGTCCGACTGCCCAGACGTACCCTGACCTCACACTGTTGACTGTAAGATGGAGCGTGGTTAATGATGTACTTTTAGCCAAACCATCAGTCAGTCCGTCTGCCCAGAAGTGTCCTGACATCGCACTGTTGACTGTAAGATGGAGCGTGGTTAATGATGTACTTTTAGCCAAACCATCAGCCAGTCCGTCTGCCCAGAAGTGTCCTGACATCGCATTGCTGACTGTAAGATGGAGCGTGGTTAATGATGTACTTTTAGCCAAACCATCAGCCAGTCCGACTGCCCAGTCGTCTCCTGACATCGCACTGTTGACTGTAAGATGGAGCGTGGTTAATGATGTACTTTTAGCCAAACCATTAGCCAGTCCCACTGCCCGGTCGTCTCCTGACACCGCACTGTTGAGTGTAAGATGGAGCGTGGTCAATGATGTACTTTTAGCCAAACCATCAGCCAGTCCGACTGTCCAGTCGTCTCCTGACATCGCACTGTTGACTGTAAGATGGAGCGTGGTTAATGATGTACTTTTAGCCAAACCATCAGCCAGTCCGACTGCCCAGTCGTCTCCTGACATCGCACTGTTGACTGTAAGATGGAGCGTGGTTAATGATGTACTTTTAGCCAAACCATCAGCCAGTCCGACTGCCCAGTCGTCTCCTGACACCGCACTGTTGACTGTAAGATGGAGCGTGGTTAATGATGTACTTTTAGCCAAACCATCAGCCAGTGCGACTGCCCAGTCGTCTCCTGACATCGCGCTGTTGACTGTAAGATGGAGCGTGGTTAATGATGTACTTTTAGCCAAACGATCAGCCAGTCCGACTGCCCAGTCGTCTCCTGACATCGCACTGTTGAGTGTAAGATGGAGCGTGGTTAATGATGTACTTTTAGCCAAACCATTAGCCAGTCCGACTTTCCAGAAGTGTCCTGACATTGCACTGTTGACTGTAAGATGGAGCGTGGTTAATGATGTACTTTTAGCCAAACGATCAGCCAGTCCGACTGCCCAGTCGTCTCCTGACATCGCACTGTTGAGTGTAAGATGGAGCGTGGTTAATGATGTACTTTTAGCCAAACCATTAGCCAGTCCGACTTTCCAGAAGTGTCCTGACATTGCACTGTTGACTGTAAGATGGAGCGTGGTTAATGATGTACTTTTAGCCAAACCATCAGCCAGTCCGACTTTCCAGAAGTATCCTGACATCGCACTGTTGACTGTAAGATGGAGCGTGGTTAATGATGTACTTTTAGCCAAACCATCAGCCAGTCCGTCTGCCCAGTCGTCTCCTGACATCGCACTGTTGACTGTAAGATGGAGCGTGGTTAATGATGTAATTTCAGCCAAACCATTAGCCAGTCCGACTGCCCAGTCGTCTCCTGACATCGCACTGTTCACTGTAAGATGGAGCGTGGTTGATGATGTACTTTTAGCCAAACCATCTGCCAGCCCGACTTTCCAGAAGTGTCCTGACATCGCACTGTTGACTGAAAAATGGAGCGTGGTTAATGATGTACTTTTAGCCAAACCATCAGCCAGTCCGACTGCCCAGTCGTCTCCTGACATCGCACTGTTGACTGTAAGATGGAGCGTGGTTAATGATGTACTTTTAGCCAAACCATCTGCCAGTCCGACTTTCCAGAAGTGTCGTGACATCGCACTGTTGACTGTAAGATGGAGCGTGGTTAATGATGTGCTTTTAGCCAAACCATCAGCCAGTCCGACTTTCCAGAAGTATCCTGACATCGAAATGTTGACTGTAAGATGGAGCGTGGTTAATGATTTACTTTTAGCCAAACCATCAGCCAGTCCGACTTTCCAGAAGTATCCTGACATCGCACTGTTGACTGTAAGATGGAGCGTGGTTAATGATGTACTTTTAGCCAAACCATCAGCCACTCCGACTGTCCAGAGGTATCCTGGCATCGCACCGTTGACTGTAAGATGAAGGGTAGTTAATGATGTACGTTTCGCCAAAGCATTGCTCAGACCTTGAGCCTGGCCGGGGCTGGATATCTCACCGTTGCTGATTATCAGATGAAGTGTTTTTAAGGATATGCTTTTCCTCAAAAGGTTGCAGTAGCCTTCTAACTTGTCACTGAGGTCGTTGCTTGTAAGATGGAGTGTAGTTAATGACGTGATTTTCGCATCATTTGGATTATGTTCCCAGAAGTCTTTAGAGATGGAACTGTTGGTGTTTATAGTGTCTGTAGAATGTGGCGCTTGGTTGTCACTGAGTAGTGCGTCCAACAGTTCTGGACGGAACTTTTCACTGTGCATCTCTTGTGGTTTTCGGTAAGAGCCCCTGACGCCATCAAGAGATTTCACGACGGTTTCTTCATCTCCCAGCTTTTCTAGGTTGTTTGCAGTGTCCCTGGTGTCGTCTGGATTGCAGATATTTAAGGCTGGTCGTTTAGCTTTGCCATCATTTGTTAACTCTGGCGTCTTGATCCAGGATGACATAAAATCCCTTTTGGACCAAGAAACAACAAATTAGCAAACCAAAATTGGTGAAAACAGGGATAAGGTAACAGTTTTATTATACAATAAAAACGTATTTTTTAGCATTACATATCTTCAACAACATATTTTAATCCAATAATACACCCAGTAGAAGGCTGAAATGTAGCTGACGTCAACAGGAAAGTAGCCTTTTTATTTCATGAGCAGGTTACACAATCTTTTATTTTCTGTAAAGCAAACACGAAACTTTAGAAAACCTTCCTTATACAAAAGGGCTAGCGCTTGAAACATCAGCTTTTAGAATCCCTGGACGGTGGTCAATTTCCATTTATCCACTCCGTTGATAAGACCCAATACTTCGTTATACAGGCCGACTACGGCCAGGGATGTTTTAGGCCAGCACATCACATTAAATAAATAAATAAATAAAACGTAATTGACCACTCCCCTAGAGGGGCTTTTCAGGGACAACGAAACAAATAACACAAATGAAAACAACAGAGTTAAGAATCCTAGCTGGCGGATGTATACCGGTTGACTATTTACAAGGATGAACGAGGAATTGAACTAGGCACTTACAACGAACAACACCAGGGGCGCTTTCCATTTACAGGATCCATCCGGGTGGAAATTTTAGGTTTAAATATTCAATGCTGCAGCTTGTTCAAATACAAAATGGATAAGCCACAAAATGTATTAGTATCAGTTGGGAAGCTAAGAAAGAAAAGAAAAAGGGCACTGATTAAGCCCGGCGATGCTCCATTATTTCTGAAACGTTCCAAATGGAATGGTATGTACCATTTGATTTTCCAACCAGAATTTCCAGGTTTTCCGTGTAAATGGCAAGCGCCCCAGCGTGTGATTAGAGCGGGATCCGAACCAGTGCCCTAAATCATACGGGCATCCTGCCTCCTTCATTCAAAATAACTAACTGTAGGCCTTCCATGTACAAAGTATTCGCTTTTGAAAAACTGCATTAGCGATACACAAACCATTATACAAAAATTGTTGTTAACTGACCTTGAGACGTTGTCAAAGATTGCTATGACAAGTGGCTCCTCTGCGGGAAGGTGAGTCCGGCAATGATACATCATGGCAGAAACCCAACCCGGACAATTACTTCTATTATTCTGGGTTACTTGTTTTTCGTCCCTGAAAACCTGCTGCAAAACGACGTCCCAAAATGTTAAAGAGCGAGTCAGTTGAATAACTTAAAATTCCAAATTAGTAAGTAATAGGTAATTGGACCGAGTGGAGTACAATTCAGTGAGTAATCGAGCGAGTAATTTCAAAATCGATTTGAAATTACGAGCTCGATTACTCTCTGAATTGTACGACACGAGGTCCAATTACTAATTAATCGTATAAATAACAAATTTCGAGATTGAAAGATTTTGAAATTAAAATCTCCTTTAGGTGCAAAAATCAGTGGTTTGTTCCAAGAGTTTTACAAACAGTAGGAAAACAATAGGGAAGCCATTAAAGTGCACGTAATTGACGGGTGAATGGCATAGGTGTCCAATTACAGGTGTCCAATCACGCCAATCAAACCCACCGTTAATACAAGCAAAAACATTCTTATCCGGCAAAGAAAATTGGCGTTCCCATCACGTGGGCATAGTGCAGTGCGTCTAACCAATAAACTGTGGTGCTATTTCATGAAAATAACTGAAACAAAGTATATTATGATAATAAATAAAAAGTAGGAGAAAGAGAAAGTGCTTTTGCATTTGGTTAAGAAATATATCTAAACGTCAATCAACACAGTCAAAGTCCGTACAAGACTTTCTCCAACCAGAAATCGTATGTGTTATTAGGAGTGGGTCATGTAATTTTCAACCTTCATTCAGGGGTAGGTCACTCAGTTTTGTGTCAAAAGAAGGGGGTGGTTTTTATACCCCACAATTCCAAATGCTCCGGCCCACCTCCTTCTCCCACCCCTTGTACTTTTTGACCAGTCCCTCAGTGGAATGCGCCAAACCCGCAGGTCATAGTATGACGTATAGTCTGGAATATCTTGACGATCTATCACTGGGCCTTCTCGCGTTCAAAAGTAAATAAAGTTTCTCAAAGTAAAACGTTTGAGAAGATAAACTTACATAGGCGAAACGTGGATCTCTAGATGCTAACTCCAGTTCTGAATTCTGTAACCCTGAGAAACGAAACAAAGCATGGCAAATTAACATTGTTGCATGGCCCTTCACTGATGATCGAATGCTGTTGAACAATTTCTGCGGTGTTGGTTGAAAACAACATTTTTTCCCTAAAAACAAATGATTCATAGTTGCTTCCCATATCACGACATAGTCAGTTCTGTGTAGTGACACAGGCTTCCGGAAAATACGTGATAAAACGGCCAACGAAACTGAGGAATACTCTGTTCATCTCATTTTCCAAGTTTTTTCTAGACCTCTGTGCACGTGTCAAATTTTAAAGGAAGACAAAACAAGTGCGCCCTTGAAGAAAACAGGTTCTGACAGAGCTGTGTGGGTCAAAATTAACAACCTGCCATTTCACAAAGGAAAAGTGCAAGGCTGGTTGCACACGAGCAAATTTTTGTCGACGAGTTCTTGGACAATAGGCCATTTTACAGTTATGTGTTCAATAACCTGGCCTTTGGGTAGAAGTGAGACCTCACTGCGTTTCTTATGTAAATCATGTTGTTGTGGTGCTAACTAGTCTACATTTACATGAGAAAGAGGGTCGTATGAAAACAAGGTCACCGGCAGCCTCGATTCTAATTAAAGGCTAGGTCACTCAACATACAACTGTAAAATGGACTATGTTAAATAGTTGTAGAAATTCTTCCATGATGGCTGGTGAGCCAGTTTATGAACAATCAGACTTGCCAAAGAAAACATTGTCATATGAATTCTCAAATGCAACCTTGCCGAGGGAAACATGCTCGTATGCGGCCTGCCTAAGATTTATACGTTCGCGTTTGTTCTATCTTGTAGTTGAAAATGGTGTAACCTTCACCAGTGCAGTACCTGAAGGGTGCTTTATTAGTTTCAGGCTTTCTGTAAATTCCAAGGAATTTTTTCCACGTCGCTGCGATTTCCAGCACTGTATCAATATTTCACAATCTTCATCTTCAAACCAAGACTCAGGAGGCAAGGCATCTCTTCTGTCCGCAACCTAACAAAACATAATACACTGAAGTTATATTTTCTCTTGTTTTGCTCAATGTAAAAAACATAAGTTCATTTATCCTTATGAGGCATAAACTTGACGTAAATCAAAACATTCTGAAAAAGGGAGATACTTAACAATCTCCTTCCTTTTCAGTTACTATGTTACAAACAATACGCCATTACTCTGTTGTGGTCCCAAGACAACCCTCCAACCCTCCAATAGAAAGCTTGTTCGCAGGCTAGCCAGGGGTAGCTTAGTGTGACACTTCTAAGGGGCACTGTCTCGGGAGTTTTGCTGTCTTCCGGCCCAAACTTCACAAAAATGCTACTTAATGACCTTTGCTCATGAAGAAACATTCTTTGAAATGTAGAAAGATAACAATTGAAAGTCATCCAGAGTGCATTTTTCGCCATGGCTTCATGACGTACGAGAATTTGAAAAATTTAAGCTATATTTTTCAAAATGCAATCCACTTCCATCCTTGCCTCTGTAACAGAAGAAGACAGTATTCAGTCTCAGAGCAGTAACACAGTCCTGAGTAAATAAACTGCTTCATTGTTTTTTGGTTTTTCCAGATTTAAAGACCTTTTTTAGCACCTTACAGCCAACAGAAAGAGCATGACAGTACTCCTTTAACTTTTCCAATTTACTGATCCTGGCTTCGTGTTTAGTGTTTTTGTATCGGGAAAAATGAACCAAAACAAATTTTCAATACATAAGGGCGATATTCAATCGAAAAGTGATGAAGAACAAAGAAAGAAGGGCAAATAAGGATTTTTAAATTTAAGACGCATTATGTCCTTGTTTCGGTCACGTAATCCTCATGTAAATGCACGGTAAAGGGTTTTTTTTTTGGGTGGGTGGGGGAGAACGAGGGGGGAAGAGGGTTGTCTCGGGTACTCAAGTCCATCTAACATCTATACGGGCCTTAAGTTAACAAAGTGTAAGAACAGACTTGAAAATATTAACACCAGGTAGAGACAAGCCAGCGGAAAAGTTGATGACTGAAAATGACTATTTTTCAGAGACCCAAAAGTAATGACAGT
>OX419347.1:4145071-4167571 GCA_948470475.1 Galaxea fascicularis
GCAATGACAATCATAATGATAACCACAACAGAAATGATGATGATGATTTTTGTCATCAAACGAGATCTCTAAAATTATGGGAAAAGGTGTCACTTCTATCACTGTGGCGTCCCACTGTTCAAATTTTGTTTAATTTCCAGATTCTTGTTTCTTGCTTCAAAAAAAAAAAAAATGATGACAACAACGACATGAGATTAGTACCTTGTAGTAACCTGTTCAAGGTAAAGTGCAGTCTCCTCATAGCCACATCTCCTGGCAATGACCTCTGGAAGCAGTGAACAGTCCTTGTAAGCACCAAAGACTACTCTTCCAGCTGATGATGTAAATATCAGTTCTATAAATGGCTGAGCACCAGTTTCTGCTGCTGTGTACACTAAGAGCTTCAATACTTGAAGTGCTTGAGTAGATCCTAAGAGAAAGAGGTAAAAATAATTTACTATTATGGAGCTCAGTGAATGTTTGGCAATAAACCAGTTTTCTAGTTGTCCAAGTGAAACATTTATCCATGCTGTTTTGGAAAAATCATTTCTGTATCTATTGTTTCTACTTCTTTGCAGTTACTCTCAATAATATTAACAGTTTAATTTCCCCCACTAGTTTTTTTTTTAGTAGAAATTCTTCTGTTATTTGTCTTGAGTAATGATAATATTATTATAATAATAATAACTTTATTTAAGTCTCAAATTGTTCTAGCCAAACACAAGTGCTCTACTTATTGGCGAGACTTTAAATCAAACAAACTCTTAATAAAATCAAATGTTGGTTTTTGATGAGAGAGAAAAACCGGAGTACCCGGAGAGAAACCTCTTGGAGCAGAGTAGAGAACCAACAAACTCAGCCCACTTATGACACCAAGTGCGGGAATCAAGCCCGGGTCACATTGTGGAAGGCGAGTGCTCTCACCACTGTGCCAACCCTGCCCCCCCTAGTGAGTGAGATACAATTCTCAAGTTTATGCAAAACCTTGAAAGGAAAGTACATTAATTAAATTGCATCAACATGCACAACTGAACATCATTACTGTGAAAATCCAAGAAGAAAGTGCAAACACTAGACGTATTTATGGAATGTAAGTGTGTCTCAAGTAAAAAGCCAATCACATGTGGGTAAACTAAACCACAAACAGAAACAGTAATTAGTTTGTGGTTTCATGCTGCAAGGCTGTGCTCTAAGAAAAATAGTTGGGTGCCCAAAATCTCTAAACCCTTGAAATCCAGGGCACCCAGCATATAAGTTTAGTGCAAAAACTAATATTTCCTGGTCACCCTGAGGTGAAAGTAAGTTGCCAGGGGCAACCAGGTGCTGCTAGAGCACATCCTGTACTTGTGTTGTTTCTGATTGGTTGTTGTATGAAGGAAATGTCAAAATCAAATCAAAGTGTTCATGGTTCTTAGCTTGGATTTAAGCATTAACAAGTTGTTTTCAAAATAAACTCACCAAGATTTCTAAATGTTCCTATTTCACTTCCTTTGCTTTCCCTGTTATCACGTAAATGGTCTGCCCACTCCCTGAAAAAGCTCTCCTGTAGATCTGGGTCTCGAACTACTTGTTTCAGCAACTCCTTCCTTTTGTCCTCATACAAAATCTGTGTTTTTCCTAATTGGATGCCATACTGTGATTTCAGTGTTACAGTCACTAAACCAGGCTGTGATGAAGCTGCAGTTAAAAAAGGAGGATGGTGACTGTAATATAATGTACTATCCCCCATTTTTTTCACCCATCACCATCAATATATATCTCATAATCTCAAAGGGTTAGCAAAATGCACCCCTTCATCGACTGCCATCAAACTTAAAACAAAATCCAAAGTTAGTGCTGGAGAGAGAATATGATAAGATGGTGAATGGTTTGGACCAAGGAGTCATGTCATGGCTTGAACTGTTTGTAGCTGACAAACTTGAGGATATCACTCTAACAGGATTTTCGAACACATCGAACTAAGTTGCACTCAGGCGAAGGCCATGAATACAATGAACTACTAACAGACTTGTTGATTACAATGTTGTGATGGTTCGACTAGAAATTAAGAAATGATAAATAAAAACTGATTAGTGGAAATGAATGACAATATAAAGGAATAGTGGATAAACGAGTGAACTTACAAATGCTTCCTGCACAGCGATAACTTAACCGACACGAGTGATATGCATAACTGATGACCGAAGCGAGAGGTAAAGGCGCTATAATCCTTAACTATACGTAGCCCTCGTGAACAAACTATGAAGAAACTATGCGCGTGACTAAGCACGCTACGCAAAAAATGCGTGTTTGAATCCTACACTGATGATTCTTGATCTTCCAGTTAAGTCAGTAGTTCTGTCAGTGCTGGTGGCAAGGACTCTTTGGATTAACACTGACTGACTTTTCCACATGACTTGTGTAACATATCAGTGGGGGACAACAACAACATCTTTGAAATGATGTCTGATCTCTTGCTATTGACCTCAGCCATTCTGTCTCATTATTGGAAACTCTGGTCAACTGGCCATTTTCAGTCTTGCAAGTATAATCTATAGTATGATCAGGAATGGAATTGACAGCCGGTGATCTAGTATCAATCAAATTTGGCGGCCAAAAATAAAATAAAAGTTCAAAAGAATAACATAAAAATGTGAACAGGACAAAGCTAGTTGCTAAACACCTATCAATCTGTTTTCCCTTATTTCGATCTCTGATGATTGAGTCTGTTTGCACAGCAAGGCTTCCCCAGAAGATGTTTGGTAGCTTCCATATTTTTCCCTAACCGGGCAACTTTGCATTGTTTTATTTTGTCTATTTATTCACCACATACTGTTACTATATTGTTAAGGAACAGTGGTGTAAACCAATTTTTCATGAATTATGCAGTACAGCAATACCTACATGGAATTTCCAGTCCGATCATGGAGTCATCCTTGAACTTTTCTACTTCAATAGACTTCAGAGATTCAAAATCAGCCCATCCTGATAGAACTCCGGTTGGGAGCTTTGGTTTAAATTTAAACAGACAGATCTCTCCACCCTTTAATAGAATGAAATTATATATTAAAAGAGCTGTATTAATGTTCACTTAAATATGAAAATTACTTATTCTTGCATAGTTAAGAATCAAGATTATTGGTTGAAGGTTGAGTCTATATTGGTAATTATGTTATTATCAATGTTTTTATTGATATCATTTTCATTATCATCACTATTACCAAATAGTCTTTATAGACATGTCTGGAAAATTAGAATAAAAAAACTGATCCATGTTCCCATGCACAAGAATTGAACCAATTAAGAACCTTTTTACATTACCAGTTGGACAGCTTCAATATATACTTAGCTAGAACACTAAGATTGTTTCTACAGAATTATATCCAAATATCAAAAGAGGGATAAAATAAATAAGGTGCAGCCAAGTTCTTTTTTTTTTTACCCTTTCAAAGGTGCTTGGAGAATAGAAATGTGTGGAGGTTGGAAATGGTCTTTCAAGTGTTTGGTATAGCTTCTAAAATTGTTGATAATTCTTGGAAAACTTCAAAACACAAGTTCAGAAAACTTTGTATTACATAGGATCACATATCCAGATCTCTTTCTTGGTAATGATTCCTTTTGTTTTCTGTTTATTAATAAATTATTGATAGGTTTGAGAAACTTCAAGTGTACTGCTGATAATTTGGTACATGTGATTCTTTACAGCAGCAAAGAAACACATCTTTTGCTTGGAATAATTAAGTAATCTAGAGGTTGCGAGTTTGATTCTCACAAAGTTCAGACATATTTTCTCTTTGCACCTTGGGGTTTTAATATTAATACCACTTGTCTCCCTTAGTTACACAATGGCACAATATTCACTGTACCCTATACTACTATTTAATTAACATTATTCCCACAGCTGAATTTCCAATGCCTACAACGTGCTCCCACCTAGTTAGCTACCTGACTTCATAGCTCCCAGGTTATTGATCATGATCTGATTTTATTATAACCAAGCTGTTTGGTAATAATTTTTTTGGCCTCATGTAGTTTGTCATTTCTTTCTTATAAGTGTTGTGGGCACCAATGCAACCTAGTTTAATTTTCTTCAAATGTTTCTTGTTGCAAAATGCATCAACAGATTGGTAAAAATAGTCATAACATGCTAGAGGTAATGGCATCGATATATATGTTGACTCCCTAAAGTACAATTATTTTTATATGAATATTGCACCTGCAGAGGAACGTTATTAGGTTTTACGCTGACTTCAAACTCCTGAACATTGTCAAGAATCCTCTGAAGTTGATGCACGTCCTCTATATCATGCAACAAAACAACACAAGTAATCAGTTCAAGTTCTGAAATTCATCATCAAATTTCAGCCTCAGTTCTTTATGACTGATAATAAATTTGTAACACTGGTTTAAGCTACATATTCATTTTAGTCATTTGGTTAATTTGTTTGAAAAGGTGTAATTTATCTAAGAATTTCATTTTTAGTGGTGGCCATATATAACTTAGACTGTGAGCAGTCTCTCTTTTGCTCTAAAATCTGTGGAATGAACATGATATACGAGCGGCAAATCTGCAAGCCTGTAGTTTTGAGGGCACTTGCAACTGGCGCCCACGAAACTACCGTGCAAGTCAGTGTAAGTCATGTATGAAAATGCAAACTTCATGCATGCATCCTGGCTAAGGATGTACACTGTATATTTCTTTGTTGGTTTTATGGGGAAAGCTGAGTAGTTTTTTTGTATACAAGCACTTTATGTGCCATAAATTTATAGATGTTTTGACCAAAAAGTGTTAAACGTTGAATGTGTGGGATACTTTTTTGTATATTCAGTGTATAGCAAGCAGGGGTGTAGGCAGAGTCTAATTCCAGAGGTATGCACAATTTTTCAAATCCCCCTTAACTTCCAGTCCCAAACCTTGCTCACATGTGTTGATTCACTACTTCCACATTCCCTATTTAAGGCATTGTTTTCAATTTTGCTTGGGGCACTTACAACTGGCTTATTTTCAATTTTTTTTTTATCAGCTACACACAACCTACTGGATAGCTACACCCCTGGCATGAACAATAGCCACACATGTAGAAGGGGTGGTGAATATTAAAATCCGAGACACCAAGACCCTTGTTTGAAAATCGAAGACCAAGACCAAGCATGTGACAATTCAAAATCAAAATAAATGCACTATAAATGAGACTTTGAGACTCCTCACAAAGACTGTAGAGATTTTGAGATCGGAGGAAAAGTTTACAAGATCCAAGATTTTAGAAGTACCATTTGCCACCCCAGCTAGACATTCCCAATGTAGTGAATGTGCTGAGTAAGCAGACTCTGTGGAAGAGGTGCAGTGGGCCAAACAATCGTTCAGGGCTACTCATATCATGATTGATCAGAAAGAATAATAACACGGAGGGTTTAACCCTGTGAATTAATGTTAACTCTATACATTTGAAGGCTTGGAGTCCAACATCTGGGGCACTTCCAATAACAAAAAAAGGGAAAGAGTTCCATAAATTGACAGCCATAGCAATAAAGTTTCATTCTTACAATATTAATTGCTCTTGGTGTGCAATGTTTGGTTAGTCTCGCAAGTTCTCTTATGAGACACTACAGTCAAGGCCTGCTTAAGTCTTGGCCATATCCACTTACCCTTAAATCTCAATAAATTCTTGAGATTTATGGAAATCACTTAACTATTATAATTACATATTTGTTACACCAAGAATAATGAAAAAAATTTGTCTTCAACCCTCTAGAAACAACCGAATTCTGAACTCTTGGAACCATTGATTAGAAATAATCTCTATTAAAACTGTTCAAAATCTATCATTTACTTCTTATACCTTCTGACAAATGAAGATCATCTTCTGATATGCCACTTGTGGGGAAAATGTCTGAGCTACCAGTATAGTCAGATACCTATCAAATGGGATAAGAAAAGATCACTAAAGGTTTGTATCTTCATTAGATACTTCTGACACTCAATTCAAAGCACAAAAATTATAAACAAAGTGGCCTTGTTGCCTTCTAAAATAATCAGAGCTTCATAAGAAATACAGCAAGATAACTGGCATTGAGTTGCTGGGAAAAAAATTTGCAAGTTAATAAACTGAAGTCAGTCTTACTGTTGGGTTGGGGGAGTTGATTGCCTAGATACTGACAGTGATCCGTAATTTCAAAGGTGTTGACTATATCATTCAGTAATGAGCTTACTTACTGGGGAGAAGGCTTGACGCAGTGTTAGAGGGCTTGCCTTCCATAATTTCCCAGACTCAGTGTCATTGTGGGCTCTCTTATCTGTTTCCAGAGGTTTTTTTCCGGGTACTCTCTGGCTTTCCCCTCAACTAATCTCTAAATTAAATCATATGTTGGTTTTTGAGGAGAGGGGGAAACTGGAGTACCCGGAGAAAACCTCTCAAGAATCCCAATATATAAATAATAAAATATTATTTATTATAAACATACATAATAATATAAACTGAAAGTCCTCACCCCCAGTTGGTCATCAGGTACTGAAACAGTAATGTTAGTGTTGTCTTCCAAGGAAGAAGGCCATAAATTGAATTCTCCATGTTGATTTGACAATACATGATTTGTATAGCCATTAACCAATGGCCCTTCTGAGACATGACTTTCTACAGAAGTTGAGGTAGTAGCATTTACATGATTCTGTAAATCAGGTTCCACATTATTTGTTTGAAGACCTTAAAAAAATCATGAGAAAAGGAAGAATAGGATTATTTAGTTCACTAAAGAGCAAAATTACTACATATGCTGATTATGGCTGAGACAGAGAGCATTTTTTCTTAAGCAAGGGCATTTTTGGTAACCAATTTTTGGAAATCAAACTTTGTTTTTAGGCCATAACTTTTTGGTTAACTTGGTTGAGAATAAATCTCTGTTATTGGATCGATTGGAAATTATACCTGCTCAACCTGGGCTTCCCAGAAAAGGACACACCACAGGCGCAATTCCCTAATTAATTTTGCCCTTTAAATTAATGATTAGTAATCACATGTTTTTTCATAAAACTAAGGATTGATAATCATCATTTGTGTTTTCAGCAACTTCTGAAGACATGCCTGATGATTAATCCTTAATTTTACTTGGCCCCATGCCATAAGCAAAACATAACATTTGCAAATGAGTTTTATTCACCTTGTTGGCTTTCATCTAGTTGCCTGGGAAACTCACTCCAAAATTCTGGCAACATCTGAAATTTTAATGAAACTATTTAGTATACATTATACGTTATGCCATCTTAAATGTAAGAAACCATTGAACTGGGTTGTTCCCCTATACCAGTTATGGGTAATTGACTTAGCTGATCAAGAACAAAACAAATGGTGTGTGTGAACCTGATTCTAGCTGGCAGTACCAGATAAAAAAAAACTTATTTACCGGTATATAATAAACACCAATGAAACATTCAAAGCAGAGAAAAGTTAACAGAGCATTCAAGAGATCCACATCAAACTTTTTTGAAAAAATTCTAACAAGTGATCAAATTCACAAACTTCTCTTAGAATAGAAGAGCTGGAGTCTTTTTGAGAGAGTCACTCCTAACATTTAACATAGTAATTTTTATCTTCATATAATTTAATATCTTATATAGCACCTACACAATATGTTATGACGACATAATTCAGTTCTTTTTTTGGGCTTTAATTAAGTGCTCACCTGCACTTGGTCATGTGGTATTGCATCAGTAACACTGCTGGTTTTATTTGTCAATGAAGGAAGCATTGGTTTGAATCTTAAATGTTGATTTGACACTGGATCATTTCCATCATCAAAATGTGAAAGCAATTGGTGAAGGCTTTCCATTGACATTGAGGCAATGGAATTCTGTGAACCAAGAGGCACACAACCAGTTTGTGGACCTAGAGTTCCATTATCAGAGCAAGGACAAATAGGAGGAATTAGCTACAAGGTATACATAAACAATAAAAGTGGGATCATTCTTTAAAATTTGTATTGAAATTTATTCACCCTCTTGCACTTGGTTCTCATCTACCTCCATAGTAGACTCACTTTCCTGAAAACTCTGACTGTCTTGAAACATCTGAAAGTTTAAAAAACTTAATTTTACACTACTAATGAGGAAAGTTCTTATCAAAGTCTTTTTAATATTGTTGCAAACGAATTTAATTTACTTAAATTATTGAAAGTTACTACGTTGGGGGACTATGGGGTACAAATGAGCAGCTAGCAGCCAAAGACTAATGCTTTAATTCTCTAATGATCTCTATTATTGTTATCGTTGTTGTTGTTGTTATTATTATATTTCCCTAAATTGACCAACTATCATACTGTAGATTTAGATGCATCGATGCATGCATAGATGCAGAAATGGAGTCAAGGGAAGGAGGGATACGAAAACATTACCAGTAGTTAGTTTTCACGGTAATTTAATCAAATTTAGACATTCCTTTTACTTGGGCTTCCTGTGGAAGGCCCAAGTCTAATCAAAGGCATCCTATGAGCCAGCTCATGGATGATCGAGGCACATTACAACACTGAATTTACAACAACTTTATTTTCTAAAAAATTATGGGCAAGAAACCTGTACATTCGTTTGTGTAAATTTTGTGGGAGCACATTCTTTTCAGGCACACCTCTTGGTAAAAGAACCATGTTTACACGGCAGGTCTTTTCCGCGGGTGATGGGTAACGGGTGACCGGTGAAAGTACATTCAAATCTTCTGATGAAAAAAGGATATCGTATCGTAGTGAATTTTGTAATAAAATGATCTTTCAATGTACACTAGATATGACTGGTGTTCTCCTCTGACTGTTTTTCTTTCGTTAGCGAAAGGATGAGTGAGGTTTCTGTTTCATGTACATTTCAATTGTGGTCACACACGTTCTTTAAGCAGCTGGCCCTTGAACAAACTTACCTCATACTTTGAAGTCATCAAGAAGACTGGGTCAATCCCATTTAACTGGACGCTGTTACTCTTCCTTTAAAACGTAATATCGACGCACGAATGGGTCACCATTATCTTCTACCAAAATATTGCTGGACTTGACCTTTGCTCAGTCGGGGAACTCCCCTAGACGACTCGTTGCCTAATAATCGCGATTATTCACGCTGTGTTCCTGATTTTCATATATGTGGTACTAATTGCCACATGATGTTTTGCTTAAAAGTGCAAAGTAACATACTCAAATGCAAATCAGAAAACTTCAGCGCTAAAATGTTCTGGTCTTGATAATAATCACCAGCATTTGTATTGAGCTTTGTAGTTATGCCACGTGTACGCTTGGACTGAACTTTTTTCTTTTATCACGTGCGCTCCTTTTAAGGGTGGCTCCCCCTGTTGTCAGTAACTTAGTGTAACAAAGTAGAAATCGCGAACGTTGAAAAGAATATTATGTAATTTGATAATCTAATTTTAAGTACCTCACACACGTTTTTTTTTCTGGATTGCATGATTGATTACATACTTCACCCGCCACCCGTCACCCGTTACCCTTGGAAAAGACCTGCTGATGTTTACACTCTAATATTTTCTGTAAAATTACAGCGTTTTTATATCCCTAATGATCCACAGGCACCGTATTCATTAATGTAAATTGCATTCGACCAAATACCCAAAACGTTTTGTTGTCTGGAACTATGACAGACATAAGTAATTGAAGCGGCGATGGAATACAAATATGCAAATTTGTTTATGGACTATGAAGATAACATTCAAACATGGTCGCTTTGTTAAGAACTATAACAGGCAAGTTTAGAGTTTCTTGCTGGTCGACAGCTCATTTCAAGTTAGGTTTATAAACGTTTTTGGTTGTAATAAAATTTCCGACCATTCTGAAGGCGAGATAACATCACAATATTTTGTGAAAGTCCCGAGGGAAATTACTGGTAGTCATGCTTTACAGTCACAATGTTTTTGAGCGATTCGGGCACACAAGTTCAACTTTTGCTTTGAAAGGGGAGATATTCTATCCATCTATGCTTTGTGCTACAATTAACTTGACTTTCCAAACATTTTTTTGTCTGAACAGATTAGCTGCTTGTCAGACCACAGCGGTGAAATTTGATCCTTGCCTGGCAAATCACATCCTTTTACGAAATTTATGTACTATTTCCACAACAACCTGTTGCCTCTATTGTTTGCCAACTTATTTCAAACAAGTAGTCAAATTCATAGCTACAGCACCAGAACAGCCAACAATTATCTTTACCAAGGTCCAAAGATCTGGAATTCTCTCCCTGTTACGATCACTTCCCTACAATAGAAAGGATAACAAGGCATTGAGGTATGTCATTTTTATTGCAAAAATATCAAAATTTCGGCTAAAATGTCTTAATATTAACGTTTTTTTCCCATACAAACCTTTGTAAATTCAAACTGTTGTAACATAACACCTCCACATTCAGAAAGGCTTGAGTCATGTTTCACGTAATGAAACTCGGTCGTTATGTAACAGTAGACGACGGCGGTAATTATGTCACGGAACGTACGCATAAAGATAAAAAATAATAATAATAATAACTCCTCACAACGAGAGCTTGGGCCGCCTGTGATGCAAACTTAAAGATTAGGTAGTCAATCCTCTGATGCTCATTCAAAGCACAAAAATTATAAACAAAGTGGCCATGTTGCATTCTAAAATAATCAGAGGTTGATCGCATGATATTCTAATAAATACAGCAAGACAACTGGCATTGAGTTGATGGGCAGGATTAGGGGAGTTGCCCAGATACTGACAGTGATCTGTAAATTGAAATGTGCTAACTCACTGGGGAGGAGGCTTGAACACTGTGGTGAGAGGGCTTGCCTTTCATTCCCTGACTCAGCATTATAAGTGGGCTGAGTTTGTTGGTTCTCTACTCTGCTCTGAGAGGTTTTTCTCCAGCTACTCTCTGGTTTCCCTTCTCCCCAAACAGAAACATTTAATTTGATTTGATTTGAGTTGATTTAGAATTTTAAAGCTCATTTGTAATGCACTTTGTAAATAGTGCTATTATAGACAAATACGGTGTTTTCAGGTGAGGGCCATTACATTTGAAATAATTACTGGAAAGGTCCAAAAATTGATGTTTAACTTTCAAGGGGGCTGCTACTTTTCAAACTCTATGGTATCAAGAAATATTTATCCTAATATTTAAATAATATTACAATATAAACTGAAAGTCCTCACCTGCAGTTGGTCATCATGTACTGAAACAGTAATGTTAGTGTTGTCTTCCACGGAAGAAGGCCATGAATTGAATTCTCCAAGTTGATTTGACAATACATGATTTGTATAGTCATTAACCAATAACCCCTCTGAGACATGACGTTCTACAGAAGTTGAGGTAGCAGATACATGATTCTGTAAGTAAGGTTCCACATTATTTGTTTGACGACCTTAAAAAAATCGTGGAAAAGGGAAGAATAGGAGTATATTTAGTTCCTGAAGGTACATGTGCATGTACATGTAGGATAAAATGAAAAGGATTATCCATATTATCACTAATATATAAATTAAGGGCAAAATTATTATCAAATTGCTGATTAGCTGAGACAGAGGGCATTTTTGGTAACCAAGTTTTGGTAATTGAACATTGTTTTTTGGCCAGCACTTTATGATGAACTTGGTTGAGAAGAATTAATCTCATTGAAATGATTGGTTAGTTAAATTTGATTGAAAGTAATAATAATATTATTATTATACCTGTTCAAAGTGGGCTTCCCAGGAGAGGATACACCACATGCACTATTCTCTAATTAATTTTGGCCTTTAATGATAAACAGGTAATTGCATTCCTCATAAAATTAAGGATCAATATTAATCATCATTTACATTTTCAGCAACTTCTGAAAACATGCTTGATGATTAATCCCTAACTTTACTCAGCCCCATGCCATCAGCTATATGTAACATTGCAATGAAATTTACTCACCTTGTTGGCTTTCACCTAGTTGCGTGGAAAACTCACTCCAAACTTCTGGCAACATCTGAAATTTTAATGAAACTATTTAGTATACATAACACCATCTTTAATTTAAGAAACCACGTAACTTTTGAAAATGTATCCATTTCTGTTCTTGGTAGGATGGCCGAGTGGTTATTAAGGGCGCTGGGTTTCATGATCAATACAGTGACCCGGGTTCAAATCCCGCTCTGGCCACTAGCTGGTGTTGTTCCAGGTAAGAACCTGGTTCACCTCCTCGGTCATCCTGGTAAATAGCCAACTGGTTTGCCTCCCGCCGGTTGGGATTCTTTATTATAATGTTAAGTTTACTTGAATTATTTGTTTCTTTGGATTTAAGTGGAGTGCCTGTAAACTAGCTTGGATAGCTATTTAAGTGCACTTCCACTATAAACACAGTATTTAAATTTTTTTTTTAAGACGGTATTTATAGTCTTAGTGTAGTAACACAATCCTGAGTAAATAAATTGCTTCGAACATTATTTTTAATTTGGGTTTTTCCTTATTTAAAGACGTTTTTAGCAATTTCTTACAGCAGACCGAAGTAGCAAATTATTTGATAGTGCTCCTTTAATAATAACAACTACAGTAGTTTTACCTTATATTCTAAGACATAAAGGGATGAATTCCCTGATATGTTTTTCTTGATGGTCTCTCCATCCCAGAGAAATGGCTTAAGTCCATGAAGCTGAAAGCTTTTACTGTCATTGGTCTCATTTTTCACAGCTGCACAGAAAAATCTACAAAAAAATTCATAAACAGATATCCAATTAAATTAAAGACTACATTTAAGAAGAAAATTGAGAATTTTAAAGTTAAATGTTCGCAAATAGAGAAAGCACCGTACAGCCACTTAGAAATTACTGTAGCAGATGCTGTATACAATGTATTCTTGGCATACTATTAAAAGTGGCTGCCATGGGCCAAGCTGTGGGAAAGAAAGGAATTAACTAAAATTTCAATAATTAAATTGATAATTACATCTACAAATTCATCATATAGGATTTAACAAATGTCTCAAAAAGTAGATGTTAATCCGGAATTTCTGAAGACTAATCCTGAATTTTTACTCATCCCTGAGATGTAAGATTTCAGGACATACAAAAAGCCCCACATTCCATAATCTTTATAATTAGTGTGACTTATGTTAATAGTCTCTTTGGAATTAAATACACATGGAAGCCAAAGAAGAGTCAAGGTCAAAATGACTTATCCCAACATCACTATTAAATCTTAGCTTTTGACACCAAATTGTTTAAGTAAAACTCAACAACAACTTTTTAACAACATCAAGTCAAGCACTTGGCCAACACAACTATCACTATCACTTAATTATTGAAGTATTTAGTTGCACTGCTGACACATATGTCGCAGACTGGAATAATATAATAACAAAAAATTCTCCAAATTTTGAAGTGGCCATTTTGGCCATTTGAACCGCTTTATCCTTAGAATGTAGTTGAGGTCGATTGTAATTTAAAATTTTGAGTAAACACTTCTGCCTAAAACACTTTTAGCGTGATGCGTTACAATTAACTTGTTACTTAATTTGGCCACCGTCTGGTATGCTGTGACGAGCAAACTGGCTCTAGAGGGACTTGATAACAGCTACTGTGATTGGGTATCAGGCAGCTGGTTTTGATTTATGCGAACAGCAATGAACTGATGCATGAGACAAAATATTCCACACACAAAGCTAAACTTCAACTCTCGACTCTTGATACTCAGCAAAGTATCAGGCAGCTGATTTTGATTTGTGCGGACAGCAATGAAAAGATGCATGAGACAAAAATTTTGTCTTAGTTTAGCTTTGTGTGTGGAATATTATAATTATTACTATAATTATAATAATTATTATAATGATTATAATATTATTATTATAATGATTATTTTAATATTCCACACACAAAGCTAAACTTCAACTCTCGACTTCACTTTTGACACCATGTGGTGATCCTAAACTCTTGAGACATGGCGTAAAACTCAACAACTTTAATAACAAAATCAAATCAAGTACATGGCCAACACACAGAACGTAGCCCAAGCATCACTATTCCATTTTGTTATAATTAGTCAGTGATCACTGGAACCAAGGTAGATAATTAGCACACAACAAACATGATTAATAACCATTTGAACCCACAACCTTCCACTCAGCAGTCAATTGCTCTTATCGCGAGCAGCTGAGTAAACCAGGTAGCAGTTGTCAAGTCTAAATTCAAGTGACATATACATACTTTGTAACTGAGAATTACCCAATGAAGAGTTAAAAATTAATAATTACCTTTTGCCTTCCAAGTATGGAAAACGTTCTTGAAGTCTTGATTTCACCATCTCTTGTGACATGCCTGAGGTAAAAGACACTTTTTTCCGCTGGGTCTTTCTAATCCTGCCCATGTCAATAGTAGTTGGATGGCAAGGGAGGCCACTGGAGCTCCACTGAAAGTCGCCATCCTTTAACAAAATAACAGGTTTACAAAATTCTTGTGGTTTCTTGCATTTGGTCTTGACACTACTTTGCTGAGCCATGATATGACACTTTTACTTCCTTCCTGAAACATAATGACAAACCAATCAGAGCTTTAAAAAGTTGTACAATGATTCAATCACATTTCTGATTTCATAAATGTAACAAATATATTATACATGCAAGCACTTGTTAATTCACTATAATTACTAATCAATTAATTCAAAGATAAACCCTTTTTGTTCTTGACTGGCTATATATAGCTAATTGATGGGCACACACTTTTATATCAATAGTGGTGTTGATGTTGATTTAAGACAATGGATTAAAGGAATAATGATATTGACAAAGACCAGAAGAACCGTACATGTGAACTACAGGTACTGTTGACCAGCACCTCTGTCAAATATATTTAACAGTCATTCCCACAGTCAGTCAATGGCTGATTGATGTTCAGTTGATGATCAGTTGATAGTTGGTTCAGGTCATAGATAGATAGTTGGTCAATGTATCTGCCAATACATAAAGCAGTCGGTTGACAATAATATTATTATCCTAATGGATACATGCTGATTCTTCATTGATATTTCAATGACACTTGCAGTGTAACAGATGCTTCACTGGCGATTCAGACTGTAATATACTTGATTACCTGGCAATGATGTTGATAATGTAATTGCACAGTGACTGCTGTGTTGGGGGGGGGGGAGGGGGGAATGACAAAGGTACATACGCACACACAGTCTGCAGTCTCCAAAAATACACTGCTGCCAAATCAGGTTTCTCCTGAATTGCTTCAGGTTACAAGCCACTATAATCATCCCAAAATGCTGGCAACCACTAGAGAAAGTAAACTTAGGAATGTTTCAACTCAAGTAAATTTTTGATACTTTAAGTTGTTAGAAACAAGTCATTTCGTTTAAATGAAGTTAAAATGCAACTGTGCTCAATAATGCAGGCTCTTCTATATATGTCTTATGGTGGCTGAAATGGTAGACTCATCGGGTATTGTTATGTAAATCCATTTCCATCTTGTTCCCTACACTTTATGCTGCTTTAGACATTATTATTGGAGGCAATCGGGAAATTAAGGACTTTTGGCTGGGCCCTGTGCAAAGTCCCTACTCTTGCCTGGGGTCCTCCCCCCCCCCCCCCAATCAGGAGATGGCTGATGATAGGTGCATAACTAATCTTTTATCAGGGGCACCCAAGGAGCCAAATCAGCCAAGCTGTAAAAAGGCATTTTTAAGAACCTTTACCCTGCTTAAAGTGATGTTTCCATTAGCCAGGCGAATTTGATCTTTTGGATTCATTAATGCACCTATCAGTGTTAGTCCTGAGGAGGGGGGGGGGATTACGGGATGGGGTTGGGGACTTTGATCTGAAGTGCAAATTTTGTGTCAAACCTCCTGACCCTTGGGCAAAATTTCAAGTTCAGAGTTCCCCACGGTAGGGACTGAGAACCAAGAGTTTGAATATGCAGAATATGTCATTGTATGCAAAACATTTCTTGAAAACCATAGGAAGAATTTCTTTCCAAACTAAGAACACTTGTAGAAACCGGCCAATGGTCTATAAAAACAAAAGATTGGGCAGATTTTCCTCACCTTCCGCTCCTCTGTTTTCTTTGTGCCTCACCAGGACTGGGTATTTTCAAGATGTCACTCATCTTCAAGAGGGCAGCATCGCAGCATGTGTTTTAGTCGAGGCTCGGGAAACGGTCTCTGATGAACATTTCTTCACTGTTCAAGTTTGGTCAAACTTCCCCACCCTGGGGCCAACGTTCAAAATTCCCCCCTGGGGGTGAAATGTGGATCAAAGTCCCCACCCTATCCCATACCCCCCCCCTCTCCCCTTGGGACTAACATTGATAGGTGCATTAAGCTGTTTACATGATCGCTACGATCGCTGTGATCACCGGAAAACGTGTTCAGCGATAGGCTAAACTTTTAATTTCCCGAAAATTTTAGGGAACAAAATATACCTTTGAGAAATTGCTAGCTCGAGTCAACTTTCAACGAACTTTCTAGGGAACAATCTGCTTTACAAAAACGCTAGCTGACGATTTTAAATGCCAAAAACAGCGGATCAGCAAACGTCAGGGGCTTTCATTTCCTCATTGTGAATCTCTTAGGCCACGTTTCAGAAACTCCGAGTGCACTCGTTGATCGACGCTGAAAACCTTCGGCTAACTACCCTCTACCAAACAAACATTTGGCTGAAAAATTCCCCGTTGTCTAAGCTTCGTTCTCAGTTCAGTTTAATTCAATATTCGATATGTCCGTCCTCGAATTCGTCGGTAATAGCGCCTTGGTCGACTGTGACAAGTGAGAGGTGGGCAACTGTCTCGATCTTCAGACAGTGACACTCTAAACTGCAGTTATATATCATACCTTGCCTTCTTGGAGTGGCTCTTTTCTCCTGTAAATCCAAGGAGTACATTAGAAACGCAAGACGAACAGCGAACGCCATGATAGTGCTCGCCTTGAATTTTCACTTGTTAAGATTCCGAGAAATTGACTTAAATAATCAGAGGTCACGGGACTGTAAGGACATCATGTCTGTATGGCATATTATCATGCATAATTTGTGTACTTTGTCCCATTGGCCAATAAATTTTTTTCAGATAAACTAAAATTTTGAAAGCTAGCTAAGGCCCAGTTTAAACATCGAACTTTTCATGTACCGAACTCAATAGTCGTGGCGTCAAGGAAGACCATTTTCACCGCTTAAAATACGAAAATAAACCGATGAAATTATTTTGAAATGACGCACCCTTCCATTTGGCTTGAAAAATAACACTATTAAGTCACGTGCAAGGTTGGATCAGGTCGGAAAAGCTTTGTGTGTTGTTTTCGCTTTATGTTCAAGGAAATCGCGATCATATTGAAATACAAATACAGTACACAACATGAATTTCAAAACAGACAAATAGCGTTTGTGCTAGTTGGAAGTAGACCGTTTAGAGCTGTCCACGTTTAGCATGTTGCCCCCTGAATGTAAGATTTCTCAAAAGTTTGTTATCATTAACCCCTGCCTTTAAATTACTATTTCTCTGAGTCTTTCGACCTTTTACTGTAAAAGTTTTAACCTAGTATTACGAGCAGCGAGGCTGCCGTGAGTGCCGGAAAAGCTGCTTCCAAATTAAGGTCACATGATTGTAAAGTGCGCCTCTGACGTCATCATCTTTTTTCGTCTCATTCACTCGAGAATGTTCTGAAGCAGGTGGTGTACTGGTTCTGAAGTAAATAAACACCTGGTACGCAATGAAGCTGTTTCTGAAATTTTACGTTGGAGCCAAAGCTATGAACTTTAGAAAACCCCGTGAATAAAGTTGATTAAAAAAACTCCGATCAGTTCCGCGGTAAAAACTTATTCAAATTTTCGTTTTTCAGTCTGTGAACAAGGAAGATTGTGATACTTATGCAAAACGCTGTGTCTCTTAGGTGAATTTCCACTGTCGCGTAATTTTTACGTGCGTAAAGTGTCATGTCTAATTACGTAAATAAAATAGAGACGATATTATTTACGTACGTAAAGCCATTTAAAGTTTACGTCCGTACGCACGTGAAAATTACGCGACAGTGGAAATCCACCTTTATTCATGGTTCAATTCTACCTGTAATCATCCCCCCCCTCCCGAGCAACTCTCGGGACAAGTCCAGTCCGTCGGCCCCGGGGCCGGGGTGGGGAACGGCTTTAAACGGTCTTGTCCCCGGGGGTAGGGGGCCGGGCAATTCGAAAATAACTCCACGCTGTTCTTGTGAAGCAGACCACTTCTCAGTTCACGATGGCGCCGAACCGCATGGAGAATACCCATGAATACCTGTCCACGGAGTTTAATATTTTGCTCAGCTCTGGTTGGAAAAAATGGCATTTAATTGAAACTGTAAGAAGCCAGAAATGTTAATGCTCTATAAAAAGTATTCATTTGACTCAGAAGCACTTTAAAACGTAATTTAAATATGATCGAAATTTCCCGATTTCATTAATGTGGTATTAATGTTCTGTCCACTGGTGCTGTTACAGTTTTTTCGTCAGTTTTCCTTTTCAAAAATACTGTTCTAGAAAAGCGTTTACGTTTTTGACAAAACTTCTGTTTTTACTATTGTTCGAAATCAAGAGAGGATGAGGCGAAATGAATATTGTTATGTCCATTTTTTACACAAAATGGTTCATGAGGAGCCCCGCGGGTGGGGAATTGTCTCTTTCTGTGTGCCCGGGTGTGGGGAATAGACCGTCAATTAAGAAAAAAATTGCAAATCCCCGGGGGTGTGCCGGGGCGGGGGGGGGGGCATGGTAACACGTAGAATTGAACCATGCATTAGTTGTAGTCTTGACAAGTAAGTCTTCTGTCGTTTATTCGAATAAACTCTTATGGAAGGAATAGTCGCGAACTCACGGTCAGGTTCAGGTTTCAACCTCCGAAGGTAGATAAATGGCACATAAATTTATGCCATGAATTCAAGAGTACCAGTAATCACACACACAAGACTCCCTTAAAGCTTAGCTAAAGCAACAATACTGAGGCGTTTTTGCATTGGCACTCTGACTGGAGCACCGTCCGTTACATTAACCCGCACAAACGGTCCGACAGCACGATCTGAACCTGGGAGGGTGGGGGGGGGTGATCAACAGATGCTTTAGTAGGGAGGTGCGGGGCCCCGGCGCTCAAACCCTGCCTTTGTTTAAGACACAAATATCTGATTTCCATTTTTCAGACCCTATCTAAGACATTTAACCCAAAGTCGTACAGGTAGATCAGTTGAATTGTACTACACAGTCACTGGAAATTCTATCGCAAATAAGCAACGAGGCGACAACGTTTTGCAGCTACCACTTATCTTTTTGTAGTGTAATAAGCTGTAATTATCAAAGTCAAGGGAAGCCCACCAATAACTGACAGCTTGTGGTCATGCTTCTATATGAAACGTCAGCTTTTAGAGACCCTGAACGGTGACTAATTTACATTAGTAAAATCCAACTAGTGGTCTATTATCAATGCTGCGTTCTGATTGGTTGAGCTACTAGTAGGCTATTTGTTATAGCCCACTAGTAGCGAAAAGCGCCGGCTTTCCAAACCAAAACAATGGCGGTTGAATCGCGTTTTGCTGAAGTTTTGGACGAGTATTTGAGCTCATTATTACATAAATCTATACCAAAATCTACAAAGAAGTCAACTAAATATGGAATGAAGATATTTAACGGTAGGAATGCACAAAATAAATTTGAACTGTTGACAAATGTTACCGTAAATTTGACTCCTTTTGCAATTACTATTTCTATCGTCTTTGTTTTGGCGGCAAATAAGAATTAGACTATTTAAATAACTGGCTTTAACTAGCTAAGATGTTTTGTCTCGATATTTTTTTGACCAACTAGTTGGATTTTACTAAAACAATTATTCCTCTCGCCCTCATGGCCTTGATAAAACCGAAAAGCTCTCGTACCTTATGCAATTGATATTCCAGATCTAACTAGGGGCTTCCACGTTTGTCATCAAAACGAAATCCTTCGCCAAAGATTGGGCTTCTGTTTTGCCATTAACGTTTTCCAAGGCGAAATCAGGGTAATGTAAAACTTTTCTTCTTTTTTTAAAACAAACAAGCTACTTACCGCATTCGGCCTCAATGTTGTCCGGCAAAGTTCAATTAGTTTTCTTTGAATTTCTTTCTGTTCCTCAGTCAAAAACCATTGTGGATCACAGTCAAACGACACACCCCAGAATGGACGTTTTCCCCACATTTTAGTCTCGGACTCCATCTTTGCTTGCTTAATTCCAACGCCTCTACACCTTGGTACTTTGTCACTAGTCAAGCACTTTGCTCAAACGTTTCTAAACTCTGAGATTGTTGCCACTTTTTCGTTGCTTTTATGCATCTAAACTGTCATTATTCTTATTGTACAGGTAATCGTTTGACGTCATGTGATTCAATTAATTTCTCCTCTTTTGCTTTGTTAAGGGCAAATTGGTTCTATGTGGTACTTGATAGAGAGTGCAGAACTAGCTGTGAGGAACGAAAAAGGGGGATTCGCTTCGATGATAGCTTATACTGATAGATCAGATGACTGTCAGTTCTGATGGAAAAACTTTGACTAAAGCAATTAAAAGACGACCCAAATTGAATTGCCCATTGACGCACTATTTAAAAAAGTCATAACAAAGATGTCGTTATGGGCGTCAGAAACAAGCCCGTCAAAAGCCTTGATATTGAATTTCTGCGAAATCTAGATTAACTGGAAATTACGTGCGGTAAATTCTTTTTTACGCCTTTGACAAAGGCTTAATGTTTAGATTTGACAGGCAAATGGACGAAGCTAATCCGATCTTGACGTTGTGTCTTTTTATCAGAAGGCAGTGTAGTGATAAGACGTTTTTCCGCGTATAACCTAAAACTATGGTCATTTTTCAACTGTAGACACCATTGCAGAGGGGAGGGGTTAGACAGGTGATCTTATTTGCATAAAATGCTTGAAATGTTCCCTTTTAGAACCAGTCAGTGAATCCACTTGGTTAGCAGCTTAAGTTGTCCGTTTAGTTCAGTGACCGAGTAGTAAGGCATCTAACTGGTTACCTAAAAACAGAAGGTTCGACTGACTGAACCATATATTCTAACGAGGTTGCAATGCGGGTAACAACCTAGACTGCAGTCAAAAAAAAGAAAAAATTCGCGAAAGTACGCCAACAAATGTTTTATTTCCATAAACTAGTTTACAGAGGTTAGGAGTTTCTAGCTCGAATCTTTGTGGCCTTTTTGTCTTCAAGATTAATCAAACAGTATACTTAGAACATGTACTGAATAGTGGTCACCCCTGTGGCTGACGATTTCATCAGCTAATAGCTACAAACCAAAAGTCCTTGATGGTCTTGCAGTCAACCAACAAATGAGGAAGTGTCTCAACTAAATTATCTTGTACTGGAAAATATTGAATTTCGTTTCACCATATATATACTTGACCGAAATAAAAGTGTTTTCGGTATAGCTTTCAACTTATTGTATCTATACGTAGTTTGTAAAGTCCAAACCTGGCTACTGGTTTATGAAATCTCCTTTGAATTAAAAATTTGAGGATACTTTCCCACGTGTGTTCATTGGAGCCTTCTCCCATCTTTCAACTTTTATGGAGGTCATTCTTGTGTCTAATAGCATTTATTAATGTAAATACGGCGTTGGAGATTGCAGTATAAGATAAATGTCAAAGAAGCATTTCTGTATCACTGGCTTACATTGCAGATCACGGGTCCATAAGGAATATACCTGGCTGTGTAGTTTTCCTATAACTAAGGGTGTTACGGTTCAGCTTTGACCGAAATGAACTGGGAAAAGTGGACTCGAATTTTTTCCAGTCTAAATTCAGAGGGTAGGGTGGTAAAGGGCATTTAATTCCCCGTGAACAGTGATTGTCCCTATGTCTTTGTTTTTCGTGAAATGTGAAAGGACCGTTTTGTTTTTCGTGAAACGTGATCTAGACGCCCCATTTTATCACACTCAATTCACTTCAGTCTTGGACATTCGCAGACAACTGACCACGGAGTTAAGATAATTTTTGTTGCGCAAGAATAGCCATGCGTAGTCTTATTATGCAACAAACGTGAATGAGTCATTATTAGGTTTTGACTTCCGTCTTCCGACACACCTGGGGGGCAAAAAGTTTACTGAAAGCAAACATCTTTAGTGAAAGAAAAAATAGGCGATGAAAGTTCCTGGGAAAAACTCTTCCTCTCTTTCGATCTATTTTAGATGTTGTTTCGGCACTTGATTGAATCCAGTATTTATTCAATCCTTACGTCTCGTTAATGCGAAATATATTTTTCACCATGCTTTTCGCGAGCTGACGAATTTCTCGAAATCGCCAGCAATAGACAATTGGGTTTAACGAAGAATTGAGGACAACGACGAAGCCAGTTGCGCTTTTAGTAGCAATAGTAATAGAGGTAGTGGATGAAGAACTTCGAGTCTCGTGGAACATCAACTGAGTGCACAACCATGGCAAATAACAGGCAATGAAAACAACATAAACAAACACAGCATTTAAGGCGGACTTCTTCTCTCGATGTATCTCCATTGCCTGACCATTAGCTTGTTGAAATTGGCTCTGTATGTGGTCCTGATGATATCTGACAACTTTGTAGATACGAATGTTTGCC
>OX419347.1:4172571-4220071 GCA_948470475.1 Galaxea fascicularis
ATGTCAATTTCCCACCCCTGGGGTAACTTTTTCTATCAGACTTTAGACTTAATAATTGAATTCCCAACCCTGGGGCCCATCCATGGCATTCTCCCATGGAGTATATACCCAAAATTCCTACCCAGGGGAAGGCTCTTCTAGTTCAATTTTCTCTGAGGCTATCAAAACATTAGCCATTGTCATTAACACCAGTTTCCAGGACTGTTCTCACCCAGTTGACAGCACTGTACAGACCAATAATGCATCTTAAATAATGTCATGGTATTCTGCAAAAGTTCTGTGAAATTAGATTCATTTTTAATGTTTGCATTTTTTTTTCACTCAGGAATCAAGTGTTCGGTATGTGGTAGGCCGAACCCTGCATGGTGAACTTTTACGAGATGCTCCAGAAAATCTGGTGGACACAAAGCTATTTGTACTGAAAGATCACAGCATTGTGTGCCATTCTTTTATTTTTTCTGGTCGCGACAAGTCTGGAACCAACATTTCCGGCTTCTCTCTCATTCTTCCCTTCTCAGAATTTAAAAGTTACTTGCCATTTGTGGAGTTGGTGGAAGAACGAGTGAAGATTCTTATTGCTAAGCTGAGAGTCTTACAGGCAAAGGTGCTGGTACTCGTCTTACATATAATTATGTCCATTTTACATGAGATAGCCTTTGTTATCACAGTTTTAAGGTTACGTAGTACACAGTACTGGTTAAAAGGAACATGACAAGCAGCCTATCTTTGCTGCCATTTACACTGAAGTGAATAATTCCAAGAATTGCCACTCCAGCACAGAATAACCAATATTAAGTGACTACAGGAGTATTGCTTCTCTCCACTGGATGGGATATACAAAATAAAGTGATTTGGAGTTTTGCTATTCCTACTGGATGAGATGTGAGGATATTACAGGTTATCCAGCATGTGACGTGACTGGGGCATTATTTTATTTACCAGTATCCCTTTGACAAGAAGCCAGACCACTATCATTGATTATACCCAGCGTGCAGTGACAAGAAAGGATATCATTATGATTGTCATTGTTGTTCTCTGTATCATAATCGTGATGATCATTATCATCAGCAAATACTTTCATCAAATACTTTCTTTGGAGAATGTTTTGTGCATCTGTTCTGTGCACAAGCATTCTACAATAATTGTGCTTAAATTACAATGTAAAGTTGTAATATTTTAAACTGTTTCTGCCTGTTTTCTTTGATTTAACAAGGACTTGGCATCTGCCCTGTCTACATTTGGAAACTACTTACCTCGTTTTATCCAGACTATTACAAGCCTTAGAACAGCAGGCATCCCTGATTCCATTCCAGTGAGTATGGTGTGCATTATAGAGAAAAAAAAAGGTTATTTCACTGCCTTGGAGGTATATATTTTATCATTATTTTATATAACTAGTTTATGAATAACCGTGCATTTTAATTTATACTTTTCTGCCACTTTTCAAAAACCTACAAGTCTTACATTTCATGATTTCTTTTACCTTGAGTTTGCAATATCAAAGAGTTTGACATCATCATTGCGCAAAAGCTACAATGATAATTAGTTATGATAATCATTATGCTGTTATAATAAGAGCTTTGTGCAAGAAGATGTGTTTTCAACTAATCCTCGCAAATATCATGTTTTGACCCTTTAATCCCTAATGGTGACCAGAGCTTACTTTCTCCTTACAGTAATCATCATTTCACAGCTAACACACAGGTTGTGAGAATAAAGCAATTGATCATCAAATGTGAAATGTCCTGATGCTTAATCAAATTCTCTGAACTATAAGTATACAAAATACGAGAAGACCAGTTAAGAGAATATGCATGTTGATATCAGGGCGTCAAGGGTTAAAAGCTAACAGAAGTATTATGCTCTGTTTCTGTTTAGTTAAGTGAGACTGTCTTTGGTCCTGGAAAAACAAATGCCTCTGATGATCTATTCTTGACGAGGTAATATCACACTGTTTTTGCATACAGTATGTCACATCTTGAAGTATATGGATGTGACAACACATTTGAATTTTGCTGGAAAATAGGAGTCATATCCTTCCCATTATACATTGCATGTCTTCACATTGTCTCAAGTTGTTGCATCCATTTGCACACCACTGCCAACAACATGCAACAGCTGCTGGACCAACAACTCACAACAATGTTGGGAGTTGTTATGACCATTCACACGTAGCTTTAAAACAATTTTTTTTTCACGTTTTTATTAAATAGTAAAATATTAGTGATATCTAGACAAGAGTATTATTTCTTTTTGTAAGAGAGGTTATAAGAGGTTATATCCATACCTAAAATCTGATGAGTTGTTTGTTACCTGGGTCACAGTTCAAAATAAATTATGACCATGTGGTTGTTTTTTTTTTCGCACCATAAAGTAATGAAGCTGGCCAATTTTCAAACAGTTTCATATGACACTAGAGTCTACTGGTGGCAATTATTCATTGCAGGAAAGGCAACAATTTCCTTATCAACCTTTCAGTTAACTTCAACTCATTTACAAATCAAACTGATATCATTTAAAAAGAGCTTTTATTTTTTGGCCCATTTATGATTTTTAATGTGCTAGTTTAAAATAGTGTTTTGCCCCTCTAGGGTTATTACATCTCATTTACAGACATTTGGAAGTACCCTAGTTGTTGGAAAAGCTTTGGATAAAGTGAACTTGGTAATATTTGGTTTTCTGTGTTATTTTCCTTTATTGAGCCACAGCATGTCATAAGATGCAAAATGCATCATGCAAATGCATGTGATAAGATGCAAAACAAAATTCCATGTTTGTTCTTCATTGAAGACTTTTTATTACAAAGGATTTGTCTGTATGTGAATAATGCACAGGCCTTAGCCACAGTTCTTGGAGTTTTGTCAGGAACAACAAGAGGCAATCCAGTTAGGAGAGCAATCTTGCAATTATTAAGGGAGAAACAAATGATTAATTATTTTGTAAGCAAATGTACACTCAACTCCTTTAAGTTTGAACCAAGACATGTTTCATCATTTTCTACTGTGACTGTCGGTTATGAGATAATGCATGTAGCAGTTGACGTAATAACTATATTAATAGTTTTTAGAATTGCAAATGAAACAAAAATGATTGAAAGAACAATGCACATGAATATTTAGTTATGTAGTCAATTGTTCTGTGATATTTCATAACTGAAAATGGTAGGAGGAATACCCAAAACATGTCTTGGTTAAAACAGAAAGGTTTTGTGTACTTTATTAATAATTTTACTTGTCTCCTTGCTATCAAGGCCTTTTACATAATTACACTCCCTCTAAATTTCAAGCATTTTATTTGCTCAAAGAAAATATCATTTGTCAAAAAATATCTTTCAAAAAAGTTTAAAAAAACTTCTGAATCAGCAACAATAGGTAAACAATATTATTTGGCCAAATTTCTTATAAGGATTGACTGGGATTGTTACCCCCAAAAGTAGCTCTTGGATAGACTCTATCCACAGGGAGAGCACACAAAGCGTGCGACGATTAAAAGATTTGAAATTTAAAGACTTAAAGTACATTCAAATTGTTTGAAGTAAGTTAAAATGCTTTTGTCAAGACTATTTTCAGGGATAGTCATTAGTTTTTGTTATTTCTTTTTAGATGGTTAATACCTTAGCATTGTTGTTGTCTTCAGAGGAGCGCCAACGATCGCGTTATGCAGTGGAAACATTATCAAGCCAGTCTGTGTTGTATGATTCAGATCTTTTTGTTCAAGGCTTGTTAAAGGTATGCATTGGGTTATAATTTTCTTAAAGCATAACTATAAAAAAATTCTTGCATTAGATTGGCTATCATCAGCTATGATTTTCGCCCAAATAGTCAACTCTGTTTTGATACAGCAAGGCTGTGCTCTAGTGGCACCCAGTTACCCCTGGCAGCTTACTTTGACCTCAGGGTGACCAGGAAATATTTGTTTTTGCACCAAACTTATATGCTGGGTTCCCTGAGTATCCAACTGCTTTTCTTAGAACACAGTCTTGTACAGACCTCACCGCTTGATGTTGTCATGCTAGTTTATTAGGATTTATGAGTGCAAAGTAGGCAGCCTTTTCTTCTCTCAAAGGACAGCAGATAGTGTTTAAGATGGATATTTGCTTGACTTCCTATTAGAGCTCCAAGGCGCCGTTCAGTCTTCCAGTCAAGGGAATTATTACCAGCAGTCTTCCAAGCACGCTAGTTGATTTGGACTCTGGTGAAGTCAAACAGACACACCCATTTAATGAACATGTGGTCATAAGAAAAGAGTTTATTGATATCGAGTTGGCATTGCTGTTACAAGAGACAGAAGATGCTCCTGTCTTTCCAGCGTTGTGAGTATTGACTCAGCGAATGTCATTTAACTTTCCATAGGGTTTCAGGGGCATTGAAAAGAACTGTGCGGCTTGAAAGAAATGGGCTGATTGTAACGTTATTGCCGACTTAAAATTGCATTACAAAATGGTCAATCAGTCGCCACGCAAAATACGGATTTCATCCACTGTCTTGAAATGTAGAAGTGCCGTGTGCAGCACAAACTGCACTGCATTTAAACTGTCACATTATAGGAATTCATCCAATGGCGGATCCAGACCTAGGGGTAAGGGACGGACCCGTCCTTAAATTTGTTTTTTGCCCCTTTATGGTTTTTCTCGATTTTGTGAAAAAATAATGGGGGGGGGATGGGGGTGGGGGTCCCTCTCCCCCGGGTCCACCACTGAACCGACCGGTTGGCTCAGTGGTAGAGCACCACACTGCTGTGCGGGAGGTCGAGGGTCGACGTCGAGGGGAGGCCGGACCAACACTCAGGGTCTTTAAATAACTGAGGAGAAAATGCTACCTTTGTAATGACATCTGCAAATGGTTAGACTTTCTAGTCTTCTCGGATAAGGACGATAAAACCGGAGGTCCCGTCTCACAGTACTGGTGTGGGACGTTAAAGAACCCACACACTGATCGAAAAGAGTAGGGGACGTAGTCCCCGGTGTGATGGTCTATAACTTATTCTGTTGTGGGGGCACCTGTGTTGATCCTACTATTCATTCAAATAAGATTGTAAACTGCGTGGTTGCAATTTGCGCCTAAAAACCAGAAGTGTTGTAAAGCGCTTTGAGCCCTTTGGATAAAAGCGCTATATAAATCCTCATCATTATTAAATCCACAGAATTCAAAGTTAGAGCACCTGAGTCGTAAGGCACGATAAACAGCACCGTAGGCAGGTACTGTTGAAACAGTACCACGGGAACTTACTTCTTTGCAGCTTTTACTTTGAATGGTCACAACACTGGGATTTGATTCAGAGACTCGGAAGCCATTTATAAAGGCATAACATAAAGATCCACAGGACACTACTACTCAGTACTTATGACACTACGTACGATTGAATTGTCACACTACTGGACTTCACTTGAAGAATCAACGTTTGCAAACATCTAGACCACCTTTCCGAGCAATGTTATGACTGAAAACTGACTGAGTGCTGACTACAGACTGCCTGCCAGCTGAGCGACTGATTGCTGAGTGCTGACTGGAGACTGGAGACTGGAGACTGCAGACTGCAGACTGCCGACTGCCGACTGCGGACTGCCTGCCAGCTGATCGAGTGATTGCTGAGTGCTGACTTGGAGACTGCAGACTGCAGACTGCAGACTGCCTGCCAGCTGATCGACTGATTGCTGAGTGCTGACTGGCGACTGGAGACTGCAGACTGCCTGCGTGCCTGCCTGCCTGCCTGCTTGCCTAACCTATACCCAGTTACACTTGAAGATTTCATTCCCTGAACTCAAATGTTAGAATCATATTGTACGCGGCACAGTAAACAGTATCATTAGGAAACTATTATAGCGGTTACTGATATTCTATCTTTCATTTCAAATGCAGGGGCTTGTTCCACAACTCTGAAGAAGTTGCTACGCTGGTGCAAACATTCATGCAGGACGTAAGTGGACAGTACACTGACTGACACCCTCTGCACCCCACCCTTCGATCAACCCATGAATAAGATATTCAGTGAGTGTCTTTGTTTCATTTGCAGCTCAATCTCCTGCCGTACGTTTGTGGAGTCCGCCAGGGATTCGTAGACAATTTTTTGCGGCTTCTCGATAGAAAAGCTCTGGCTCTCATAAAATACGTGGAAGCCAAATCGTAAGTATATGAAAGATTTGACGCAGTTAAAGAGAGTTCCACTTGTCGTTATCTTGTTGCCAGTTCTATTTAGTGCGGCGACTCTAGTATTAACTTTTATCTTCTCAATACCTTTACCGTTTTAGTTTTCGTTCTTACTTCATATTACACTTCCTCCTTTTAGCTCTGCCGTTTATATATATATTTATTAAGTTCGTTTAATTTTCTCAAACTGTGCACTCTTAAATTTTGAGATGAAATTTTACACACATCACCAGGGACTCCCATTTGTGAAAACTGATAAATTCTTGTCCATCCTCGAGAAGGCCGTCTCACGTTCTTATGCCATGTTTTCGTATCGTTTTCACCCGTCTTCCTGTTCACGGGAACATATGAACCTACAATTGACTTGCTCCTAACGACAGTGGCTTCATAGCTCAGTTGGTTAGAGCGTCGCACCGGTCTCGCGAGGTCACTGGCTCAAACCCCGTTGAAGTCCTGAGTTTTTTTCAGGCTTCTTTCGCAATTGCATATAATTCCATACACAACTGCGAGGATCAGTCTTCATTTGATTTTATTTCCTCAGTTCATATATGATTCATGTCACATACATCATTCTCATTTGATTTGTCTTCCTGTTTAGTTAATGACTTTTTAAATCAATTTTCCGTATAGTCTGATTGATCATTTTACAATGCAACTTTAAGTCAACTGTAACTTTACAATTAGTCCATTTCTTCCATATAGTCCACACAAACGATCAGTGTTTAAGAGTATCTCTTGACAATCGTTTATATTCCCTGCTAGCAGAGGCCTCTTTTCCTTGTATTCAGCGTTGAATACAAGAAAAAGAGGCCTCTGCCAGCAGGGAATCGTTTATACTAAAGTGGTATGTTTGTAAGATTGTTTCTCTTGCTTATAGCATAGAAAAACTTATCTGCCTTTTTCGTTATTTTGCTATAGGGAAGCGGGTGATAATACTTTGAAAACAACGCAACCCAAATTAGCATTTCCTAATGTTGGACTAAATTTGTTCCTATTTGCGTTTTCTTCCCTTGGTCGGCATTGCAATTGCCATTTTCGTAGTCATGCCAATACGAATCTTCAATTGCACAATGCGTGTCTATAACCCTGTCACAGCCAATTTACGTCTACGTCACTATACCGATAATTCCGGCAGTTGCACTTCGTCAAGTAATCTTTAATAACATTTAACAATAATCTTTAAAGATGATCAGATAATCTTTAATAGCATTTAATAATAATCTTAAAAGATGATTGGATAATCTTTAATAACATTCAATGACAATGTTTAAAGACGGTCACATAATAATGTACACCGTCACCAATTGAAATTTCCAGTCCTAAAATTTAGTCCAACTTACAGAACTTTCAGTTTTTGCCGTCTCAAGACCAAGAGAATTACCTAATTTCACAGAGCCACTTAACGGATTTTCTTCATTTCTTTCATTTCCTTAGGTCATTTGGGGCAGTACTGCTAGATCATAACGCCAAGCGGCAGTTGCGTCAGGACTTACAGCTTGCAACCGAGGCTGACTATTCCATCGTTCTGGCACGTGCAGAGAAGCTACATCCGGGAATTTACACATTCCTAAGTGGGGATCCTCGTGAAAACGCGGCTCGGGTCCAGGCCAATTTAGAGTGGCGTTGAACCACGTGACTGATTCTATGCTAAATGGACGAACAGCTGCTAACTCAATGGGTCAGTTTTTAGAATCTCTACAAAAGAACGCAGTCAAATGTGGTCGAAGTCGAGGGTCGCGTAAATTCGTAATATAATCATTAATGACGTGTCGCCTTTTGCGTTGACGCAGAAGTTAGTTAGTATAGGAAATTGCACGTCCTCGAGTACAATTCGGGATTAATAGGTACGAGTGATTTTGAAAGTTCTCAAAATTGCACGAGCCTTTAGACGAGTGATTTTGAAAGTTATCAAAATTGCACGAGCCTTCAGGCGAGTGCAATTTGAGAACTTTCAAAATCACGAGTATCCATTAATCCCGAATTGTAAGAGAAGGTCGTGCGATTTTTTATTTATAGTACATTTAACAAAATTACGAACTTACGTGCCGTTGTCATGGAAACTTAATAGGTACTCCTACGGAGTACTATTTGGGATTAATTGTACTGCTCTCGACCAATTGGAATTGAGTAATGTTGTTGAGTGTGCTATAAATGACTGAATGAGTGGCAACAAACCATTGCATTTTAAAGTCGTCTTGACACACATCTCCTGTGAGGTGTCATCCCGAGCTGTTAGTAATTCAAATGATAAGCGAGAGTTAAAAGCAAAGGAAACGTTTAATTTCTAGCTTCCCTCCACCACTCACGGACTCTTTTTTCATGTAAATATGATCAAATGCGCTTTGCATTTGATAAAATTTAAAAAGATTTGTAATATACAATATAAACTAAAATATATAATACGTGATTAAGAAGAAAGTAAATAAACTTTAAAAAAATGCGTTGCTAAACAGGTGGGTCTTAAGATGGCGCTTGAAAGTATTAATGTTAGAAATAGAGCGGATTTCATGCGGCAGAGCATTCCACAATTTTGGCCCGGCTACTTGAAATGACCTATCGCCTAAGGTAGCCTGCAAACAGGCTCTCCGTATGGGTTATTCCGAGATTTGCATTCTAATGGCGCGCCATTCAAGAGCAAGTCGACGCGACCATCTCTCGGAATACCCAAATGGAGAGCCTGTTTGCAGGCTACGCCTAAGGCGGCTCTGGTTTAAGTAGGAGACAATTAGAGATGATCTTAACCTATACGCGCCTGGCTTCTTACAGTGCGATGCGCCATACCGTGGCCACCAAACAAACAGTTTTACAAGTTAGCCACTGATCAAGGTACGCGAATTTGATTGACAGACACGCCTCCATTTGGTTGTTACGTGTGGAAACTTTCTACGGTGACGTGTCTGTCAATCAAATTCGCGTACCTTGATCAGTGGCTAACTTGTAAAAATGTTTGTTGAGTGGCCACGGTAAGGCGCGTCGCACTGTAATTGAAATTAGCTTTGTTGATTTGTACGGCAGGCAGACCATATAAAAGACTATTGCAATAGTCTACGAGTGATGTGACAAACACATGCACGAAAGCTTTGGTAGCATCTAGAATTAAAAATTTACCAATACGACCTATATTATGTAGATGGAAGAAGGCCGAGGCACAAAGCTTACTAATATGGATAGACATGTTAAAATGACTCAAACCATGACCCAAGATTCCTAACTTCAGGTTTGGCTTCTATGGGTGCGTGACCAACGGTGATACTACTAATGTTGATCTTCTTAATCTGTTGTTTGGTGCCTATAAGTAAGAATTCAGTCTTAACGTCATTCAGCTTTAACTGATCCCAAATCATCCTATCCTATAGATCTTTAATGAAGTCACGCATAGCGTTAAGCGCGATCTCATCCTCACCTGGGGCCCGTTTCTCGAAAGTCCCGGTAACTTAACGGGCCCACAAACCATATTTTGAACTCAAAATCTCAATAAAAATAGGGTGTGTTTTGACCTCTAATGAAGTCCATTTTGTTTCTTTAGCTGATAACTTAGCTGTATGATTTTCAAAACCTTTTAAACTTCCATCTGGAATGGAAAACAAAACTGCTTAACGGGCCCGGTAATTACCGGGAGCTTCGAGAAACGGCCCCCTGGGACATTCGGGCTGAACGCCACATACAAATGTGAATCGTCAACATAGCAATGAACGTTTGGCACATGCTTTTCAACTATGTCAAATAGCTCACTTGTGTATGCGGTAAAAAGGATAGGGCCATGACAGCTTCAGTTCCTTGTGGAACCCCTTGCTTCAGGGGAAAGGTAGATGAAACACCTCCATTCACCGCAACGCGTTGTGAATGATCTGCCAGATATGGCGTGAACCAGGCAAGCGCTTTGCCATCCATTCCAAACCTCGCCCTCAGACAACTCAGCAGGGTCTCATGCCGAACTGTGTCAAACGCACCTCTAAGGTGAAGGAGCACTAAAGGAGTCACCTTTTGCACCTCCATATTAAAGAGAATGTCATTTTTCACCTTTAACAGCGTCGACTCTATGCTGTGATGTTGTTTATATGCGGATTGGGTAGCTGCCGCCTTTTCCGATAATTTAGAGACGTAAAGTAGGTTGCTGCCTGGGCGAATACATTATATGGAAAACAGGTGATGAGAATAGACAAATTTGTCAGTTGGAGGGTGTTATCTTAATATAACACCAAATTCTCTCAAGTAATTTGCAAGGAGATGTGAGGCAGCTTCAAGGGAGAATTGACAGTTAGATATTGAGAGTGAAAGGGTTAACTCCTGGACAACCGGCGCTTAATGATGCGACCACTCAGAGAATCGATGCTTTTTCTGTCTCCAAGAGGAAGACCGTTCCCCGAGACCGTTTCGTCCTGTTTGATTACGAACTCCTTCCTTGTAAAGACAGCTTCCTACAACCTGAGTCCCTTTCCCATGCATGGCTTCAAGAGAGAATTCAGGTGCAGTTAAGCTCCTTGATCCTTACAAATCACTTTGTATACCAGCTGTTTCACTCCGTTGCGAATTTCTCGGATTCTCCAGCAATAGACACAAGGATTGAGAGAGAAGGAGAGAAAAAAAAATATGGCTGACACTCGAAATGCCGCATCCAATTGTAGAGATTTTCTCCACAAGGATTGAAGAGCAATACACAAGATGAATGGGATATGGCTTAGGTAGAACAAAGCCAGAATCAGAAGAATTGTATAAACGGATTTCTTGTACTTCGTCACGTTAATAAAAGGCCGTCTTGTGTTGCTCTGTGACCTTTCATTCGGTTGAACTTGTTGCTGATGCCGACGGATGATCCGAAAAACCTGAAGATAAGCGAAGGTGGTTGTTAAAAAGCAAAACACCAGGAAGCAAGGAACTACCGGATTTGTCGGCAGCTGACAGTGCGTCAAAATATTCAACGTACGGTGTACTGTAACTGGTATCGGCAGAAACAGCAACGCGACTAAAAGCTTCCAAAAACGACTTGAATTCATCAATATTCGCCGAGACATGTAAAGCCATCTTTCGATGGCTGTTAGGGTGACCGTGAGAATGGAAGTCAAAGTTGCGTAAGTGCCGATTCCTCCGATTATTAAGTCACTGTGGAAAACAAACAGCCGCACCTTGGTCAATGAAGACGGTTTCAAGACACTGACTATTGCTATTGCAGCGTACCAAGGTTGGAATAGAAGCCCGGAAGCGAAATATTCCACTGACAAAATTGCAAGGAGGAAGTATGATGGACTTCTCAGGGAATCGTTTCTCCAGATGGCGAGTATAACAAGTAGATTGCTTGTTACTGTGACGGGAGTTAACACTGCAATGATGATGGAAGTAGTCATTGTCACAGTGTAGATGTAATCGCTCCTGGACGAAAACAAGGAGAGGTTTGAATCACAACGCGTGGAGTTCATCTTCAGTGAACTTTGTACAGTCAATGTTGCTCAATAGAAGAAAGGTTTTTAACTGAAAAGATATCCCTGAAGGTTGCCTTATTCGTTTTGAAATCGTTGACCAGGTTAAACGCCGCAAGTACGATCGATACCATTCATACCCTTTATAGCGTTGTTTTGTACGTACATCGTGTATGTGCTTTGTACGTGCTCTGTAATCCCTTCTGAAAAATGATCCAAGACAGTAGATTTGGAAAGTACCGACAATTACTAGGCAGGTCTAAATTTAATAGCAGAGAGAAGTGTCGTACAAGTATATATTAAGGTGCCATCGTCTGATAGCAATATGCTAACACACATGTAAAAGTCAGTAAGAACCATATCCACCTGTCAGGCTTATTTCAACAAGTCAAGGAATTTACAGTTGTTACCATATCAATTTCCGTCCTGTTGGATTGCCAATGCGACAAAAGATTTGTCTCTAGAAAAAAACTAAATCTTCAAAACAATTCAATAACATAATTGAAAGGAAACTGAGAGCAAATAAAAATGCTAATCGGCTAAAAGGCCATTAAAAAAGACTCCTTTTAGAAACATCGCTGGTCACTGATTGTAAAGTAAACGAACCTCGGATGGAAATACACGTGTTTCATTGATTTACTGTTCCTTAGAACAGCGATTTCCTCTTTGATTTCGGCGGCCACCATACTTATTCGTCATTAAGTGTTTGTCGATTGCCTGTTCTGAGAAAGTGCTTTGGATTACAAGGTGTTTCCTAAAAGTCGCCTCCCCAGACATTTGAGAGGCTTATACCGCGCTGTTAATGGGCGTTATTTTAATCACAGGTAAATGCCTTGTTTTCCATGCATTTCAGCACTTTTGCCCAGATATCACGCCAAGATTTCATTCAATCGAAAAATAGCTTTATCCGGTTGGAGTCCTTGATACAGTACATGTTGAGAATTTTTGGATATTTTTGCAAGGGAGAAGAGTTGTTTGGGAGAATGTTAAAAAATATGGAAAATTGGAACATATTGGATTTGAAGGTGGTTGAAAATCAAAATTTTAAGTGAATAATTAGTAGACAAAGGCCAGATATACCGCCGCCACAACAAGGTGCCTCAGACCCCTTTTGCGGACTAACTGATTTATGTGCAAACTTCTTTCTACCTTTCTTTCTTTGAATCTGAATTCACCTCATTTTCACAAAATTCACCAATACATGAACATTTCCTTAAAGCATAGACATTAGGCATGAACGTTTCGCAATAATTAATTTCAGCGATTATGTATAAAGAGAAATATCCAATTTGGCTTCTTTTTTCCTTTCAATTGTGTTCAAAAAGTGAGAAAGATTGTCAATAGTTTTATGACGGGGCTCGCGGAGCAGTTTTTAAACCGTGGGATTGTTCCCGTCTCTTTAATTTAGGGGGGGGGGGTATCGTTAAGGTGGGGGTACACCTGAACGCCTTGTTTCATCGCTCAACATGGATTTTATGTTAATAACTCGTTCGTGTTTCAAGCAATCGAAAATCCCTATGCTCATCCCACAAAGCTATGTTGTGGGATATTTTGTGAATTTTGGGGGGATTTTTTGGGTATATTTGGTAAGAGATACTTTTTCTCAAAGGATTAGTTAAATGAAGGGAAATAGGAAATATTGAAGATTTAATGGAGTAAAATTGGAATTTAAAGTTAGAAATTAGTGGACGGACACCAAAACAGTTCCTTAGCACCCTGCAGTGCCCTTCTGGGGTGTCAACTGTCTGGTGGTGTTTTAAAACATTTCTACAACTACAATCCCTTCTTTAAACTCCTTAAAAATTCCACTGCAATTCGCGTATACCCCCACCTTAAGGGAACACTCGTAACTTTGGATTTTTCCCGCGAGGTTCGTCAGCTATCGCCGACCACTATTATCCAGTGAAAGTACTTTTCATTTTTAGGGAATGAATTTTACTAAAATTATTTTTTTTCCACAAGAAAAGGGAAGGGGGGGTATGCCCCCGGCCCTTACCCCCTGCGCGGTCCCTGTATGAAGCGTAGGATAAATCACTATAACCCTGTGTAAAAGAGAACTGATAGTAGCCTTGGAATAGTAAGTAACATTAACCCGCCTTGTTAATGGAAATACGTCTCACTTGTTTGAACTGTGGGAGGCCTTGCCCAAAAAAGTAAAAGATTCAAGTCAATATAGTACGTACGCTGCATTTTTGTCAACAACCCCAGCCCCCCTCTCCCCCCCCCAAAAAAAAGAGACAAAAACGAAAAAAAAAAAGCAGAGAAAAGAATACTCCATCTCATGCAATGATTTGAGTCAGTTCAGTTTCATCATTGTACGTCGTTTCATTTTTGTGGCAAGATAATCATGCTGACTGTCGAATTTGCCCATGTTTATTTCCTGATCAGTACAAGACGTTCAAAGGATCTCTTATTGAAATTTTCCAGGTGAGCTTTTCCTTTAATTTTGGGGGCGATAAAGCTTGTAATGAAAATACTGCGCTCGTTTTTCGCTTATGATTTCAGAAGAATTTTGATAGCTCTCGAACGTTAACTGTGCCAGTTTAGAGCATGCAGGATCATAATAGATTTTTTTCTGAAGTTTGATGGTGAAAAGGACCTTTGCATCAGATGCCCGTGTCTGTTTTGTCCTCTGAACAATGGAATCATGAAGGAACGGAAGCTAGTTGTATCTTTTGACAGAACAACTCATTTTCCGGCGACTTCCGCCGGAAGTGGAGTCGCGCCATCGGGGACTTTGGTTGCCGGCAGCTTTTCCCGCCAGTTTGAGATTCAAGATGGCGGACGCTGAAGAGCAAGCTGTGGATACTCCTGAAGGAAATTTGCAAAATGAAGAAACTTCAGCGGGAAGGTTAACACAGTTTCCTCAAACAAGAGTCCGTAATATGATGAAGATTGATCCTGATCTCCATTTGGCTAACCGGGAGTCAGTTTTCCTTTTGACCAAAGCCGCAGTAAGTGTGTATTTGTTAAACCCCGTACTATACGTACATTGGCAAGATTTCCACACAGCCCCATACATCAATTATACATGCATCACTGTCATCCTAACCCTGTTCCGAAAACGAATAGAGTTTGAGTCACAACATGCATGTATAATAAACATTAATGTATGGGACTGTGTAGAAATCTTGCCTTAATGTATGGGGCTGTGCTGAGATCTTGCCCTTCTCTGTCCTGTATTTGTATTGTAAGTCCAACTCAGGCCTTTTAAGGTCAATCAATCAATTGATCCATCCACCCAGGTATCCATTCATCTGTCCACTGTCAGTCAGTCAGTCAATCTTGCTCCTATTCATTCTTTCATTGGTTAATTTATTTGCTTATACATGTATATGTAACCTTAAAGCCTGGTTCCCACTTGAGAGATACGCACAAGCACAAGCATAAGCACAAGAAAATGCTAGTGGAAACTGGTGTGAAATAAGCATATGCATAAGCACAAGGAAAAGAAACATTTTTCTTTTTCTTGTGCTTATGCCGTATGTTTATTGCGCTTATTTTGCTAGTGGGAACTGGTGTGAAATAAGCATAAGCATAAGCACAAGAATTCAACCAATCAGAATGACACTGTTCCAGATCTCCTCTCGGTCAATAAAAATATTGGATGAGAGGTTAGCAGAGTTTTTCTGGAGCTCTCCAATTCTGTACGATAAATCTTTGGTTGACTTCAAAAATGCACATAAAACGGAGTTAGCGAGAGCTAAGTTGAAATCAGGTAAGCAAAATCACGAATCAAACTGAGTTTGTTTACCAGACGAATGATTATTAAAATAACGTTACGCAGAATTTGGCAAATTGAACTTTGGTTATATTCATATCTTGATTTACAGCTTTAGAATCTTCTTTCTTACTGTGTTAACATGGTTTATAGTACATAATGTTTTATTATGACTCACACTGCACATGTGTATGTCATTAGTGTGAACATCCTTGTGCTTATGCTTGTGCTTATCTCACTAGTGTGAACCAGACTTAAGTGTAAACATGCACAAGTGCATTTTGTATTCACTCATTTATTCAGTCAGTCATCCCTATTTTATTTGTAACAAAGAGAAAAGGCTCCAACTAATTTGTTTCTTTGGTCAAGTTTAGACTACACCAGATAAGCTCATTTCGTGCAATACGTTTTTTGCTGCTGCTGTTATTCTAGGAACTGTTTGTTGAGTATTTTGCGAAAGAAGCATACAAAAGAACTGTCATAGGAAAGAGAAAGACAATACAGAAAAGAGATTTGGGTAAGCTGACCTAACAGCATACAATTTTGGAGTAAACTGGTTAAATTATTTTTTAACTCAGAGAATGGATATATGCCATCTCCAAGTTGTAGGTGTGAGGCTGATTTCACTCCTTTGCATCTTCACTCCATTCTTAGCTTCACTGATTCCTGTAAACAATTTGTGTGCATCTGCTGGTCAATGCATGAGACTATATTTTGCATATGGCTAGTAATGAAACTGTAGCCAAAGTGATGGTCACAAAAAATGTAACACAAATCTCATCTTCTCTTTTGGATTCATAACAAAGGAATCAAAAGTGGTTTATAAAAATTAGATTGTATTAGTCATTTTCCAAGTTCAATAGCTTATAGCCCCATTGATTATTCTTTTGTAGATGCGACTATTGATGAAAATGAGGAAATGGCATTTTTAGAAGGTAAAAGTTTGGGTGTTATTTTAGAAAATTGACATTTTGACCTCATTTCTGAAATCTCAGTCGTGTGCCAGTATGCTTGATGCCCAATTTTTTGGAAGTGCGGGAAATGTTTGGTAGTCTCAGATTTCTTTACTCATTAGTAATTCCCTTCCAACAGTTTGGATCAAGTTGATCGGATACATAAAGCCTCTTTCCCAGTCTTTTGATATTAAGCAAAGCTTGTGACAGTGGCTTCATTAAGGGCAAAAGGTACCAGGTAATTTGGCTGGTGGTAAACATAATTTTGCTTGTGTGCTATGCGCCTATCAAGGTACCGGGTATTGGCATTCACTTGCTAAAAGCATGCAGTGCCTGCCACCAGCATTCCCTTCTTTTATATTGGACAGTACCTTGGGTGGAACAAAAATGACAAAATGGCATTTAAGCCAGCTAGGGCGCACCAAGGGCCATTGAAGTAGAGATAAGTTTTCTTATTCGGCAATGATCTCAATAATGTTGCTTACAGGAAAAACTACAAATTGACAATAATTATTTTCAAACATAAATGCCCAAAATGTTGCTTTTCTCAAATTTTTCCAATCAGCTGCCAGTGTCACAATTTCCTTAGCAAAGCTAAAATTTGTCAATCTCACTGAAATATGTTGGTCTTTCAAAGACTTTCATTTGCCAATTGTCTTCCCTTGTAAAGAGTCATTTATGGAAACTTTTTTGCTATATCTTTCTAGGCACCTTGGACTGAAGCTGTATAGGTAATAGGAGAGATGTGGCATATATCTAGATGTTTATGGACTCCAACAAGGGAAATTGTGCTCTTAAAATGTCCCTTATGGTTGCAATTATTGTTCTAGGCAGATGAGTTTTACAGATTTAATTGGTAAGGGTACAATAATCCTTGAACCAAAGATTTTGTGCTAAGAACATTTTTGGCTACAGTTAAATTCTCACTGGCGTCAGGACTAGAAGAAGAAGCTACCATGTGGGTTAAAAATTTTACAGGAGTTAAATCTTGTGGATTGCAGCAATAGATTCTGCAAATTTGAATTTCAGACTTTAATTATTAGAACAAAAATAATGTTCATGAACCAGGGGTTTCATTAGAAGCTGGCAACCGATGAAAACTGTCGCCAACCTTGTCATAATTTACCTCTCACTGACACCTTCTTTGTCTAGATTTCATTAAAATTATTTTTAAAAAAAATCAGGTTGCCGCTTACTTTAGCTAGCTCAGATGGCTATTTCAAAAATTATTGAAACCCCTGACGACCTCAGTCAAGTCTGTGTCCTGGTACGAAACTCTTATACAGGAGCGACCTCGTTCCCAGGGTCTCTCATCTTCCTCTCTCGCTTGGGCGGGAAGATGAGAGACCCTGGGAACGAGGTTGATACTGGAGCAGAAAGGGATGCAGTGTTGTTGTGATTATGTTATATGTTGTGAATCATCAATAATATTTAAGTCATCAATAACCTCACAACAAAGTAACCTTAATAGTAGGTGTAAAAGAAAACAGTATGGATACTTTTTGAAGTCAGCAGTTATTTATGTAAATTTGTGGATGAACTTTGTGAAAATAAAATTATACAAAAATGTGGTGATATGCAGGTTATTCAAGAAATGTTTTTCCAATGAAAAATGTCACAGCTAATATGTTCATGGTCAATCATGAAAGAGTATCTTTGTCACCAGCAAAAGTGATTCTTTTCAAATGGCTTTTGGCTGTCATGTTTGACTGACATCTGATCAAAAAAGGGTCGATGACAGCCTTACATGGACAGGCTTATAACATTACCATATTTTCAGAATGACTAAAGAAACTGTGTAATAAAAGTAAAATCACAATAAATGAAGGATACACATTTGATCACTTTCTCACACCCCTGTTATCATGAAAGATTTTACTCCTATGTGAAAGTAAAATAATAATATTACAGGGCATCTTCCACAAAGGGTGTATATCATGATTTGGCCCTAATACCATTATCCTTAGTTTTTATCAACAAAAATAAAATTTGTTTCTTTACATGAATGACACTCAGACATGTTATTCATTAAATAGCAATTTTAAGATCAGTGCATACAAGTGTCAAGGGTTTAAGGGACACCCTTTCGTAAGATAGGTGACTTCATAGACGACAACCTCTTAAATTCTTATGTGGTGGGTAGCCATTATCTTAGCATGTAAAGAATAAATATAGTAGATGAATTTTTAAATAAGTTATACTTAAATTCAAGCTGACTGAAAGATTTTGTTCAGCTATTTAATCAAAGTTTTTATGTAAAGATGTATATTAGCAATGAATGAGAAATAATTTCACAAGTCTCACATTTAGGCGTGGTCATTGTTTTTAAAATTTGTTGTAGAGAATAATATTATTATTATTCAAATTCTGATTGGTTCACTGAGCTGTTTATTTATTAGCCTGCATTGTAGACAGTGAACGCTGGTATACATACTATCTCAGCTTTGACCACAGTCTCGAGTGACAAGTCGGGCTGCACCGCAGACAGTGAATTACGTTGCAGTACTACAGGGCTGTGATAAACTTGAAAATGCCAATTTGGATAATTTAACTTACTGGTTAATGCCAATTTGCGTGTTTAGCCATTGCTATTTTTTCACCTTGGGGGTTCGGGTAATCGACAAAACCTCCTTGTGCCTGCAAACAAAAATAGCTTCTGATAAAGAAATATAAAGAAATCCCAGACTGAAGTTATTTCCAGCCATAGTGCTGTGTGCGTGGCTTATAGTTTACCTCCACACATTACTTGTGAGGTATACATGCAAAGCTTAAGGTACACTGCTCTAAGGCACATCCCGCAAGCTTCTCGTTTTCATTGCTTGAAATTTTTTTGGCCTAGGATTTCTTTCAAAATGCTCAGATTTCTACGGTTTTACTCCCAAAACTTATTTTTCTTTGGGAAAATACCCACCCTCCCCTTGTAGCATTTTATATGAAGTACCCACCAACTCCTCCCCACTGGGGAAACAATTTTGTCGCTTGATTTCCCGCGAAAAGAACAAGGCATCGCGCGAACATGCGACCTCCTGAGGTGAACTCGCGCGATTCGTTCCATTTGCGGCGCACTCCAGCGACCAGATCGACGCATACATTCTAAGTTAAAATAATCTTGCTTTGTATAGTGTTAACTGCTGTCTGTTGTGCTGTCACGATGGATTTCTCGAGACATTTACGCATTCTTTCGCTTTTCACGATTTGCATTGCATGATGAATTCGTGTTTTTGTCCATGCGGTTGTTGTTACCTTATTTGCAGATCGGGACTTTCCATATTTGTCAATGGCACCCATAAATTGAAATCGAGGTATCATAACTGGCGCTTTCGACATGGACCAAGCGGAGTAACATCGTCGGTTCGAGAAAATCGCTTCGTTTGATTCGAAATTGAGTTATATCATTTTAACTCCGTCATTTCATAATGTACCGAGTAGCTTTCCACGCGGGTCGGCGAGTCTACGCAAGCAAGGTTTGGAGAACAGTTGATTTACCAACGCAATCGCGTTGTCTCCCCGCTTATGTAAGACTGGTTCGATGTTCGTCGACGTCAACTCAGAAATTCAGTTTAGAACAAATTGCTCCCCCTCGTGATGCCTTTACGCGGCGACACATCGGTCCTGATGCGGTGGAAGAGAAAGAAATGCTACGGACACTCAACTTGCAGGTGAAGAATATTTAAGCTTAGTTAACGCGATTTGGCGTCGCGCGGTGTTGCGTTGCTCTTGAATCGCAGAATATATTCACTTACTAATTTTATGACGTTTCTTTTTAGAGTGTTGATGAATTGATCGATAAAACGTTGCCATCGACAATCAAGTTCTCAAGGGATCTTGCAATCGATGAAGCACTAAGTAAGTGTCGATAAAATCTGACAGAACTCAATTTCCTAAACCACATGTTAGTGTGAGATCGCGTTGTGTAGAAACCACAAGCAGGAATACCAGCAGGAATACCTGAAATATAAGTTGATATTGAAATACAGTTGAAAGAAAACTGTGATTTTGGCCAAAAATAATTTTATTTCTGCGTACGTATGCTTGTGAAAGGTCAAAGTTAGTGTTAAGACTTACTGTCTACCGGAAAATTACGAACACGAGTTGAGCACTCCTCTTCCTCGTTGATAATAAACAGGACGATAATGATTCCCTGATTATTTCATTGCGAGGGAAATCCTATCAATGATATTTTTAAGTAATATTGCGAGTTCCCCCGTATACTGAGGACTTTCTGTAGGTAGTCAATTTCCATTTACAACAGTTGGGATTTGTCACGCATTATTTGAAAGCCATTGCTGTCACACCAACACTGGACTTTGTCACGTAACAGCTCTTCCGTACAGATAAATAGTGTCTACAATAATAACAACAAAATATCTCTCATATCAAGTATTTATAACTCATGTTTAGTATTTCTAATATTGTAATTTCTTAGGTGAACCTGATCTTTTGGAGAAGCTACGTCAAATAGCTAAGCACAATCAAGTATGGCGATCCTATATTGGCATGGGCTATCACAACTGCCATGTGCCAACAACAATCTTGAGGAATATTTTGGAAAATCCTGGATGGTAAGCCCTGTATCTCAATTTTTTCAACTCTGTTTGCAAAAAACTTTTTTAAATATTTAGTAACAAAAGGCTATTAAAATTAGCCTTAACTTGGGCCTTCAAAATTAGTGTATCCCTGATTTAGTGCTAAACAAAAACAAACATACCTGTCTGCCATTGTTACAGTGAGTGGTTTGTGTTTATAATGAGTCTGTGTATTTGTTTGTAGTGAATATCCATAGAATCCCAAACAGCAGATGTCTATTATTGGTCAAAATGCAAGTCAGGTTGAAATGAATCTCCTTTGTCTCCTAATGCTAATTATTCATGGATCATGAATAATTAGGATTGGGAGACAAAGGAAATTGAGAATGAAACTAGGCTGAAAATTATCATTTCATCCTGAATTTCATTTTAACCTACAACATTATCCCTTATCACTTTAAAGCTCAAGTTGAAACAGTTGAACTTGAGCTTTGAAAATATCTTTCCATGTTGGTTGACATTCTGTGTAGTGCTGCATGGCAAAATATTGCAAGTCACACAAGGAAACTGAAGTAAAAAAAGAAGAAAAAAAACAGGGACGTTTCTATAGACTTGGTGCCTATATATTGTGGTACAGCAATCACTACACACTGTACTTTTGTTGAGGAATAATGCTTTGACACCATGCTAGAATAATTATTATTTCACTGTGAAGTGATGTACCAACAGTAGATTTAAGTAGCTTTAATGGACTGTAGTTCTATTTTATAATAATACTATAGTGTAACTAATAAGATTTAAGGGAAGCAAGGATGGAGCAGTGGTGAGAGCACTTGCCTCCCACCAATGTGACCCGGGTTCAGGCCTTGATCTCGGCATCATATGTGGGTTGAGTTTGTTGTTGGTTCTTGTCCTTGCTCCGAGAAGTTTTTCTCCGGGTACTCCGGTTTTCCCCTCTCCTCAAAAATCAACATTTCCAAATTCCAATTCAATCTGGAGTTTGAGGGCCACAGGTTTGTCAGTCATATGGACTGTTAAGTGTCACCCTTGTTAAACAAAAGTTGATTACATTTTGCTTGATGTTTCATAGTTGGCAGTGGTGTAACTTGATTCAATGAATATAGCTTGTAGTTCAAATTCCTCTTTTGCCCCAACAGGACCACGCCCTACACTCCTTACCAACCTGAACTGGCGCAGGGACGACTCGAGTCCTTGTTAAATTTCCAGACGATGGTCAGTGACCTAACAGGTCTAGATATTGCGAACTCATCACTTTTGGATGAAGCCACGTCTGCTGCCGAGGCCATGGCACTGTGTTACAGGTGAGATGAAAATAGGTTATTTTTTCACTCTCCATAGACCCTATGCATAAATGGCTGCCTTGTAATTTTGCAAATTTTAAAATGTCTGCAACTTAAAAAAGAAGTGAATACCAGAAAAGAACTTGTCAAAATGAGTCCTTGTGTGTAGTTTCAAGGTCACATTGTCATTTGACAAGAAGTTATAAGCATTTGAACTCTGGCTAAGACATGAAAGCGAGGCTAGTTGGGCTAGGTTATCATCTCCCATACAAATTTCTTAAATTTGAATGAGCCATAACTTTGCAGCTGTTTAACATAAAACGTTGAAACTACCCAAGATAACATATTTTGTAGTGCCTGGTAATCAGGTAACATTCTTATTTTTAAAAATTTAACCAAGCCAAAAATGGCAGGGCGGCCATTTATGCATAGGGTGTATTGGACATATTAAAAAATTACAAGTAGTCAATGTCATTAGAGAACTTGGGGTTGATCATGCTTTGATTATAGAGTTCAGGCTCTAGTAAAAAATAATTATAATTTTATTTTATTGGTTTCGGTAAAGCGGTCTGATGTTGTTAAAAACCATAGCTGTTAAGTTTCCATCTGGTGGATTATGTCGGCAAGCAGTAATGCTCCCTTAGAGGGAGAAGGTAATTTTTGAGATAAACAAAGCCTGATTAGATTACAATGTTATGTCTACTGGCTTGTGCTGAGTTCATTATGTTGTTTGGTAATTTTGATCCTTTTGCATTGCAAAAGACTGGCCATAAGCTCAAATAACCAAATACATTTGTTTTGGCTTCCCTTCAATTATTGTAATGTCATAATAAGGACTAGTTGTTTATTTAATATAAAATTTTAAGGCAAATTTGATGGTTTGTATGCCCTTCTGCAAACTTTCATTAACTCGATCTACCGCATGATAATGACCATAGAACATTTGCTTTTTGATGAATTAAGTAAGTTAGTAAGTTCTTCTTGGCTTTTTTGTAAATTTTGTGTAAATGTTGTGCTAAATTGAAATTAATTTGTGACTGATTTCAATTTTTTTAATTTTTAATTTTGTTTTTTTTTTTTTATTTTGTTATGTGATTTTTTGTGTTCTTCACTGCTAATGACAGATTTTCAAAATCTGTCATTAGCAGTGAAGAACACAATCCAGGTAGAAAAGATTTTTAGCTCTCAAGAGTCATTGTCTGCATATTTCATCTACATGTACTTTGCGCTTCTGTTATCTTAGGTACAACAAGAAACCCAAGTTCTTTGTAGACAAGAATTGTCATCCTCAGATAATCTCTGTTGTGGAAACCAGGGCAAGGTAAGATCAAGGACCAATGAATTATTGGCAACCTATAGGTTTGAATCAAAGTTGGTCAGGATTAGTGTTGAGTTTCAAACAATGTGGTTGATGATTGGTTGACTCAATCAGTTGATAGACCACCAGACCATTGTTTTGGAGGTTGTGTTCAAACCCCAGCCAGACTAACAATCACAGTGTTTAAATAACTCCATGAGACTGGCTAGAAATTTACATGTAAGGTTTTCCTGAAAGAGTAAGTACATCACAGTGTAGATAATCAATTATTCAGCATTCTTGACAACAATGAAGTCCTTAATTCTCTGTTGAAAAACACAAAAACAAACAATGCTCAACATTGTACTCCACATCGAGATGTTATTCCTCCTCTTACAAGCTTTTTGTTTCATGCTTAAACATCATTCATGGTCATTTGTTCCTTCTGGTATATTAATGTGTAATCTTCCTTAATTTTTGTGTTGCTCCAGTACTTTAGGTCCTGATGGAGATGGATTGCAAGTGATAGTTGGTGAAAGAGAATCGTTTGACTTCACCAACCAGGATGTCAGTGGAGTATTGTTCCAGTACCCTGACACAAATGGCAACATTGTTGATTTTTCTGAGCTGGTGGAGAGAGCCCATGATGCCAAGGTGATTTTATTAGTGAAGAACCAGAATTTGTGAAAAGGTTTAACCATTATGTCAGATGTGGGAGTTCTGATGTGAAAATTTGGCAGGTCAGATTTAGATAAATTGTGTTCAAATCAAATCAACTTTGTTTAAAGAGGGTGATATTTCACCTTCTATATGAGTGACAAACCTGTGGCCTTTGAATTCCAGATCGAATTGGAATTTGGCAATGTTGGTTTTTAAGGAGAGGGGAAAACCAGAGTACTAGAGAAAAAGCTCTCGGAGTAAGGATGAAAACCAACAACCAACTCCACATATGTATAATGCTGAGACTGGGAATTGAACCCAAGCCAGGCGAGTGATTTCACCACTGTGCCCTCCTTGCTCCCCAGTGGCATTCATAAGGAAAAATCAACCCTTCCACATTGGCCATTAGATTAATTCCCCTTTGATATACAGGCTCTTGCAGTATGTGCCACTGATCTTCTTGCTCTGACGATACTGAGACCGCCTGGAGAGTTTGGCTGTGATGTGGCCATAGGATGCACACAGAGGTTTGGTGTTCCTCTGGGTGAGTAAATTAGCATGTAACATCTCCTTATAATATCAATAGATTGTCCAACAGACAGGTGATGAGAATAGACAAATTCATCAGCCAGAGGGTGTTACCTTGATACAACCCCAAATTCTCGTAACTAATGTACAAGGAACTGCATTGCAACTAGAAAATAGATTGATAATTGGATCTTGGGAGTTTTAGAGTTAATTTACAAGTCAGTCACTCAGTCAGTTGGTTAGTGTGAGAGTTGGTCAGTAAATCAGTGAGTCATTGAAATATGATAGTTAAATGAGAGTTAATATGGTAATCAGCTTATTGATGTGATAGTTTGTGTAAGTGTCAGTAAGCTAGTTGATGGGGCAAGTAAGTTAGTCAGTCAGTCAGTCAGTTAGTTGGATAGTGAGTGAGTCAGTCAGTCAGTCTGTCAGGCAATCTTCAGTCATTCAATTAGTTAATCAGTTTACAAATTAGTGAGTCAGTTTGTCAGAATCATTTGACAAGTGAACATGTGACTGAGTGAGACAGTCAGCCAGGCAGTCAGCCAGTGAGTCAGTCGGTTAGAGTTGGTCAGTTAACTAGCCAGCCAGTTTTTTTATTTTTGTTAAGTTTACTCAATCCATTAGTCAGGGCTTCTTTATCTTGACTCTTCTTGATTTCCCTTGTCTGCTGATTGTTTAAATACTAGGTTATGGAGGTCCTCATGCTGGTTTCTTTGCTGTGCGTGATATGGGTAACTTGAAGAGAATGCTACCAGGAAGAATGGTTGGAGTAACTAGGCAAGTTGCTTTGTTTACAAATTCATTTTTGTTCAATGGCCTAATTGCTGGGTTTGAAATAATTGTATGCAGCACTACTATGCCCACTAGCCAAATGAGAGTAAAATGTTTCTGGACAAGTATAAGTCTTAGTTATGTTAATCGAGTCCATAGGGAGTGCTATGGAGTTTACCTTTCCAACACTGTAATTGTCTGACTGACAGACAGCCAGACAATCAGACTGACTGACTGACAGACAGACAGACTGATTCACTGACTGACTGGCTTTTTAATGGATTGACTGGCCAAGACTAGCTGGCTGAACCAATCCAACTTACTGGTTGTTTGACTGCCTAATGGTACTGACACAATTCAGTGATTATCTTCTAAATTGACTGAGCTGATATGAATGACTGTTTGGTTGTCAGTGAGACTGAATTATAATAACCTCTGTGTACAAACATTTTCAGGGATGCCCAGGGTAAGCCATGTTACCGCTTGGCACTACAGACACGTGAACAGCACATTAGACGGGACAAGGCTACCAGCAACATCTGCACTGCTCAGGTAAGAATTAAAGGAATGCCTGGAACTAAGCTTTAGTGACAGATTCTCCTTCCAAATTATCTTGTATTCACTTAAATGAATCACAAGGAGAATTTGAAATTACATCAAATATTTCAATTTTTGCTCCCTTTTCAGGCTCTTCTTGCCAACATGTCAGCTATGTATGCAATCTACCATGGACCAAAGGGCTTGAAGAACATAGCTGGGCGTGTCCATGATGCAACTCTCTTGTTAGCTGAAGGTGATGTACAATTGCATTGAAAATTAACTGAAAGCTGAAAGTTACCCCTAGATCCTTTCTTATAGTAAATTGCCCTTTTATTGTGATGTTCAGTTATTCACTTGTTTGTTCCTTCATGCATTTGTTAATGTTAGATTTTCTGTTCCTTTTAGGGTTGAAACGTGCTGGCCACATACTGGAAAATGACTTGTTCTTTGACACACTAAAGGTACTGGTAACTGGAACATTTTCCATAATTTCTTTACCCTTTTAAACCCCAAGAGTGATCAGCATCAAAATTCTTCGTGTACAGTACCGCTCAAAGGTAAGTTGACAGTCTCGACTCGAAACTCGATTCTCGATCCTTGAAGTTTTCGAGAATCGAGTTTCGAGGCTCGAGTTTCGAGTTTCGAGGATCGAGAGTTGAGTTTTGAGGATCGAGTTTCGAGTTTCGCGACACTCGAAGGAAATTTTCGAGAATCTCGAACAGAGCTTTCGAGAAAATGATTTAATTCTCGAAAACAAACAATAGTGATGAACAAAACAATTAACGCGCGGCATTATTCGCGAAGCCGCTTTTGAATGTATGCAGATATTTTTTCGTGTTGTGCATTTTCTTCAAGACACATGTGGTTCGCTTATCTACACTATGCTGAGAACTCGATGACAGCAAACTAACTTAGCAGCTTTGTGCGTTATTAACTTTTTCCTTCCAGAGCAAGTGATTTTTTTACACGACGACTATCCCGGAGCGAGTGTGTTGTTTTCATTTGCGCGACTTCAACCGGCCGCTCAAAACGTAAACAATGTTTTCTGTGAAACCCGCCTGACATACAAGATTTTAATTTGCGATCGGTAAATTTTATCGCTTTCGGCCGAAATAATTCGCAAATGCATGAGTATTGAGGTTTTTCTCAGCTTTACCGCATGGAATGGATTCACATGCAAGTAGAACATATCACGCGCGAGTCCCTCAAATTCGAATTATGTTTTCATAGGACGTATACAAAACATGGACCCCTGGTCCATGGACCACCCTTGTGGACCCAGTCCATGGACCACCCCTAATTTTTTAGCTGAATTTTACTAAAATTCTAAAAGCTCGATATAAAAATAACAAGGTATGTTTAGTGTGAGAACAGTGTTTCAAATCCATCGAGTGAAGTGCGCAGACTATGATAATTATCGCTTGCAAGGTAGTAATCTTAGAATACACATGAAAATACAATAATCTTCCTGACAAAGCCGTTCATTATTCTGTTTAGTTTCCACATCAACAATTAAAGTAACAAGTGCAACAACAAACTACAAGCTGCTTGTGTATATAACAGACGCTTAACTTGTTTATTTTGTATTTACACTTTACTTTCTCAACTGATTTGCTAGCACTGCGCACCACCTTACTGACAGCAAAATGTGCCCATCAAGTGGTGAAAACTATAATTTTCTTTAGTCGAATTCCGTAGAGGTGAAAGAAATAAAACCATAATTGACATGATTCAGTAACAGAACATAAACTCGTTCATCAAAATGCTTCAATCGTATTAAATTGTTTAGTACCTGTCGGAGTCAGAGCTCGCCAAGTCTCCATAAATATCTAAAGAACAAAACATGCAAATATGATCGTTAATGGCGGTCAGGAAACAGAATAACATTACTAAAATAAAAAAGAAACACTTCAGCGATCTTCTCACCTTCCACGTGTTTGTTGACCTTCAAAAATTAGGGGTGGTCCATGGACCGGGTCCACAAGGGTGGTCCATGGACCAGGGGTCCATGTTTTGTATACGTCCGTTTTCATACATGTAGATGAATGAAATTTTTCGAAAAAAATGTGATTCTTTGAGCAGTATTTCTACAAATCATAGCGCTTCACTCTAACGATAAGATGGAATCAAATCACACGCAAATCGGCCAATTCATGACTAGAGATTTAGAGATAAATTACGCGAAGACAAAAATATTTCTCTCACAGCGCGGCGCGACAAACAAATTCAGTGAAATCTATTTTTAAATACACTCAGTCGAAAGAAGAAATTAACATCCACGATCGCCCTTCAGCAGTTCCCTTAAAATATGTCTGAAAATTCTCCAAAAGGAATAATGCCTCAAATGAAAAAGTACTACTGATCGAGGTCACACAACAATTATGTCTCGATCAGATAACACATCCATGCACAAGATTCAGACGTGTCAAAAGTTAATCGCGCGAAAAGTCCTTTGTTTTTCCCACTCGAAAGTCTCGAAACTCAACTCGATAAATTCTCGAAAGCCCTCGAACGTCTCGAAACTCGACTCGAGCCTCGATCCTCGAAGTTTTCGAGAATCGAGGATCGAGAATCGAGTTTCGAGTATCGAGCTTCGAGGGACTGTCAACTTACCTTTGAGCGGTACTGTAATTTCAATGCCTTACAAAACAGAGTGGTCACGAGAATTAAGGACAGGATCACACAAAATGAATTTGCTTGATATGTTAACAATTTCTCCCTACTACTTTTATAGAAACTGTGTAGGGACAACTTATGAGAATTTAAATTTTGATCTAAGAGCGATCAGCATCAAATTTCTCCTTGTTATTTCAACACTTCATAAAACAGAGTGGTCATGAGAATTAAGGACATGATCACACAAAATGAATTTGCTTGATATTAATTTTTAACAGCTTCACCCCATCACTTCTAAATTTTGATCTTGGGACTTCTTGACAGGTTTCATCAGGCACTGGTGATGTTTCAGACATCCTAGAAAGAGCAGAGCAGAGACAGATCAACCTCAGGAAGTTTAGCGACAAAACGGTATGTTTTGGCTTACCCTCTTGCACTCTTGTCAAAATGATTGAACTTTCCTCATAAATTGTTCATGTATGTTCTCAAAAGGTTGGAGTTTCATTAGATGAGACAGTGAAGGAGAAAGATTTGGCTGATCTGTTGTGGGTGTTTGGTTGTGAAAGTTCAACTGTAAGTACATCATTCTGTGATAATGCCAGTTAAATGCACATCTCTGCCTACTTCAGATATCAGTGATAGCCCTGTGGCTGGTTCCTGAAAGGTGTAATAACTCTATTCCAATGATAAATGTGCCTTATTCTAGGGATAAATAACTTAATATGGCACATCTACAGCTGTGTCCCTGGAATAGAGTTATTACACCTTTTTCAGGAACCAACCCCTGGAGTATAAAAGATTTATTTATACTGTTTCATACCAAGTGTAGTTTGTTGTACAAAGCATTTGAAGGAAGAGTTTATAAAGGCTTTAGTGTTTTCTGTGCCCATCGCTGGAATGAGACTGAGGTTTTACAATTACTAAGGTTTTACAATGGGCCATTGCTGAATTACCTCGGGCCTCTTTTTCAAAACGAGTCTAGGTGCTCACCCTTTCATATGCAAATCAATTTTCATTCACATGAAAATGAGTTTAATTTGCGTGTGAATGAAAATTGATTTGCATATGAAAGGATGAGGTAATTCAGAATTGACCTATTATTGTAACGTCAACATGTGTTACCATTTCAGGACTCTTTAGCTGCGAATATGGATCAAGTACCTGAGAATAGCATTCTTAGAGGCTCATTCAAAAGACTGAGCGACTATCTGACTCATCCTGTATTCAACACCTACCACTCAGAAACAAACATTGTGCGATACATGAAGCTACTGGAAAACAAAGACATTTCTTTGTGTCATTCCATGATACCCTTGGTATGTAGCAAATATGCCATTTGTATTGAAATTTTTATTCCACAAAATGGGGGGTGGGTGTTGGTGTCAGTGTGTGTGTTGGGGGGGTGGGGGTAAAGATGCATTGTACACTTCCTTGCATAACCCCAACAGTTTAAAGCTATATACAACAGTTCAATTTGGAGGTTGAGTGTTATGTCCCAAAATGGGAAGTGCAAATTTTTTTTGCAAATGGTACATTACAATTTTGGATCTGCTCTGGTTTTACACCAAGTTTCTGAAAACCCCTGAATTTCACCTTAAGTGATCAAAGTCTATTGAAAAATGCTAAAGGCAATCTAAAAACAGGATGAACAGCAGCAACTGGACTAAGATTTACTGATCTAACCAAAGGTTGTTCTCTTCTTTCTAGGGTTCATGCACAATGAAATTGAATGCGACCACTGAAATGATGGTAAGTCAGTTATGTGCTTCATGGCTTTGTATGTACCACTTTAAATTTTGGTTATTTCACTTAAGTCTTTGAGTCCATCCTTGGTCTTAAAAAGTACTTGTCTGAGTTCTTTCAGTTTTACCACAATTCTTGACATCCTGTTGTGTCCTTTTTTTTAGCCCATCACCTGGCCCAAGTTTGCAGACATCCATCCTTATGCCCCTGTTGAACAGGCTCAGGGGTACCGCCGTCTGTACCAAGAGCTGGAGAAAGATTTATGTGAGATTACTGGCTTTGATGCTGTGTGTTTTCAGCCCAACAGGTACGACATTTTCCTTGGATATCGTTGCAGAAGAATTAAGCTACCTCAAACACCCAAGATTTGTCAAAAAATTGTTTTAGAAAGAGAGAGTTTGAGAAAGAACGTTTTAATATTATGTGAGTTGCTGTAAATTAATATCTTGGTGAACCAGTTCTAGTCTGAAAACCTAAGTTTATTTTAAACACGAAAGGGCTGGATATTTGGGAGTCAGCTTGTGGGATTTTGGTTACTTCGAGGCAATCAACATAATGAATACCTTGTTCTCCTCATGCTTTTCTGACCAGACAGGTGTCTTGGCAGTCCCATGGGATGTCTGTAGTCTTGTTGCCTTGCAAACAGGGCATTGCAGTGATAACAATGGCTGTCCTTATATCTGCCAGCCAGCGAGGGTGTAATGTTTTTTTGTACTGATAGTTAGGTAAATTTGATTTTGTGTGTCTGTTACAGTGGAGCTCAAGGTGAATACGCTGGCCTGAGAGCCATCCGAGCTTACCATGAACATACTGGAAATGGACACAGAAAGGTATGAAACCTTAAATTGTTCCATTTGTATTAATCCAAGGGATTTGCCTTGACTAACAAGCAGTAGTGGAACAGTGGTGTGCCTTAGGTATCCTGCTGACAGCTGTGTACTTTTCCAGGTGTGTCTCATTCCTGTATCTGCTCATGGTACAAACCCGGCTAGTGCACAGATGGCTGGTTACCAGGTTCAAGTTGTCAAGGTGGATAGCAATGGAAATGTTAGTCTGAGTGACTTGAAACAGCAGGTATGTATCAAATGGGTATGGTGTTGGTTTCCAAGGATCAGTTGCTGAGAGAATACAAATTATGTATTGTGTAAGGGTGTTGGTTTCCAAGGATCAGTGGTTGAGAGAATACAAGTTATGTATTGTGTAAAGGTGTTGGTTTCCAAGGATCAGTGGAAGAGATAATACAACTTATTGTGGATATTAGGAAGGTGAAGTAATGGCATGGTTATAATAACACACAACAATAGGTTAAGTGAGCATGATAATCACTCTACACATGCATCTCACATTCTGGTACATGTACATTTCTTTGCTGTCCTGCAAACAACAATATGATATGGCCAAATTAAATGGGTGATTTCAGGATAGACCATTGACCAGATCAAAATTCATTGTATCCCCCTCTTCCATGCAGCCCTCAATTTCTATATAGTGGGACAATGTAGCCATGGTTATGAGCTTTGTTAATTTGGTTCTTTTTCACTTCAGGTTGAGAAACACAGCAAAGAACTGGCAGCCATCATGGTCACATATCCATCCACAAATGGAGTCTTTGAGGAAGGAATCAGGTACAAAATTTGTAGTTAAACTTGGTGCGTTTTTTTCTCTGTATAGTGAGATCTTTGGCAGCAGCCTTTTCAAAACTCCTCCCCCAAATTGATATTGTCAGAGAATTGTACTAGCTAGCGTACCAATTGGGTCGTGAATTGTAACTTTTTAAGTTACGTTCATCAATTTTCAAACCAGAGTAGCATCAAACCATGTCTGATTGTCCACCTGGTTGCAGTGTGAGCTTGAACATACCTTAGTGTACCTATTTTGTTAAACTGTTTACATGCAAAGAAATTACATAATTTTAGCATGTGGTCTTCAACTTGCTCAAAAATGTTTGCTTGGTGTTTTCCCCCTGTTGTTGTCTTCTTTCTGAGAAATTCAAGGCCAAAATATCTCAGTGTTTAAATTCATCACCAGCTAAATTTGTTTTAAATGCGACTTATATTCACCAGCCCCATCTGCTTGAGTATCGGATTGAAATAAGCCAGGAACCACTAAAAAATCAATCACCTAGACCACTCTTCCTTCAAGTAATTGGCATTTAATTGAAGTAACTTTTTGATAAATTTTATCAGGGACATCTGTGACATGGTTCATGAACATGGCGGACAGGTTTACCTTGATGGTGCTAACTTGAATGCTCAGGTTTGTGTACAACATTAAAATGATGACATATTGCTGTAACTACTGTTAAGTTAAGAAACTGTGGCCTGTCATAGTGTTGTCACTAACTAATAACACGAGTAGTTATGGCTCATTACTGGTTTATTGGATGGGACCTTTGTTTCTCCATGTTTTAATGAGCAGTGTGTCTCTGAGGTATTGAAATCAAGCCAAGTTTGGAATTTTGGTATCTGTGAGCTTGATCTTGAGGGCTGTTTTACGAAGCACATAAACCTTGTAAGGAGGATGTGCCCTTTTCCAGTGCATATAGATGAAAGCATGTTATTGGTGGCTTGAGTGACCAAATCTTTTCCTATACTGTAAAGCATGTGGCCCTATTGCTGTTCTTATTATAGGTTGGGATTTGTCGACCTGCTGATTATGGCGCTGATGTCATGCACACTAATTTACACAAAACCTTCTGTATTCCGCATGGAGGAGGTGGACCAGGAATGGGTCCCATTGGAGTGTAAGTATTGTGTGACATGTCAATACAGGGCTTGAAATAAAGGTTGGTCAATGAACATTGTCCAGTCGGAATGGTTGGACTTGTTCATGACAGACATCAATCCTTAAATTTTGTTTGACCACACAATTTGCTTGGTGACTGCCTGTGGCAATTATTTCAAGCCCTATTTTAGTATGTCACACACATGTCACACACACACACACACACACACATATGTCACATGACGAGATGTTTGTCGCAATGTATGGACATAGTTTAATTTGCCCTTGGCTCCTATCTGTCACCTGTAGCTCAGTGGTATCTAGCCACCAAACTAATTATCACAAGGTAATAGCTTTCACTCCTGTTTGCATAATTCAGTATTTCTTTTTCCAAGTATGTATGTGTCACTCACTGAATAATGATGCATTGTTCTTTTTCCATTGCTAATCTCAGGAAGAAACATTTGATCCCATTTTTGCCATCCCATCCTGTCATTCCACCAGACAGCACTGTAGGTGATGGTGCCCATCCATTTGGAGTCATTTCAGGGGCTCCATATGGCTCCAGTGCCATTCTGCCCATTTCATGGTCCTATATCAAGCTCATGGGTCCCAAAGGCCTTGCCCATGCAACAAAGGTTAGTATGGAGATGCTGTAGAGAGTAACGCAAGAGTCTAAGAATCACCAGTCAGTTAATTTTAAAAACAAGGCTACTGGAAAATGACAATGTAGAAACAGTGGGAATGAAATGGTTTAACTGGTGGTAGATGAAACATAAAATTACCACAGGTTGCTTTTAAGGTCAACCAAAAAGTTCTCTACATGTAAATTAGGTTTGTGCCTTTCAGTTTGTTTTTTGTGTACAATATGCATTTTGTTTTTAGTTATCCTAGCTGCTGTATACAACAAGTATAGTGAACAGAAAGACTCCTAACAGTACAAGAGCTCCTTGTAATGATTGAAGGTTGTGTGACTACTGGAACTAGCTTACGGAGGTTTATATTTCGAGTAGATTTTGTAAAAGTGAGTAGAGTTAGGCAAAACCTAGTAACATTATGTGCAACAGAACAATTTTGCCTAATAAAATTAAATTCTACTGTTTTAACCAATCATACTATACACTTCAGGTTTTCTAACATATTATAAGACATCTGTAAACAGGTTGAAGCTTATCTCAAGGCCCATTAGCAACAGTTTTTCCTACAATAAGCTTGAACTTGTGGTTATTTTGGTTGACTTTTGTAGATTGCCATTTTGAATGCAAACTACATGGCCGCTCGACTTCAGGATCATTATGACGTGCTTTTCATTGGAAATGATGGTAATGTCCAAATTCTAATTTCACTGCTTTATCTTACCTCTGTTTTACTGGCCACTTTCGGGGTTCACCACTTAATTTTCTGTAAGTTTGATTGGCCTGAATTAATCATGTGATGTAATGGCATCACCTGTTTTGAACGTTTCAGCTTACTTATCTCTAATAAAGTTTTTGACGTATTGTCTAGTATATTATTTTTCAAAGTCAATACCAATCTTTGTGAAAGATGCAGTGGCTACATTTTGCAATTTCCTTGACATGTTTTGTTTTTCCGTAGGATACTGTGCTCATGAGTTCATTGTTGATGCTAAAGATTTTAAGAAGACTGCTGGGGTAGAGGCCATTGACATTGCTAAGAGACTGCAGGACTATGGTATCTACATTCTATGAAATTTTAAAACAATCGAAAGTTACAACCATGTTATGAAAATGATATTAATATATTGTACGTTATATGCTGTGATGGATGACCTCCTTGAATAAGTATGAAAACCAATTTCCAACACAATATTTTTAGTTTTGGTACTAAACAAGGTTTCTTCTGTTTTAACAGGTTTCCATGCGCCCACAGTATCTTGGCCAGTGTCAACTGCCTTGATGATTGAACCAACTGAGAGCGAGAGTAAAGCTGAGCTGGACAGACTTTGTGATTCATTGATTTGTAAGTCACCTGGCGATCAAAATGTCACTTACTATTATTATCATTATAACAAGGGAATTCTCCTGAGCACCCCAAAGCGTTTTACAAAAGTTACCATGGGGGATCGATCCTTCATCATCATCGTCGTCATCATCATTATCACATTATTATCATTATGATTATTATTATTGTTATTAAAAATAAATTATTATTATTCACATTTTTCACATAACTTCTTAATCCACCTTCACAGCAATCCGCCAAGAAATCCGTGACATTGAAGAAGGAAGAATGGATAAAACAAATAACCCACTCAAGGTATTGATTTCTTTCTCTGAACAGCTGAAATTTTTTTTAAAAATTCCATGCTTAAATCTGATGTGAGTAAACAGCAGCTTCTACTTTACCATGTCATAGAAAATACAGATCTGAATATTGGAATACTGCTTTGTATTTGTTTTATATTTGTATTCCACTCAAGCTTTCCCATATTTTATTGTTTCAAAGTGATGTCACAATTACTGGATTTTGTATGGCATGATATGAAGTAGTTACAGTATGCAGCTTTTGAGTTTTATACCATGGAACATCTTACTCAATGTAAAACCATAACTTGTTTTGTCCTCAGAATGCCCCACACACCCAGGATTTGGTATCAGCTGATACGTGGGACAGACCATACAGTCGCGAAGTTGCAGCCTTCCCTGCTGTGAGTATTGGTCCTTAGGCAGGTCTTCCTTTTTGAGGGCTTGACGCTCTTGGTTTATAAGAAAAAAATTTTCATGTAAGAGAAGATGATGTTTCTAAAACGGTTCAGTAATATTAAGGAAAAGTTTGTTTACTTTATGGACATTTTAAGGGCTGACTATGAATAGCTGCAAACACACTAACAGCTTCCAATATACAACTTGATTGAATGTAAAGCACACATGAGTAAAGTAAATTATCATTATTGTCAAACATTTATGTGAAACTGCTTCTGATCATCAGGGACAAGAAATATACAGTTAGAGAGGAGAATTTTTATGTTGATATCCGGGCCTTAACAGTGGTCATCATCATTATCATCATCATCATTGCCTGTCATCGTGCCAGTAATGTATACTGGTTTCACATAATGAGGACTTCTTTTTTTCAGCCATGGTTGAAAGGAACTGCAAAATTCTGGCCAACATGTTCACGAGTGGATGACAAGTACGGCGATCAACAGTTGGTTTGCACATGTCCACCATTAGAGAGCTATGACTATGACAAGACCAAGTCTTTTGCCTAAAACAATGGTATTACTTGGAGCAATCGTAGCCTGGGGATTAACGATCGTGGCTGTGTCACGCAAGCCGGTATTGCGTGACGCGTGACTTCCTGAGAAGGAGTGCCTCAGTGGAATGCTTCAGTGTTTTCCGAGATTTTAGTGTCACAAACACTTTTAGACAAGAGTTTAGTTGCTGGATGGCTCGCTAAGGAGGAGAAATTCTATCCTTAAATGAAAAACGTAAGATGGTGGGACACCCGAAAAGAAAAGAGGGAATATTCTTAGATATTTTTAACACCTTACATAGGAATTTGCATCACTAGGAACGGGAATCATTTTTATAGGTTATTTGACATTTGACAAAACACTTATGCAAAATATAGGACTACATGTATTTAGATAACAGTGTGAAATAATTCTCCACCAACGTGGTCCTTCTTTGCCCGGCCCACACATTTTTTTTTCTCAGAGGAGTTAATGCTAATTAAAACTGTATCTAGTGAGAGGATGGTTCAGAAAATGTCCTGAATTTATATGCGTGTAATTGAAACGTGAAATGCATCATTCACTGGCCAGTCTGTTACCTTTTCTCTGTACATGGACCTTGCCCCGGTTTATTGGAAGAATAAAACTAACACCCAGTCTGACTTTTAGTTTTCTGCAATCGTATGGCTTTTATTGGGGGTCATGTAGCAGCTCTTGTAAGGTCTCACGAGATTGGCTTGCTACCCTTCAGGTGAACAAAAGAACAAACAACACAAACAATGGACCCTATCCCTAAAACAATAGAGGTGCTACACTATGCCTGCCAATGAAGGGACAGGTGGTTAACCTATCGCCCAGCCCTCATCTAACCCTTTCATGTAAACCATTACGGGTCGATACACCGGAAACTGCATTCCTTACTCTTTTGGGCTCTATTACATCCCCTTGGAGAGACACCCCTCCTACTTTCCAATCCCCTCAAAAGTAATTTGATTTGAAATTTCTATTGATCTTTATCTGGTCTCTGATGTGCAAAATCATACCACACGATTTCTTGGGAACTCTCCCGCAAGTTTGTCGCAACAAAACTAGCTCAAATCGCCAAGAGCAACGTGCTAAAGTCAGAGTTACTAACTCTGCTAAAACGAACAAACTCTTCTCGCAGTTTCTCAACAACGTTGCCAGAAGGTTTCCGAAGGGTGGCTTATCAGTACCCTCGGGTGTGGGCACCCCAAGGAATTTTTTTCATTCGCTCGATTCTCCAACTCCCGACCCTATTTCAGACCATACGCATTGGATGAGGGGGCCGTTTGTCGAAGCTCCCGGTAATTACCGGGCCCGTTAAGCATTTTTTTTTCCATTCCAGATGGGAGTTTCAAAAATTTTGAAAATTATATAGTAAAGTTATCAGAGAAGAAACAAAAAGCCAGCCAGGGTTCGTTACGTCCCTAGTGGTTCTTAAACGTCCCACAGAATTGTGAGACGGGACCTCCGGTTTATTGTCCTCATCCCAGATGAAAAGTCTAACCATTTGCAGATGTCATTGCAAAGGAAGCACTTTCTCCTCAGTTATTTAAAGACACTGAGTGTTGGTCCGGCCGCACGCACGTTAGTCCGGAACTCTACCAACTGAGCTAACCGGTCGGCGGTAGTGATACCAACAGAGAATTGGTGAATCCTCTTGGTAAAAAGACTAAGCCTTTTGTACGCTCCTAAACCATATCCAATTGCTGACAATAATGGTGTAATTTTGTACCTGTTTTCAGAATAAGAGGGCTGAAAATCCACACCCTTGGGGCTGCGTATACTCTCATAGCTTGTATACGGGATACCCCCGGCGAGGAACAGTTGACATTCTCAATTTTTTTTTTTGAGTGGATGGGTGGGAGAAGTTGTTACGAACTTGATGGTACGAGGTGCGCAAAGTTCCCTGGCCAGTTTGTCGGAAGTCCCGAAAACCCCAATAAATTTCTTTATTACAGTTAACTCCATACAATACAAAGTATTAAAAAAAAAAATGGAGAGGCACAATGGTAGAGATAGACCCCAAAAGCTACAACAATTTAGAAAAAGACATACAAAAACATATCAGCCATGAGCATCATCAGTGAAATAACGGCCCGGCCCCAATAAGTTTAATTTTTTTTCATATCCGTTTGTCATTTGGTTGTTGAACAATAGTAGTGTGTTTCATTAAACAGTAAAGAAATTCGAATTAATTAAACTTTGAAAATCTAGAAAGGTTTTGGAAACTAGCCGACGCGGTTAAATAATTCCCCTTCCCGGAAGTTTTGAGACTTTCTATCGGAAATCGGCTTGGTTGAGGGCAGGATAATGTGTTTTATGTTTGCAAGGTCCTGTCAACGGGAGAGAACCCGTAGCTTTCCAGACCATGTAGCAGCTCTCGTAAGGTCTCACGAGATTGCCTTGCAACCCTTCAGGCGAACAAAAGAACAAACAACACAAACAATGGACCCTATCCCTAAAACAATAGAGGTGCTACCCCATGCCTGCCAATGAAATTTAGAGCTTATGAGAGCTGCTACAGTACCCTTCCAGACGCGGTCTGGCAACGGAGATATCAGTTTTATTAATAAAGTGATAATTATTATTCATTATTTTGTGAAACACAATGGGTTAGCTTGCGCTACCTTAACCGGGCCCTACACACTGGAATTGGCTGGCTGAAGTCATACATACATATTTATTAATCTTAAGTGAAAGACACTACAGGATACCAAAAGGTCAGACGGGTCAAACAGGAGTCAAGGGAACTTGAGGATATTTTGGCGACAAAATATCTTAAATTTGGAGAGTTTGTGTTGGTGTTAAAAATGAGGAAGCTTCCAAGCAAAATGCGCAAAAAATTTCCCGCCATTTCTGACAATTTTATCCCATCCGTACCCCTACAGCGCAAAACTGTTGACCTCTCATCGCAAGGGTACAAACATAGCAATGGAAGTTGTCTGCGGCAAGATTGAACAGCTTTTGCCGTTATGTAGCTTAGAATGAGGATCTCTAGCCAGGTGAGGGTTTTACAAGTCTGTTCCTTTTAGCAGACACTTCAACCTGATTTCTTTTCTTTCTTTTCTTTCCACAACAGCTGTTGAGGTCACGGACTTCACAACCATTGCACTTGGTGGAATACCTGGATCTTTCAAATCTTGGTTTAGGTACGCTTTAAAATTGTATCTTATATATCTTCTTCAGCCGATGAAAAGTAATGAAGTGAACTTTCTTTTATAGTGTCTCTTGAAAGACTAGAATTATGCCCAAAGCTACAAACAGTCATTCTTCGTGGAAACAGAATTGAATCGGCGCCTGATCTCCGTAGTTGCCCTCAACTGTGGAAAATTGACCTTGCCAACAACGTGGTAATTACATCGCAATATACATTTTATGCCCTTAGGCTGATTTAGCTGTAATCAAAACTCGTTCATTCTTTGTCAGTCTTGACGGCTCAAACTTGTTTAATGTGAAACTACTTGAAAGTGATCAGCTACACAACTAAAAAATGTTGAAGTTGATTGATGAGGCTAAAGATCGAGTAACGCTTTCAGAAATAATATTATGAGTACTTAGCCGATTAAGAGCCAAAAAAATGTACAGTTTACTCATTGAGACTGTCTTTTACTTGCTTTATTGGCTGGAAATGTTTTCTTGGCTATCCGAAGGTGTTTGCTCTTACAATCTTTATTCATGAGGCTTCCATTGACCTTGTGTTGTGTTGTGTTTGTAGTTACCGTTTTCTCGACAAACATAATGGCCGAATTATTCTGATCTTCGTACCATGGCTCGAACTAATTGAGTATTAAAAGTATGAGCACTTATTGTCTCTGTTAACTCAAGCGTAAGTAGTCAGCTAATGTAATGTATAATTAAGTTTCGCAAGGGCGTGAAAACCTGGTGCCGAAACGTCGATGTTTTTTTCTAGTTGTTTTTGGAATGTTGCACCTCAGTATTTAAATATTGATTTTTCTAGCAAATTATTTTATAGCCCGAGAGAATGAGCTATCTTTATTTACATCACAGTTTGTTATTTTTGTGTCCTTTGTCCCTTGTGAATCCCAAGAGGCATAAAATCATAACAATTTTCGTGAAATAAATGTTAAGTAGATTATCATAAGTAGATAACAAAATGAGGAGTTATGTTTAGAAACTCTGGAGAAAATGTTAAGTACTCCAAACACTGGGGTTGAAACCAGACCTTTTATAATTATAACATATGGTTTTGGGGGACGCAGCCTCAAAATTAGAGACATTTGTATGGATTTTGAGCTATGTTTCAAGGTCCATAACTTGGTCTCTGTTCAACCTAAAAGAATCAAACTTGGTCAAACGACCAATCTCAATGTTATATTTCATGTGATGGTGTCAATTTATCGATTATCCCAAATTTGAAACTCGCCCCAGTTTCCTTTTGAATTTCAGAATGGCCAATTTTCTTGAACTTTTCAGGTGTATCTCCACCTGGAGAAGTCAATAACAGTTCTGCCAGGGTATACTAATATAGGCATTATAACTGAGAATAAAGACAAAGGCAGCCCTGAGCTGACTGGTTTTACTCCTAATAATAATCAGTGCTGGAAATAATTATTTTTTCCATAAAGGACATTTTGTTCTTTTGAATCTTCCTTTTGGTTGGGCTTTTACCAATTTGACCAGACATTAATTAGCATAACGTAATTCAATATGGAATTTTGAAAACTGTATTTAAATTTGCATGAACATCATGTTCAGACATCATTATTGTGAAATTGGCTGGACATTTTCAAAATTTGGTTGGACTGATTGTTGTTTCCAGTACTGCTTATCATGCTATCCTTTTCTGTTAATATCTCTGCTCTCTTTCTAACCAGTGTTGTGCAATATATCTCTTGCTTCATCTGTGCAATAGTGTTTATCTCTGGGCTTGGTTTTCAATGTTCTTGGATCTTCATCCTCTCTGTCTTTCTGTCATGTTTTAAGAGAAGATGTTTGTAGACCCCCTCCCCCCCCCCCCCCACCCCATATCTCCCATTATCGTTTTTTATTATCATCTAGTAAAGCATCAATTTTGCTACAATATGTTCCCAGAAGACATTTAAATCCAATGTCATTCATTTACTCCTTTATTTATTAATTCCACTGATATCCCTTGGCAGGTCAGAAGCTTGGAGGGCTTGTTTACTGTGGTGGCATTTGGAACACTTATCCTGTCTAACAATGACCTTGATTGGAATGAGTTGCAAAAGATAAGACATGTTCACATCCTGGACCTTTGTCTCCATGGCAATCCCAAGTTGGAGATGGATGCATACTGTAAGTTTTATAACAAGGGAACAAGGGTGTATGCAACCATCCCTAGGGGAAAGGTACTCCAGTGTATGCAACCTACACAGAAGTGTACCTCCCAAAAAGGGACATTTTCTCTTGGCACAGAGAGGCCTGTAGATGAGGTACAATCTACAATGGCAGGTTAGCCCGTTATTGTCTTACCAGTAATATGTTTTTTGCAGCCTGGACTTCCAATCATTGTTATTGGTCCTTTCTGTGCCAAGTGTCGGATTAAGGGCACCACAGACATCCCATGGAAAGTGAATAATCCCTCCCTGCTTTGCAGACTCTGGAAACCCATAGGTGCTTCTTACAAGACTGTTTACACTGTCCATTTTGTTTGTTACAGACAGAATGCATGTGATTGACAGTCTCCCACTGGTTTGGATGCTTGATGGGCGGATCATCACTTGTGAGTGTGTCATCACTTATAAATATAATTATTTGGTTTTTTTAATGTTGGAAATTACTCTTGTCTTTTCGTTGTAACATTCTCTGCTAATGTGCAGGGTTCATTATATAGTTCCAGAAAATATCCATACCCCCTCTACTAAGGATTTTTTGTTTGCACATTCCCCCCACCCCACCCCTGACAGCATTTACAATTTAGCCCCCATATTTGTCTTAAAAAACTTTTTCTTTTTCCACCCCCTCACCCTTGGAATTTCCATTGACCCTCTGTGGGGGAGTTATGGAGCCGCTCATTCAGTCTACCTACACTTCCTTGTCTTCTCATTTTGTCGGCAGCTGCAGAGCGTGCTCAAGTGGAGCAATTTTTTAAAGATTCTGCATTGTCCGACAGGCCTGTGGTATGTGTTGTACTTACTGTATATTTATTTTACTGCTCCTGCTATCTTGAGCAGCAGCTATACTGTATTTTGAAACCAGAGTGGTGTTTCAATATCAACTTGATGCTTTTCATGGTAATTTACTACTTGCTAACTTCCACTTTTGTGGAGATGATAAATCATTAGATTTTCTTTTTACTCCCTCTGAATATCAATCACGTCTTTAGGAAAACCGTTATTAATACCAGTTACATCAATTACAAATGCATGATTCTCGGGTGCCATAATTTCCTTCATACCTTAAAAACAAAGACGTTTTCAGGCATGAAATTTTGCAACAAATTTTCCCTTTCCTATCTTGAAGTCATTATAAAAGACCAGCTTTTGAGAATAAGCAGATCGCAGTTTTAGAAATGGCTTCTCAGGCCCGAAAAGTTTACAGGACTTTTTAGAAATGGGCCCAAGGATCCCTGTATTTGATTGTGTATGATAGCTGGAACATGTTGTCATTAGCTAAAGTTGGTTCAGCTGAATGTATAATTATGTTCCTTATACTTATCACAATAAATCTGCCACCAGTCTTGTTTCTGGAGGTTCTAGCATTCCAGGTCCCTGGAGTGAGGTGGAATTGTATAATTACTGATCTTAACTTTAAAATGTTTACCTACTTGTAGTTGATTGAACAATATTGATCGATTGATATCAGTCAGTCAATCAATAAGTCAATCAATCAATCAATCAATCCTACCATCATCTTAACACTTTATGAAATTCAAGTTTTAACTTGGGGTTGGGGTAGGTAAATAGGTAGGCTTCGTATGGGACTTTTGTCCTTTTGCCTTTGTACCTGACATTTGGCAAATATATAAATCAATCAAGAAGATATGCTCGACACAAAAAAACATTGAATGCACTATTGTCATTTTCAGAGACACAAGCTACCAAAGAACCAGTTTGTTCCATCATCACTCAAAAATATCTCTGTTACTGGTGTTTTTGGACAGAAGGTAATACCGGCAGCCTTCTCGTTGAATCCTGCTGATAGTACTTACCAATGATATAAAAAGGTGTTTTCTAAATAATAATATTAATGTATGTAACATAGTGTCATTGTTAATTTTTAATCTGTTTCTATTTGAGTACTGTTTTGTTCAAATTCCATTTTACTTGCTTCGCCTGACTTTACAGGGAGGATGCTATAACAGCAGTGCATGTGACCAATATTTGATTTCTCCTTATGGTAACACTGTTTGATCAAACATAAAAGGTTGTGAGAAAAAGGAAGTGAATTCAGCAATTGACAAAGGTCTTGATTGTTTAACAAACTCTCCTCATCATTACCAAAGAAAATGAAGTGGAGAAGAGTGTAGAGAATGTACCTGTTGATGGTTTAAAGGGTTATTCAACCACTCAGTCATCTTGTTCTGTTGTGATTTAATACTCTGTCTAACAGCAGATGATTTTGCTCGTCAAAGGGAGACCCCTTACGGGTTGAAGGGTTAAAAAAACTATCTCCCTTGACCCTTTCCTCCGTAAGAGTGACTTTATAGATTTACTTGGTCTAACGCCAGATGATTTTACTCGTGAAAGGAAGACCCCTGAGTGGTTAAAGGATTAAAGCTCTTTCTGAGGTTTTGGACAACACATTTTAACTTGTTCTCAGATATGTTAATTATTACCTTATTTCATTACTTTTAATCTTAGGCTCATCCTTGGTGTAAAAACCTGTGAAGCCCACGAGTGTCGTAAAACAAAGACAACAAAACATTATAAACAATAGCGTACAGCAAAACAGTACCTCATAAAACAAAGAAAACCTCGTCAGGTTTTTACACAGAGGATGACCGCAATCTTGGCACATTTGTACAGAATTGGCTTGCATTTGTTAACTCATGCAAGGTTGCTTCTAAGTTTTGTTGATTAAAATATGCACTATGAGGCAGCTGCTGTGGTTTGTGTTTATACACTGACTTACATATACATGACTAAGAATTTAGGTGTGCAAATTGTGAGAAGATTAACCCAATAGCATGCTTTAAGAAAAGGTCTACAAATAGGTACTATATCTAATTCAATCATGGTGGCAATCGCTAAGCATCCATACCAGCATCATTGGTTGGGAAATGCATTTTTGAGATCCAGCTGGTTTATTTTTCTGCTTTGTTTTTCCAAGAGAGAACATTTAATGAGAAGATTTCCTATCAAGGAAAAGCTGAATGTGGGTAAGCAGGACACAGACTTTTGTTTTGTGTACATTTATATTTTTTGTGTCGTTACAGTGAAAATTAAAAAACATTTTAAACCCTATGTTCAGTACTACTATTTAACCAAGACTGGATATACGTGCATGCTGGGCTTACTTATTATCTCCAGTTACTTTTAAGTACTTACGTGGGAGTATTATAATTCTCAATCTGCCCCTGTAGCATCAGAGTGTAATAAATTATACTGAAACTGGTTATCCCCATACTTGGGGCTGAGGTTGCCTTGCTGTCTCGATGTATAATACTATGCATGTTAACCTTGGTGGTGATGGGGACATTCAGTTCCTTTGAAAGCGAAATTTTGTCCTGAAGAGGCAACAACACAACAATGGAGGCTTGTCACCCAAACCCTTCTATTACATGAAAGTCAGCTAACATGTTAATGAGTCTGCTGTTGTTGTTGCTCAAAACAGATCTGGATAAGCGACGGCTGCTGTACCTTGCCTACAGTTTACAACAGGAAGTAAACCTCTTCATGAAAAACACCACCAAGTAAGAAGACCGAAGTGCATTTGTTGAAGTCATTTTACCTGTTATGGTGGTGCTCAAAAGTGACGAGCATTTCGCGTGGGGGATCAAGGAAACCACAATTGTGGACAAAACTGTTGAGAAAATTGAGCTTCAAAGCCTCTTCATGTGAAAACAGTAACAACCAAGTTAGGAAACCAAGCTAAAATTAGTATATCAATGATCTATTTAACCTCTTCAAATTTCAGAGAAAAACTGAAACCATCACAACTGATAGAAAACTTGATAAACTACAGAAATGAGGACAAGGAAAGATGTAACATGCTATTACTGATGCTTGTGGTAAGTCAGCTTTGCACAAATTGCATTAAGGGCAGTCACCTAACACCTTTTATGCTGTTGAATATACTCTTCAAAGGACCTTGATTGCCTTACAGGTGATTAACTGTGGTAGGGTCATTTTAGTATCGATGGGGACAAGTTTGTTATTGAGAATAGATTGAGAACTATAATGGTATATTTTGAACGAGCATGCTAAACACATGGAAGATGTGGCATGCACACTTGGAAAAAAATCAGAGTATTCTCAAAAGGGGTTGAACCTTGGCCCCTGATTGGGAGAATATCCCAGTATCTGGATGTTACTGTAAAACAATAAACTTCTTGCAACTTTGTTGCTGATGTTGAGCTCATTGCAGTGTGTGACTGAACAAAGTGACAGCCATTACGTTTTCAACACCAATGAACTGACACTTGGCATCTACCTAGCTGCCATCATTTCATAGCAAACAAGGTTACTCTTCAAGTGGGGCTAGTTCCACTGTTTAGCTGTGTGGTCTGCCACTCTCCTATGCCAAGTCATAGTCCTTAGAATTTTTGTGACACGCCATTCTTAGATTTCTCCTTCAACCTTACTGGTAGCATGAATGGATAGCTTGTGTTTCTTCACAGGCATCTTTGGAGTTTGCCATTCCATCAGTACTTGTTCAACAAACTTTAGATATTGCAAGACTGCGTAAAATTGGGTGAGTATAGAGCACTGAAAAAATGATGTTTTCTGACAGTGTTGTCGTAGTTGGACAACAAGAGAGGTCTGAACTTGAGCATCATCCCCTTTTGCAATTCTCTATGAAAGTTAGTAATAATGTACAGGAGGTTTCCATCCCAGAGTAAAAAAGATATCATTCTCCGTCCTCCCTATAAGGAGTATATCCAGATCAAGATACCAGTATAGATAGATGTTATAAACATGGAATTAATTAAGACTTTTATTACCTCATGTTGAAATCACTCGTTATTCATGAAATCTGATTGGCTCTCAACAGTGCAATTTATTCCCAAATTGCGCGATTTTTTGCTTTAAATCACATCCTTTTTTAAGCATATCAAAATTCAAAACTGGTTTTCCTGAAGTGAACAGTAAATAAATATTGATATTCGCAAAAAACTGTGTGATTTCAAAATGGGTGTAATAACGTGGTAATTGAACTTCGTTTTGTGCAATTTTGGTCTAAAATCATACTTGTGATTTCAAATTGAATTCATGCTGCATGCTTGTTCGATTTTAAAATCACACATATCATTTCAGACCAAATTGCACTCCACTCAGTTCAGTTACCATTATGAATTAATCAAAATTATTATTTTCCAGAAATGTAGATACCATGGATCTGTTTATGCTGCCAAAGGATATCCGATGCCGAGTCCTTTCCTTGCTTCTTGGTGCAGTCAAGATAGAACATGATCAACATATTGTAAGGGATGCAGCATTTGTTTTGCTTGAACCATTTAGTCTCCAGTATCAACATATTTATTCTCATTATGCTTCTCATTTGTTTTGTGTGTTATATGAAGGGAGAATTTGTATAAACATTAAGTGTAAACTCAACTGATCCCTGGTGATCATTTCCTCGTGATATGGTAAGGAGAAGTTAGGTGCTGGTCACTAGTGGGACATCTTGGGTTAAACAACAATTGCTATCACCAGTCACTAATAACGTATAACTGGATAACACAAATTGCATTAATGAGCAGTGATCCTTGCAGTTGTGAACGCAGTTTATGCAATTGCACAAAGAAGGCTGAAAAAAATTTAGGACTTCAATGTGTTTTGAACCTGTAACCTCACTTATTTGGCAATATTCTTTTTTATTATATCTCTCAGTATGTGTGCTGTGATTGGTCAATTTTGCGCGCCATATTCTACTGTTTAACCTGCTAAATTTGAAAGATTCTTTTTATAAATATCTTACTAACCTCATTTTCTCGGTCAGTACTGTAAATTACAGATCCTCGTTTTTCCCCGTTGATTTATGGCCTGTGCATATAAGCAGGGAAAAACTTGGTCTGTTACTTACAGTATGAACCTCAAACATGGTTAGTAAGAGGTATTTAATTAATTATTTCTTTTTTCTTTATTCTGCAAATTTGTTTTTAGGATGGTGGTTTGTACAACAGATTGTATCTGTGTCTTTACGATCTTGTTGCTGATTTAGTCAGAGTGGCCAATGGTGACAGCATCTCCA
>OX419347.1:4230071-4245071 GCA_948470475.1 Galaxea fascicularis
CAGCCTGCAAATTTTGCAAGTAATAATTCATTGTATCTTGCATGCTTATCCAGCGCCCAAGTTCCAGCAGGCAGATTACCCCATCGGTCACCTTGATGAGCAGTTCATGTATATTGACTTTTCCAACATTAACTGGGATCCTGTATCAGAGATCTGGAAACAAATACCTTATTCAAAGTAAGTAATGCAATGTATTTTACCATGAACCTCAAGACTAGCTTTCACAGCATATAATCTTGTTATTTGGGATCTTTTGAGCAATTTGGGTATCAAATGCAAATTGTGGATGCCCTTAAAATTACATCTCTAAAAACAACATTCTGAAATTAATATTTACAAGACAAAAAACCCTGACATTTATGTGTCATCATGATGCCATTGTTAAGGTAAATCGAAAAAGAAAGTCTTTAATGTGAGACCATAACGTTTCATTAAAATTACAATAATATTATGTTATTTTAGTGAATCATTAGTCTTGCATAACAGTTTCTTTTTCCATTTACCTTGACAATGGCATCATGATAACACCGAACATCAGTTTATCTCAACGGTTTTGTTTGTCTGTGTATAACTAAACAGAGTTTTTATAGAAGGACAGGGGGATTAGGTAGAATAATAATGATGAAAGAACTAGTATTATTTCCTCCAAAACTCTATTACTTTCTATTGTACTTTCTTGTTTTACTTAAAATTGAGATAATTATCATGTAAACTTAACATCAAAAAAATTTTAATGATTTTTCCTTGATCAGGGAATTGAAGGAAATTCAAAGACGTAGAGGTAGGTGTTGGGGGAACTCCTAACTAGCCTAAGCACTGTCAGTAAAAAATAACAAACTTACATATTGTGAAAGTTGTGTTGGTGGTGAGTGGGGGTTCATCTTTCTGGGCCGAGTTGCTCGAAGCATGGTTAGCGCTAACCGTTGGTTAGGTTGTATTAAAACCTATAGGCTATCATGGCATTTAATGTGTGGTTCCAGAAAATATCCATACCCCCCCGACGGAAGATCATTGGAAATTCCGAGGGGGTGGGGGGTTAAAAGGCAGTAATTTCTGAGGGGTGGGGGGGTTTCGTGGGGAGCTACTTTTCCAAAGGGTCACGAACCATGTACAAAATATTGAAAGCAACATACGATCGATCTGAAGCACAAAAACATACTTACGTACGTTGTTTTAAAACAAAAGTCAGTACTCCTGGCCATTGTGATAAAGTTCTTATTATTAGCTTCAATGTTTCTTTATTTCTTTGAGTTAGCTAGCGCTACAATCTCCCGAAGCTACTGTCTTCTTCAAAACATTTAAAATGGCAGTCTCAACTGGAGTCTTGTCCCCAGACTTCCAGCTTTGAAGTACTTTCGTTCGACTTTCAGAAGGCCTGGCTACCTGGCTAGTACATCGTGACGACGTTCACGAAACCTACTGCGTTAACATGTGTGTTAGTGAAGTTTTCGGTTCTTAAATAAGGATCAACCCGAAGAAACTGACAAAATGTATAGACAAAGGAACCTTGTAAGTTTCTGTTTTATTTACTATTGTTTGCGAAGTTGTTTAACTGAGTGAAACGTTCTCATCAGAGTTTGTACAAAAACGCGAAACAGTCGACGTGCTACCCAAATGTTTAAGCTTATAATCTTACATAAAAACAACACAAACATAATTTGCAAAGTTGATGGCAAAGAAGCTAAAAGTTTAGCTGGATAATAAACTTAACAAAGCGTTATATTTTTGTTAAAGTTAACCTCAATGTTTACACTGTTGTAATAAAATTCTATCGTATTTACGTATAACTAAGTTGGTATTCACTTTCTTTTTTATAAGTACAAAACTTCTGGAAATTCCGGAGGGGAGGGGGGGTCATCAAGGACTCCCCTGGAACGGAAAATCCTGGGGGGAGGGGGGTGCAAATCAAAAAGTCTTCCATGGGGGGGGTATGGATATTTTCTGGAACCACACAATACGGGTTTGCGCTAACCATGCTTTGAGCAACTCGGCCCTGTTCAACGAAGAGCAGGAGTCTTTCCAAGCACTTAATCTGTTGGCCCTTTATCCCCTAAGAGTGACCAAAGTTCAATTTCTCTTCATAGTAACACTGTTCAATCAAACATAAAGGTTGAGAGAAAAGAAGGAAGTGATCAACAAGTGACAGAGGTCTTCATTGTTTAACAAATTCTCCTCATCATTACCATAGAAAATGTATGGAGTACAGTATGGAGAATATACATGCTGGGTTTAAAGGGTTAAAAGAATTGTTCAAGAGCAAAGTGCATGTCACAGTGCAGTGATATTTTTGCACTACTTAAAGCCGCAGCTACACCAGAAATTTTTTGCTTGCGATGATGATGCGATTTTTTCTGGAAATTGTAGTGTCACCGGCGCACAGTGGTGGCTACATGGATGACAAAGTCTGTGATTTTTTTGTGAAAAGTTGAACTTGTTGAATTTCTTGTGATTTTTTTTCTGCGATTTTTTAGCTGTCGCCATCACTGCACTTGAATGTGGAATTTTTGAAAAAGTTGAATCACCATCACAAGCAAAAAATTACTTTTGTAGCCGGGGCATCATAAAAATTGTCTATTATTACTCTACTAAAAAGACTCAGTTTTTGTCTTTTTGGTAGGCATTTGACTGAAACTTTATCATATGAAATGAATTCATATTTCTTGTTGTAAGGGGCATCTCATCCAGAGGGAGGTTTACATTAAAAGTTTTTATCATTCTTTCTGTAAGTTTCAAGCTTACTTTATGCAAAATCTGTCCAACTTTCAGGGATGTCACTAATTTTTTAAGTAGGTGGGGATGTGCAAAAAAATAGCCAGGGATTCCAGTTGCTGTGGTGAGGTCAACATGCTGGTTTTATATCAAAGTAGCTGGGAATATACCTCAAAATAACAGGGGAAAATCCCCAGCCCCAGGCTCTTAATGACAGCCCTGAACTTTTTAAAATCAAAGCAAAATGCATTGGCACCATACTTTCCTTGAGGTATGTTTTATTTCTCTATCCCAAACTACTTTTAATATTTTTTAAGGATATCGAAGCGCCAGCCTTGACTCCAGAGATTCCAGGGTATGTTCTGAATGAATTTTGAAATTTGCTCTATTTAAGGAGTAAAATATTAATTTGATTAACAAGAATTGTTCAATTAATCAATCAGGTGATTAGTCAATTTCTTCTGTCATTCAGTTATCTGATTGCTTCATGGTTGTGTGATTAACTGATTTTTGAGTTCACTGAGTGGTTGCATTGTCTATGACTGACTGTCTGGTTGGTTGGCTGCCTCACCGATAGATGACCTACTGTCTGACTATTAAAGTTTGATCTTGTCTTATTGATTTGCTAATTGCATTTAACTATCCTGTTGTTTCATTATCCAAATGATTTATTGATATTCATTTTCAGGGAGCTTTTCAGTTTTTGTCTGATGCCATTAGAGAAAACTTGCAGCTCAGGGTTGATCTACCTTTAGCCTACAGTGAAAACATTTCACCAAGCGTAGGAGAAACGTTCACAACAGGTAAACTAACACATTGAGTAAATAATTAAAGAGTAAGTGATAAATTAATTTAAATTACTCCACCCTCACACCAGAGAGTGATCACTTTGTACAATAATTACACTGTCAAGTTGGAACTTGGATAAAGGTTGTTGCTGCACTAAAATTCATTTTTGTGAAACCTAATTCTAATTTAATTTGCATCACTATATTGACTGTAATTCATCATTCACAAAATATGCCTTGTAACATTCAAGTTAAATAGTGGAGAGGATACTTTCTTGACTGTTTCAACAAAATTATCAAAAAACAAAAGTGGGGAGCAGGGTTGGCGCAGTGGTGAGAGCGCTCGCCTTCCACCAATGTGTCCCGGGTTCGTTTCCCGGACTCAACGTCATAAGTGGGCTGAGTTTGTTGGTTCTCTACTCTGCTCCGAGAGGTTTTTCTCTGGGTACTCCGGTTTTCCCCTCTCTTCAAAAACCAACATTTGATTTAATTAAGAGTTTATTTGATTAACAGTCTCCCCAATTAGTAGAGCACTCCTGTTCAGCTAGAATGATTTGAGACTTAAATAAAGGTATTATTATTATATTATTATTAAAATCAAAATTATGTCAAAATACTAAGAGAAGAGTGCTGGAGGCAGTACACTAGTTTCCCTGAAACTCTAGGTCACTTTGATTAGATTGTTACTTTGTCACTTACATTGTTGCTGATGATGATAATCATCATCATTGTCATCATATGACCATCATCACTAAAATCATTATCATCGTCATCATCATCACCATCACCGTCATCATCATCATTATCGTCATCGTCATCATCATCACCATCGTCATCATCATCATCGTCATCATCACCTCTCCCTTCTTTTCTCTCTTATTGCTGGTTCTTGGTGGCCACTGTTGCTTGCAGGGAATACTGTGGTGACAGATCACGTGAGGTCAATTGTGCGTGAGTGCTTACAAGAAGCTGACGTGCACTGGACAAGACCCCAAGAGACTGATGCCAATAACAATTATTGTGATGAAGAACTTAACGAGGATGAGCAGTTCTTGGAAGAACGTGATAGTCTGGTGTGACTTCAAATTTTTGAGTTTCTATCTTTGTTTAACCTGGCAACTTAACAGCTGACACATTGAAAAATAGTTTTTTCCTTTTAACAGGTGTTTTATCTGTTTGTAATTGGGTTTGATGCGTTAATACGTAAAAAAAGAAGGGACAAACAACCATGCAAAGGAGATACTTAGTTGTTGTGCTGGGTACACTCCACAATCTACAACACTACTTACAAAATATATTTACTAACTGGTTAATTATTTGAGGTGATAGCCAATAATTCATTATTGGCAAGAAAAGTTCCCATTTTTTATTATGGAAGTTGAGTTTGTTATTTTTTCTGCTATCACTGTGTGCAAGTCATTAAATTGGGAATGTTTGGGGCGAAAAAGCTATGAAAATACCTTAACATGTAAATTGTTGTGTCAACCTTCATGAAAATTTATACTGAACTGTGTTTTTGTAGTGTTGACTGTACATTAAATGACAAAGTAATTTATGATTTAGTTGAAAATAAATTGATTTTCCCCTCAATTAATTGTGTTGCAGATGAGTCCTATTGTTGTCTCTGAGGTGACAGTAAATGTTGATTCAGAATCAGCTAAAGGTATCAGAGGAAAGTAGACTAAAAGAAGTGAAGTAGACCACAGTAAAGTAAAGCAAAGTAATACAGTTTATACAATTAATGGACAGTAAACCTTATGTTTTGATTGGTTTAGAGGAGTTTGCAATTATTTAAGTATAGACACATGAATGATGCCATGAGCTGAAGAAAATAGAAAAAGCAATGGAAAAAACTTGTAAATAGATTCCATTTGTCAGTGCATCTGTACTGACTGTTAGAACAAAGAGGATGTCAAAACATGGTATTCAGTCATGCTACTTACCCACAGCTTGCATTATACTTTTAATTCTTACCACGTTTTGACGTCATCTGTGGATTATCAGAGTACACTTGCACTGACAAATGGAATTTACCTGTTCAATAAATTTGAATTGTGTGTCTTTTCTCCTCGTTTTTTGGACCTAACTGCCTTGTCTCTTGTCTCAAAAACCTCTACATTGTGTTTACAAAAATGTAACAGAAAGTATGGGGTAGAGAAGAACCCTGACACGTGTAGTGCAGTGGTGTCATGATTTAGTCAAGTGCTCTAATAAACAACTGAAAGTTAGGTGACACTGTTGCTAAGTCTTCTGGCTTTGTTCAACCGGCACAGCACCTCAATAAATCACCTTTGTTTCCATGGGTTCCACTTTAAACAATTCCACTCCGCCGGCCCTTTTACTCAGTGTTGAGCATTATCTCTTGCAGACATGATACGTATGGAATCGTTGTCAGTTCTTGACATTGTACAGGGGTTGTGAGGGGAGGGGTTAGGGAAACAGCCCCATTAAGGCCTCTTTCCCAAAGAGAATGATCAGAATTTGTTGTGGATCAAGTATAGTCTAGTAATGATTCCCTTTTTGACAGATGGCCATCTGGAAGAAGAAGATATTGGGAGTAGTGGGTGAGTTTGATCCTTCGTCAATGTTCAATTTATTTTGCACTTCAGGTTTTTATGTTGTTGAGCTGTTGTAAGTTCAAACTGTGGTTTTAGTTTGTTTATTCATTGTTTATTTAGCAAGGAAATGGAAGAAGATCTTTCTGTGATGGAAGACACGCTTGATGAAAATTCAGTGGACAGTCTTGAACCAGATGCTTGTCAGCTTTCCCCAGATTCTCCAGACATGGAAGAAATGGTTTCCTGTACTGAAAATGCAAGAATAAATGCCTGGAAAACACCTGAAGTTATCAAAAAGGCTTCCAACAGTGGAGTCCCATCCAGGGTGGGGAGTGCAACTACAAGAGTGACCTCAAAACACCCAACCTCTCCTCCCCCACAGAGACCGTCTTCACCAACCCAGCCTGGAACAGTTCCATTCAAGCAGGCTAAACAGTGGTTAGCTGGTGGAAGGGACATTAGCAGTGCATCTGTAAAGCGTGTGTCTGCACCACTCCCAGGATGGATGGAGGGTTTAGAGGCAGTAAGACGGCCTAAGTCATCTCCCGGCCTTAGAGGTCCATGGTATGTCCATTGCCTGTTGTGAGACGAAAACAGATGTAACAGTCGACTGTTAATTAATGCCTGTTGCATTCTTATTTTCTGTTAGATCTATTTTGTTATTAGAGGAATTTTAGCTGGGGCATATTCAGTCACGTTATGCCTTTAGACCAACAGCGTGCAGGCAGAAATATTTGATGGATTATAAAGAGTAATATATGAACTTCCAGAACACCTAGGGATACTTGTGTATATTATCAGTGCAGCTGCATCTACTGCCACACTTAGTAACCCATACAATGACTTTCACTTGGCAGGCAAGCATCAAATTCTGTTTCATCAAGGACCCTGTTGACAAGACCCACTACAGGTAAGGGTGCTCACAGCAATTAACTTACAGTTATTGTCCTTGAATGGAATAGAGACGACTTTCCATACAATTGAATATTAATTTTTCAATGTAATTGTTTTTTACCTTTGTGCAGGTAAATATCCCCCAGAAATCACTTATACTGGTGTGAGGAATAATATTGTTTTGATACATACCAGACCACTGGATACCCAACCCTCACCTGTGAGAGTGTTGTGACAAAACTGGGATAGAGACTACTTTAACGTTTAAACTGGTATTGTTTTTGAGAAAAGTCAAAGTGAACTGCCTGGATTGTGCATAAAGTTGCTTTATTTTATCTTGTAGCTCGTCCTGCGAGAGGTTCAGCGTGGGTTCAAGTGAGTGGTGCCCCTCCTCTAACATATATGAGAATTCAGCCGACAAGAGTAAGTACCATGTGTTCACCATTGCACAAATACCACATTTTTTGTATTATAAGGTGCTCATACAGGTTTCCAGCACTTTTACATAGATGGATCATTTCAACCACACTTTGAATGGACAATTTTGTAGTTCTATTAAATAAATGCCCAAACATTGCTGAAACATTATGAGAATTTAAATCTGGGAACATTTAAGGTGGCTCTGAAACTGTTCCTCTGATTTTATTAAAACTTTAGACCTCAACATGCCACTCACCATTCAACAATAAGAAGTGGGAGTCAATGAGTTTGGTTTTTGAGTTATCATCAGCCAAACTTAGGGGTGTCGTTGAAGTTATGTTTACAATATGAGCAGCAGTGTTGTGTTACTATTTACAATCTCGAGGCAAAGCCGAGAGTTTGTAGATGTGATACAACACTCACACAAATATTGCATGTAAACTACTTATTCAACATGGCGGGTCTATTTTACAGGTCACATTTCACAGGTCACCGCGCTACAGATAAACAAACAAGCCCAAAAGAGTCTCCTAGCCCTGATCAGTATCAAAATTTTGCTTTAGATCGGTCTGTTTGGCTTTATAACCAATTGATAAAACAGTCATCTGTTCCTCTGACCTGTGGAATGTGACCTGAAAAATCTCCCCAGCCTATTCAACATCAGCATTCTGTGTTGATATTCATCGATTATTTCTGTAGTACAATTTAAACTTCGAAAATTGAACCAAAAGTTTATGTAGATCAGGAGAATGTTGTATCAGAAATATAGCCATTGATTAATAAAACATTTCCTTTGTTTTCCCTTAATGAACTATTAATGAGTTGAATCATGGGTTATACTGTTGGTACAGGGATGGAAATAACGGCTGGTGATTGGTAATTACCGCTCAAATATACCAGCCAGAAATGAAATAAAATAATAAAATTTCACAAGAATAAAATAAACATGTTAACTGGACCAAGCTAGCTGCTAACAACCTTTCAATCTGTTTTCCCTTGTTTCCATCTCTAATGTAATATTTCAAGAAATATTATATTTCAACACAGGTTGTGGTCAGGAGAAAGTAAACAACAGGATCAAGAAACAGAAGGACAAGGAAGCAAATGAGAAGAACAAGTGGATGTTCCCATAAAGTTTAAAGATATACCTCTTACTAACAGAGTTTGAGATCCATACTGTAAGTTTTGAACTGAGTTTTTTCCTGTTCGCGCGCGGGCCATAAATCAACAGGAAAAACGAGGATCTGTAACTTACAGTACGGATCTGAGAAAAGGAGGTTAACAAGATATTTATTATATCTCTAGGGTTTATCAGGTGCGAGGAAAAGGAAACTTTCAAATTCAGCAGGCTGCACAGTGAAGTATGGCCTGCTAAATTGACCAATCACAGTGCGCTTACTAACTGAGAGATATAATAAGTTGGTTTAGCATTCTAGCCATGTCAGAGGATAGGTTGATGTTGTATGAAATTTGACAATCACCGGTCATTGGTGTAAGTACAAAGCACTCTTTTGCATAACTTTCTGCTTGCTGCTAACATTACCACAGGCTTAATGCCATTCCAAAACAAGTGGGTATGAAATATGCATATCATGAAACTTTTTTATACATCTGTTTAATTTATATAATTTGACATACGTTTTCATGAATTTCATGCCCCACATAAATTTGCACTTAATTTGCCCTCCACCTTCAAGGAAATGTTGACTTACACTTAAAGATAGAAATAGAGTCTCAAGTAAAAGTTGTATCATTCTGATATAACACTTCTGTTTCTCATAAAGTATTTCACATATTTATACAAGGTTTAAATATTTCAGAAGTAGAACTCAAATATTTATGCAGCCATCTTTTTACTCATGATCAAACAGTTGATGAACAAGTGATTGTAAATATTCTGTATGAGTATTTATTGAATTCTTAAATGTAGTTCCCATGATTTTACTTACGAGAGTGCTGGAGTGGCAGTTTACATAGTCATAATTTAAAAAGACCTATTTTCTTGAAACTTGCATTACAAAAAGGGATAGTGTTGGGGGAACATTTTAAGGGTTTGTAGTTCCATTTTGTATGCTGTTGATCACAAGATGTGTAACATGAGAGTGTTTTCTTATGGAGTTATCTTTGCATGGTTTGTGGCCAAGTTCTTAGCAAGGACTATTGGAATCAGAAAAGAAATTTAAGGTAAAAAAGGTTAAAAATTGGGGACCTTTAGATTTGAGTACAAGTACAACTTTTCAAATTTCATTCATGTGCTTTGGATGATCACTAGTGACATCAGTCTTGTTTCTACAATCTCCAGATCTACTGGTTAGTAACAAAGAAGAGTGAGGGTTCAGGGAAGGTGACTGGTTTGAAATTAGAAATTCATACTCGTACTCAATCTTGCACTCATACTCAAATTTAAAGGTCCCTATTAAGTAATTTCAGGTAAAAAATTTTTTACCTTGGTTGAAAATCAATTTCTTTTGTCTCCTAATCCTACTTTTGAATAATTAGGCTTATAAGACAAAGGGATTTGATTTTTACCTCCAACATATCTACGCACTTTTCAGAGGTAATTATGCTGCAATAATTCTGGGAAGCTTTATTAATATTAGTTGTACAGGAAAATGTTGATTATCCAGACTTGTTGGGAGACATAAAAAAAAGAGTCTGGATGATGGAAAATATGAATATTATTGAAGTTGTGCGTAATGTTACATAATAACAAAGAAACTACATGTAGAACCAGTCACAAACTAGCTGAATTTACACTGTGAAAACGTAATTTGCAACGTAGCAAATTCAAGACAAACTCCTGGAATAAACAATTTCAGTATGGCTTCGTGGATTATTTCTGCTGACTAATCTATTCATGAAAAAAACAAGGACTGGAGAGAAAAGTCTGGATAATTAACATTTGCCTGTATTTCCTTTTTCCATAAACTAAGTGTAAACAATTGTCTTTCTGAATTGCATGGATCCCAATAGTCTTTGCTAAAAAATATCTACTTTTCCCTCAGTTATAATCATACAAGAAAGCACTGTCATTAAAGTGGCTCATACCGGTTTTCAGCACTTTTACTTTGATGGATTATTACTTCCATTCTCTGTAGGTTATTACCTTTTAAGTGGTATCAAGTTGTGAAGTTTATTTTGACATATTAGGTTACCATGGCAACAGTAATAACCTGTTAGATACACTCCTAATTTAGCTTTAAGTAGCATTACCTCACAAAGAAGCTTGGTGGCTCCAACTTTTACTGCCAGGAAATAACTAGGATACTAAAATTCAATAACTTATTACTTACTCACTTATTACTTGTCAGCAATAAAAAATCGTGGTCAGTGAGCTCTTTTTTAAGTTATTGTCACTGAATGTAAGGGTATTTTGAACAGATAAAATGTTGCTATGGTAACCTGTTGAGTCAAAGAAATCATTACTTGTTCACTGATGATTGTTAGTGTTGAGCCATAAAAGTACAACAGCTAGAAAGTTCTAGAAACCGATGTGAGCTACCTAAAGTAACATGAATTTCTCGCATCTCAGTCCCGAGATGCGCACAACTTTCACTCTTAATGTTAGACTTCGTCCAGGCAAAAGCGTTTCAGAATTTTGTGTTCTTACGACAAATGGAACAAAATTTGCGAATCCAGATACGTGTTTCCCTTGGAAGCAACTTTAATGATTGCTATATTTTACAGACCTAAAGTTTGTATAATATAGTTTTAAACATCTTCTAGATTTCTCTGATTTCCGAGTAAACAGGGAAAAGGCGCTTCCCTACTTGTCATGCTATTTTTTTTGCAAAGTAAATCATTTGTCTTTGTCAATGCGGTTTGTGTTCTGTCACTGTTTCCATTTACGCAGTTATCTTGATCCATTCTCCATGTGTAAAATACTTACCATTGACGCTACATCTTTCCAAAGTCCTGGAATTTCTATTGGAAATGTTGTATACTTCTCCCTTAAAATTTCTTTATCAGTTCAAAATGTCAACCCAACCCCCACACGTGACTACTGGCAGCAAATCCCCTTGTACACAGAGTTATTAATGCATAAATATTCACAAAAAGGAAACGCACTCCAAAATACTCGTCCTCCCTAATTCTTTATTTCCTTCCCCTCCCTCCCTCCATCTGCACATGCTTTGTGCATGTTGTTGTAGTCTGTTGTCTGCTTCAACTTTGGACCTGAAGCGCGCCTTTAGACGCAAAGGTATTCTCGTGCAAATGAAAAAACAAACAACAGTGATAACCGTTAAATCTTGTATTTTATTTTGTCATGCACACTCTGGGTATATACCGGTAACATCAAGCAAATCAAATCCGTGAATAACACCAGGTCCCACATACCACGACTGGCTTGCCTGTGAGAGGATATATAGCTATTTGTCCCGTTTTTGAGACCAATTTCAAAAGTGGCAGAGGGTCCAATCTTATGGACTCTACAAAGCCAGTAATTCAAGAACTCGTCCTTTCTCAAAGGTTTTGTTAAAATCGTTGCTATAGGATCAAAATAAATTGATGAGCGAGCACGAATTCAAAAGGATACTAAGCCGGACGGACCATTAGAAAAGTGATGGGTGGGTAGAGAAAAAGCCAAAAAAACATGCAAGGTAAAGGACAAGAAAAAAATTAGTGCAAAGAAGAAAAGAAAGGTCTCGCACCTTCAAAAAACAAATCTTGCGCAAGTAATAGGCGAAAAAATCACTCAAACTGAAAATCCCCACCTCCCCCTCCCTATCATTTTTTCTAATGTCCTCCAGTCATTCGCAACATCACGTGACAACTCGCAATGCGAGACGGGATTGAGTCTTCGCCGGGGTCGCGGGTGTTTGGGCGGGAAAAATTGAAAAACAAGTTTCTCCGAAAAAATGGCTAAAGCAGGTTAGTTTACGTTTTACATCTTGTAAAACCGTATTCCTTATGTTGTTACCACTTTTATTTAATAATTTATTATTTTAAATGATTGTTTTTCTTCCTGTTAGCGCGTTTATACGCTTTACAAATCTCCACGTGCTTGACAAGAACTTTACGCCATGGCCGCTAGAAACCGTGCACGTTTAAAAACCTTTGTGGACCGCAACAGAAGAAACGTTATGACAGCTTTGTGAGAAAAATATAGCCGCTTTTTTTAAAGTGACTGGTTAACTAGCGAAGCACGAGGAAGTAGCAAGTTGGTAAGTAATTTGAATATGTTTACATAATTAAGCTGACATGTATGCAATTTTGAATATTAAAAGTGAAGCTCTCAAATGGTTTTGTTCGTGTATGTGGCCCATGCATCTTATTTTATTTTGTTTGTGAACATATGGAAGCCAGTTAAATTTATTTTCATATTTTGTGCTGCCAAAGGTTCTTAACCCAAGAAATATGACTCACGAGAGGATTCCTTGTTTCAGAGGAGAACTGAAGTGGGACAATACAGTATTTTTGACAGTGTTCAAAACAGTTTGACCCTTAAGATAAACCCTTAAAATTTGTAATACACTTTTTTTCTGGTTTAATTGAAAACCACTGGGAAAGTTGCATTTAGGGTAATGTTTTCCCACAGAACTCTGTTTTAGCAGGGAAAAGGTCTAAATACAACTGTATTGCAAATGAGGCAGGAAAATGGAGTTGTAGGTGTGAGGCTGATTTCAAGTATATGCTTCATGTTAACATAGCATATAGTTATCTTTATTTATTAATCCCATACACCCCTCTGATCCTAAATATTTTTTATCAGAATTCCAGTAAGTACTTCATGTCAAGCCATCATATAGTTGTGGTATAGTGGTCCGGGCCATGTAATGGTTACTTACACATCCTTACCCATACTTAGCCCTACTTAGCCATACTTAGACATCCTTACACATCCTTAGCCGTACTTAGCCGTACTTAGCCGTACTTAGCCGTACTTAGCCGTACTTAGCCGTACTTAGACATCCTTATTTCGTGTCATACAGTTTTGTACTTAAGGTTTGCTTGATCCCTCACTCCTTGCTCCATCACCCCTTCAATTTTATTTTATTTATTTATTTACCCAGGGACATCCAATTTAGCAGGGCTAGTTAAAATGGTCAGACCTGAAAATAAAATTGCTAAAAACATTTTGTACATCTGCTGACCAGTGCACAAAACCACTGTACAAACAAAATTGCTATTGTGATAGTGGCCAAATCAAAGTCAAACAAACTAACAAGAGATAAACAGAAGAAGAAGAACTTGCTTTTGATAATTTTGATTGGGACAAATGCAACAAGTAGCAAGAGTGCCGTACAAGACCCTATTAAGAAGCAAAATATGCTGTGTAGTACTACAGTCCTAGTTTTAACAGCTTCTCTTTTTTTTATTTTCACAGCAACATGCCCATTTCTGTGTGGTGGTGACCATCAGAGTGCTTCCTATTTCAGAAGGAATGGATTCACAGGGTTATTCCTGACTGCATTGTAAGTTGTCATTATATTAAGTTACATGCCTATAATTATATCAATGGTTGTAACAAAGCATTTGATGGCGATGATGATGATGATGATGAAAACAAAGACCAACAAAAGTTTCAGAAATGAGCCTAGAATATATTACATATCCTCCTACGCAGACATTCTTTTGGTTTGTCATGCAATCTTTCCTCCAAGACTCTGAGGGCTTATAGTTGTGCATTCATAGCCAGTACACATGTTTCATTGCTAACTTGCATGTGTCCAGTTGGACCATGGCTCAGGGACCACCCCTCCTGGCCTCTTAGGTGTGTGTCAACATCAGTCAGGTCTAGGTCTGAAAGGTTCCACAAAGGTGGGCTGGACCATCATCCCGGGCTCAGTTGTTTTGTCATAGCCTGGTTGCCTGCTCTGCCTGGGCCCAACTGAGGTGGCTCTACAGGACGTGCCTTTCAGAGTGGAAAAACGTAAAAAGCATGCGCGAACTCCGAGCAAGTGCAAGCCCCAGAAATTTGAAAAAATGGCAGCTTTTTAACTTTTTTGTATATCTCAAAAATCACAATATGTCTCTACAGGCATCCTGGTATGCAGCAATAATTATTCCAAAGAAATAACTAGCTGTACATATACAGGGTTAGACAATTAATTTTGAGAGCACTTACCATTCGGGCGAGTGACCCTCAAAATGTACTTGCCCAAAATTTACCCCCACCCCCACCCCCCTCGCAACATCGTCCAGCACGTGGCAGACCAAGGATTTTTACTTCAATGAAAATTCTATTTAAAGACCTTAAACCCCAAGAAAACACAATGGAGGCACTTACTTTATATTTCAAATAGTTTTTTCATTGATGAATCTTTGTGAAATCCCTGCAGTTTGTGAGTAAATAGGGAACTTAAGCACGCACGTTTTTGAGACGCGAACGGCAACCGGAAGTGAATATTTCGCACCCCAGGATAGCGGTCTCAACCAGACTTAAAAACGTAGGGTCTCTAATAGTGAAAAGATACTTAGCGATATAAATATAGTTGTGTGAAGACATTAGTTAAAAGGCAAAACATCTCACTTCCGGTTGCCGTTCGTGTCTCAAAAACGCGTGTGCTTAAGCTCCCTAATGTGTCTGTTCTTCTCGGGAGCGGTGATCACTGATGGCTTGATAGTGACCAGCAGTATCACTTTGCACAAGTACATGTGTTATGCAATTATCACCAGGAGGAGGCCAT